>CM076569.1:734978761-735578761 GCA_034641835.2 Pinus albicaulis
CTTTCAAAAACTAATGGTAAAAAGAAAATAAAAACCATGCCACCTGAAATTATCTTGTTGGTGGTCTATAAAACACAGACTTTTAATCTTGCCAAATACATTTAGATCATAGGCTGTTGACATATCCTCTTACTTATGAGAAGGGTCATATGAGAATGGTAATAAGGGGAAGGGTTTTCCACCTCTCAAATATATTTAAGTTTTATGCAATTAACTTATTTCTTTACATATGGGAAGGCCAAACTTTTAGCTAAATAGAAACAATTTTAAGAAATACTTGAAGCCTATCATGTCACTTGATTCTCTTATAAATAATGAGAAAACCTATTCTAATTAATATTAAAAAAAAAAAAAAACTCATTTAAATAGAGTTTAAGTTATTTGTGAGATATTTTGAAAGGTTTACAAACCTGTTTTCTGGTTTAATTTTTTTTTTTTAAATCTGACAGAAATTCATTGAAATCACAAATTTACAGAATAAATTTTTTACAATCCAAATACACCAAAAAAATTTTCACAGTACTAAATAACCACAAATTTTTCACCTATTTCCAACTAAAAACTCCAAAATATAAAAATTAAAAATCGATGGGATTGAATTGTTAATCTTCTACTCTTCCAATGTCCATTTAAAAGCACCGTTTCTGGTTACTAAACACCGGCTGCCTGCCATGATGGCACTTGTTACTTTTGTTTATGCAATCATTGCTCTGAAATTTATTTTCCGTTTGTAGTAAGTGAGATGTCGGTTCGAATCCTGCGTACTGCTTTGTGTTAGTATTTTTTAATACAGCCACGTGATTAAAACTAACAGCGAGCATGGTTTCCATTGGTTGATTTATTAACTGTTTTGTGAAAAGAGGTTATAAATTTCCATGTGTGAAATGCTTTCTTGCAACACTTTTGTTGGCATTGCAGCCTAGTGAAGAAAGAAAAAAACATCGCAGCCAGAGGTTGATATATGCACATCTTTTGATTCAGTCGTCTTAGACAATAACACTACATGTTCTATCATACCTTATTTATTATAATATTTATACCAACTTGCATAATATGTGCTTACCATTGGAATATGTAATACAAAATTTCATAACAGGGTAGCATGCCGAGTGGTTTTTATACATTGATATTGATAAAAAATAATGGTTTAATGGGTTGGTTTTTGTTTTTGTTTTTTTTCAAAATTAGTTTATTAAAAAATAAAATAATATTTATATTAATAAATTATAAATATTAATGATGATAATGTTGAAGGTAAATAAAATATTCTAATACTCATTTTCATGTTATATAAATAAATAATAATAAATATTTAATTTTATATATAATTATTTTTTCTATTTTTCCACTACAAGTGTAATATAAAATAATATAGATTCTTCCAGTGAAAAGGTGTACAAGAATGAGCTAATTCACTATTTTTATTTGGACATTATTTGAAAATAATATTGATTCAATTAAAACTTCTCACACATATAATGTTAGCAAAAAATTATTATTTTTGTGTAGTAAATTATATGTTTATTATTCAATATTCTCTTATATTTTATATGTAGGATTTTGGCCTAAAATATTATGCATAGGCATAATATTTGAAAATTTAAAAATATCTTGAAAGTGTAATTCATTCCTTGTTCAACATATTGTTGAATGATATTTCAAAACAAATCTATTAACAAACAAAAAAGTCATTATTATAAGAAAAACACTTTAATGTCCATATTAAGTAACATAAATTTATAGCATTTTTATCCAAAGAGAGAAATTGAAACTCACAATAAATAAATAAATTATATTTTTACTTTTCACTATAGCATGTCTATTTTTAAATAGGGCTTCAGCAATTTTCAAATTAATAAGTGGATGGTGAGAATTTAAGTATATGGCCTATTGTAAGATTCATACATAGATGGTTAGAATTATTTCAAAAGTAGGCATGTCATTTTTTCTTTCCAATTTAATTAAAAAATGTTTTAAAAAAATTAAAAAAAAAAAATTAGACATAAAATGTCTGGATTATGAATGAATTATGGTTTTTTTGAACGTGGTGTTGATAAGCCATGGTATTGTAACAAAGTCTATTTATAAATTAAGAATCTCCATGGTGAAATGAGGTTAAATCTCCATGGTTAAGAATTTTGTTACATGTTTTTAAATATATAATATATATGTTTAACTCTTATAATTTAGTTAATTTTTGTAATTTGTTTAATCTTTGACAATATAAGATGTATCATCAAGTGGGTGTTTGGATGGCTATCATAAATTGATGCATATCAAATTTTACTAGCCATTTAATTCACATAACTATGCTATTATATTTTAATTTTAACTTCATAAAGAGAGAGAATATTTCAATGTCCACCTTAAATTAAATAAATTTATATATTTGTATAAATAAGAATAGAAAAATTGGTTGATGCAAGATAATTCTACCCTTTATGACACATTAGTTGCAATGGAAATTTGAAAAAACATAAATCTAATCAATAAAAGATATGATATGAATTGAGGTGTTCAAGATTAGGGATATGATTTTCAACATTATGGTTGGCATAATTTGGGAGTTCAATCAATAACTGGATGATTAATAGGATTAAAAACAACATTTGAATTTACAATAGGGCTAGGATCTTCTATTGGAGTAACAATACGAAAAACATGTTTACATTCAAAATTAGTGCTTGATGTTTATGGCGGGGAATACTGAGCATGGATTTTTGAAGAGTGAGGGTGATTTGGCATTGACATGCATGGTTTGCAATGATTTGTCCCCAACCTTTGTTTTCTACATGAGAAATATCACACAATGGATTCTGTTGGAACACCTAATCCTCCATGGGTAGGTGTGGAATGTGAAAAGTCACAATGGAGTCCAAGTGACCTTGGAATGTGAAACCAAGAGTCACACCATTGTACTATAAATGTACATCTTTGTATAATGGAAAATAAGAAAGCCTCATGCTTATCCTTCATTGTGTTGAGTCTCTTGTGTGTGTGTGTTCATCTTTCTCATACACCATGTGTGTGCTTCAACATGGTGTTTAACATGGTATCAGAGCAGGCGATTGCTGGCCCTGCTCCAAATTGAGTGAGCCATTTGTGTTTATGGCCTGCATATCTGCAAAAAATTCTTGGCATTTTTAAAAATATGCTTCAAAATTAATTTAGGCGGACATTTTTTCGGCATTCGATTTTTTTTTTAGAAGAGAAACATTCGAGGGATTGGCGACATTAGGGCATTCCACTTGAAGAAAGAAACCTTGTGCTCATCTGAAGCACTCGGAGATTTCTGCGAGGTTTTCATTCTGAATTTCCATGCACAGTTTTCTAAAGCAAAAAGCACTTTTAGAATTTCTGCATTTTAAAGAGTTGCTGGAAAATAGTTTAAAGAGGGCTTCTGAAGATTTTTCTGGGTTTTTTGGTGAAAATTCTACATTTTTAAAATCTCTACTGCTGGAAAAATTAATTTTTTCCCCAAGTCTACAAGTTTCTACAAATTATTCTGCTGTGTATTTAGAAAAAATCTGCTGCTGTTTTAAAGTTAATTTCTTGCTCTCTGCTGTTTTTACATTAAAATAATAATAATAATAAAAATAAAAATAAAAAAATTCTAAGCTCCCTCCCAACCTTTCGGCCCTCTGCATCTGCGTAATCCCCCACCCCCACTGCAACGTCGTTCCCTCTTTCCAAAAAAAACTTACTCCCCATCACTCAACGCTGCACAGCAAACCTGACCCCCTCACCAGCTGCTCACACTGCAACACCCAAACCCTCTCCATAAGCTACGCCCTCCCCTCTCCCTAAGCTACCCGTGCCCCCTCACCGGCCGCTCACACTCCAACGCCTGACCCCTCTCCCTAAGCTACACCCTCCCCTCTCCTTAAGCTACCCATGACCCCACCTGCACGCACCCCCCACACTCTACTTCTCTACCCGTGGACCTCCTCACCCCTCTGCAATTTTCACACAGCGGACCCTCCACCTTCCGGCACCCCGCTACCACAACCTGCTACCACAACCTGCCCCCTTACTCCACTCAACCCTGCGCTCATCGCTCTTCCCAGCCCATTGCCTAAACCCGCTACCCCACTCCCCTCGGCTCACATATGCCGCCCTTCCCCTACCTGCCTCCCTCTCGGCCTAACGCGGTCCCCTCCCACCTGCCGCTCCTCCCAACACAGCCTCCCTACCCTTCTCCCCTCCCCCTCACTGTGGCCTACCTCTCCCCTATCCTACCGCTCCAAAATTTGCGGCTCTCCCCTAAACCTGCCACCCTCACCTCTGCAATACGCACTCCCCTTTCAATACACCGCCCCCTCCCCTGGTCGCTAACCCCCTCACACCTCCGCTGCTAGCATCACTCCCTCGTGGCCTCACAACCCCCCCTCACATAGCCTAAATACCTGCACACACTCTGCCCCAACCCCATTCTTCATACCCGCCCCCTCAACCGTCGACACTCCCCTTCCCAACCCATTCTCCTCATACGCTCATACTATAATACTACTTTGATTATATAATACCGCCTCCTTTTAATACCCCTTCCATATATAATACTACTGTTTATACAATACAACCCTTCATTTTTTTTTTCAATTTCACTCTTAATTTTTTAAATTCCCCCTCCCTTTTAATTAATCCCCTTTCCCCTCCATTTTTTAACTTCAACTTTTTATTTAAAAAAATAATAATTTCCTTTTAATTAACTCCGCCTCTTTCCATTTTTTAATTAATCCCAAATTAATTAAAAAAAAAATAGCAGAGAGAGAGGAAGAGAGAAAACGAACAACAGAAAAAGAGGAAATGACATGTGAGCAGATGTATTGAATACATAGTGAAAAGTGAAATTTGCATTGTGATTTGAAGGGTGATTTTCTGAAAGAGGTTGACAATGTGAAGACAAGTTTGTCATCATTGCAAAACAACTATTTGAAGAAAAAATTCAGTTGCCTTAAAGGCTTCTTGCATAGTGCTTTTTCTACATATTTTTGTAGAAATATTGTATTGAACTAACATTGTATTTCTTCTTCATTCATAGTTGCAAGCGGTGTTTGAGTTGAAAAAATTGTTGATTGTCTCCATCATTTGAGGAGCATATTTTGTACTTTGAGATTTCCATCGTTGGAAGTTCTCTTGAGTCATTTGTATTTCTTGAAATTAGGTTGAATCACATTGTAAACTGATGCATTTTTGGTTGAAGCTGACACCCTTGCATTTTTTGAGCCTAAGTTGTCGAAATGGCTAAAAGCAATGAGGCATTAGAGTTGTTGAATAACCTCTTTCATTCCAATGTTGATGACATGATAAAAATGAGGAAGAATGCTCTTTGTAAGATTTAAAGTTGTTTGCTAGATGTACAAGAAAAGATTGAATTTTTTCAGTTGGAATCTCAGCTTCAGCAAGATGAACTTCAGCAAAAGAGTCACCATTCTGAACCTGTTTCTGTTTAGAAGATTGAGAAAGACTCCCATCAGCAACAAGTCAGTAAAGTTGCAGTTGATCCACATTCAGTTCCTTGTACAACGGTTTTGTACGAATGCGACGACTTAGCAAAACAGTCTCGAAACATCATCGAGATTGGGGGAAGAGCTTGTCCACAACAAGCACAGAACTGGTCTTGGATATGACAAGGATGTGACCTTTCATATTCCAGACTGCACAAAGCCCATCATATTTCAGAGTGTCGAATTCCTATATGACAGTTCACTTTCTCATTTGTTCCGGATCTTTGTTCGCTTTCATAGCAATGAGATTGTCGTACCATGTTCTGTGATAAGGTGGGTATGAAAGATCCTTTGGCTGATCTTCATCCATGCAGAGCGTAGTCCTTTTGCACTCATTCTTCAGACAGATGCTTCAGACACAAGCCTCCTGTAAGAACCAAGATTCATCTTGGATGGATCGCTTCTTGGCAATGGGCATCAGTAGCCAAGAAGATGTTTAAGTCGCATGTTAAGATCTTGTTCACGGATATTGAGCAAACTTGCAGTTGAGTTTTCGCCATCATCTCACCTTGTCCCTGACAGGGGGGAAAATGGTGGTCATGTACAAGCTTCGACGTCAGATCAAGCGAGCCTGAGCCACAATCTCTCATTCCATGTTGAGAGTTGTAGCCAGAGACACAGCAGTTCAAGCGAGCCTGAGCCACAATTCACCATTCTAGATTCAGAGATGTAGCCAGATACACGGATGCCCATGAGCATGCCTTCGGTTGGTGGACAACCTTAAACCATCATCTTTGGTTGGTGGACAACCTTAAACCACCACAGGTAGTAGATCTCCCTTCTTTTAGGTCGAAGGTCTCCCTTTCATATATGAGGAACACTTCCTCTGAAGAGCCTTGACTTCTTGCCGACTTTGTTGAGTTCCGAAATGCTTCAAGCATTCAGGTATTTTTAGTAATCCTAAAACCATCACGGGGTGTACCTCCCTTCTTTTAGGTTTAGGTCTCCCCTTTTTGAGGACAATTCCTCTAGCAGAGGCTTTCGGCTTCTTGCCATTTGGAGAGTTAGGGAGCGCAGCAAGGTTTTGCATTCCGGTGTTGGTGAGTCATCACACAACCACCTCTTTTTTCCAACATTTCAGAGAGTTGATTCAGACCAAGTGATACCATGTATACTTTGCATATTTTATTACAACTCTCTTCTTGGACTCACACATACCCCTTCGGATTAAGGGGGGGAATGTTGGAACACCTAATCCTCCATGGGTAGGTGTGGAATGCAAAAAGTCACAATGGAGTCCAAGTGACCTTGGAATGTGAAACCAAGAGTCACACCATTGTACTATAAATGTACATCACGTATAATGGAAAAATATGAAAGCTACATGCTTATCCTTCATTGTGTGTTGAGTTCCTTGTTGTGTGTGTGTTCATATTTCTCATACACCATGTGTGTATTTAACATGGTTTTTAACAGATTCTATCCCTCATTTAAACTATTATTACAAGTATTAGGGATAGAATTTTTCACAGGTATGACATGAACATTAGAATGAGGTCACAGTGCGGAAGAAGGATTTCTCTGAAAAACTAGAGGTTGACAAAACACATTAGGGGATCCTAGAAACAAATGCCCATTGGTTTCCAATTGATAAAATTCCTTTGAAACTACATTAAAAATAATCGATAAATGAATCTTATTTCTACCATTTTCTCACACACGATGAGGCTTATTTCCTCTTTCTCAACACATTCTTCATGATCGACAAGGGTGAAATCTATGTATGCAAAGGCGAGTTGCAAAATTGACTGTAAGTTATGAAAAAAATAACAATTCAATATTATAATCATCAACGCATTTCCATTTACAATTGTTACAATATACTTCCATTAAAAATAATGATAAGAAATAACAAAAGAGTATGCATGATGGAGGACAAAGTGTAATAAAGAGAGCCTCATAAAATTTATCGAATCATATTGATGCAAGAGCATCTGAGCATCCTCATTAAAATGAAAAACAAAGTTGTGAAAGGAGAAAACGTGGACAACCATTGTAAACCAGGGCAAAGTTTGTTAAAACAGAATTGAATTTATGTAACTGATAAGGTTTAATTAATCGTAATTATTTTCCATGTATGCATAACGAGAGATTTAGTGGGTTTGTTTGAGCGATTGAGGGAGAAAATCGTGGATCTTAGATGATCCATGCTCTTTCGAATTTCTATATAAAGAGTTTGTGTTGTGTGACAAGAGGAGAGAGCAAAAGGATATGATGTAACCGCCAGAGAATTTGTGACTTTAGACTATAATCGAGTTTTTATATAATTGAAATACATATTATGTGGATTTCTGTGTGTTTGAGTATTGTTTATTTATAGTTTAGATTATGATCTAAATTCTGTGTTATGAGTTTACTGATCGACCATCGATCACTATAAGGATCGATGGTGATCTAATGGTAATTTCTAGTTCGTATACAATGTTAAAAAAGCATATGTTAGATTTTTGAATCGAAATTCCAAAAACACCTTTCACTGGAAGCTTTGTTAATTGCAATAAATAGAATTGGCTATTCGTTGGGTTTGCTATTATTGTTAATTCAGGTGGATTAAGAATTGTGAACGATGTGTATGCGTATCTAGTCAAGCGGCGTTGAAGGAATTTGGAATCACTATAGTGTGTATGGAGTCAAAGCCTCGGAGCCATCTGATCAAGGTGCTAATTCAGATCAATGGATATCGCATTTAAAATTACACAGGAATTAAAGTTTTAAATGGACCCGATGATTTATAAATCCGATTTAATGATTTGCATTGACCGTCCATAATTCGATGGATCTAATGGCCTTTGCATGAGAGCTATGGATCCAATGATTATCGCAAAATTAGATGCGTATGGTTTAACCAGAATTTTGGACATGATAAAATGTATAAATCAGAGCTTAATGTAGAAAGATTTGTAACCGTCGATCTCTCGTAGATCTGACGAAAATCGTATTTCGATGTGCATAGGGGTTAACACGCTGGATGGAACCGATATGTTATCAACGTGAGTTAAGATATATTTGGGTTCCGGTCTTAAGCATTCAAAGTGGGACCAACGTTTGTTGGTCAAGGTTTGTGGAATCCACTGATTTGTTTGCTTATGATATATATACGTGGGCCCATAACCCACAGGTCCACGCATTATGAACAAAGTTGCAACTTTTCTACGCATTGGAGAAAGGTTGCAGGTTTCATATTGATAAGATGACAGTTAAACTAATCTATAGCAGTTTAGCTTTTCATCAAGTGGTATCAGAGCAGGGAAAGGATTTCCTATCATAAAGAATTTTCATGCGAGGAAGAAGAGGTACAGTTATGTTAAAATATTTCTAAAGCTTGTGGTTTTTATATTTTGTGAAGGTAGTAGCAGAGGAAGGTGAGAAGATTGCAACAGCCTAGAGCCAGGAGTGCTCAAATGGTTCCAGAGGAGAGAACCAGAGAGATTCCAGAAGACTAAGCTCAGAGGAGAGAAGCTTGGTGAGGTATCTGGTAGCAGGGAGGACTTTCTATTGTAGAGGTTTTGTTGCAGCTCACAAAGGGAAATTCCATAGAGGATATAGGTAGAATTTCTCAAGAATGTTGTTACAGGAAGATCACAAAGGGCAATTCCACAGAGGATGTGGGTAGAATTGCTAAGAGATGAAGAAGACATATGACCAGGAGGTCATAAAATTTTTGTACCTTGGGAGTATGATGCAGGAGCATCCGAGCATCGTCATTAAAATCAGAATCAAAGCTTTGAAAAGAGAAAACTTGGACAGTCATTGTAAACTAGGGCAAAGTTTGTTAAAACAGAACTAAATTTATGGAACTGATAAGGTTTAATTAATCGTAATTATTTTCCATGTATGCATAACGAGATATTTAGTGGGTTTGTTTGAGCGATTGAGGCATAAAAATCGTGGATCTTAGATGATCCACGCTCTTTCGAATTTGTGACTAAGGCTGAGATGCCTTAGACTATAATCGAGTTTTGTATATAATTGAAATACATATTATGTGGATTTCTGTGTGTTTGAGTATTGTTTATTTATAGTTTAGATTATGAGCTAAATTCCATGTTATGAGTTTACTGATCGACCATCGATCACTATAAGGATCAATGGTGATCTAATGGTAATTTTTGGTTCGTATACAATGTTAAAAAAGAATATGTTAGATTTTTGCATCGAAATTCCATAAACACCTTTTGCTGGAAGTTTTGTTAATTTCAATCAATAGAATTGGCTATTTGTTGGGTCTGCTATTATTGTTAATTCAGGTGGATTAAGAACTGTGAACATTGTGTATGTGTATCTAGTCAAGCGACGTTGAAGGAAGTTGGAATCACTGTAGTGTGTATGGAGTCAAAGCCTTGAAGCCATTCGATCAAGGTGCCAATTCAGATCAACGGATATCTCATTTAAAATTGCACGAGAATTAAACTTTTAAATGGACCCGATGATTTATAAATCTGATGGATTGTAGATTTCTGTGGTGTAGATTTTTAGAATCAGAGCTCGGAATATCCATAGCTCTCATTTTTCAATCTAAATTTCGGGTCTACCATCATCAGGACAAATTTGCAAAAAAGAGAGACAAATTGTGTTAAATAAATAGTGGAAAAATGACAAGAAAGAGAGCCAACCAGATATCCATTAAATGGTTTAGTTTCCAATTTATTTTTATTTTTATTTAGTTGAGTTTTTAGTTATATTTTTTTTAAACTATCAAAATCATTATTCTGATACTTTAAGCTATAATGCTAATAATGTTTTAATGTTTCTAAATATTAATTAATATTCCTATTTATAAAGTCTTATGTTTATCTCATTTTAGGATATTTATTTTATTATGTTAATACTTTCTAATTGTCAAGTAAAATCAAAGTGTAGTAATTTTATTCTTATCCTAATTTTGTTAAGAGGGGTCCTAGAAGAATGATTTAATGGTTAGATTTAATGGCTTGATTCTTATTAATTTTATAAGACCCTATGCAGATTATAATATCTACTATTTTAATTATTTATCCTTAAAAAGTTCTAAGTTTTTTATATAATTTTGGCTTATGAATTATACTAATAGTTAAGTTTTTTATATTATTAAAGTATAGAATTTTCTTTGATAACCTAATATTATGTAAAAGGCCTAAGGTGATTATACTAATAGATTAAGGATTTGACTCTATCAATATTATAAGATCCTAAGGAGATTATAATGTTTACTATTTCATTAAATATGAATCAATGTTAAAAGTCCTAAGTTTTTTATCCTATTTTAGCTAAGAGTTTAGATTAATTGATTTGTTTAAAAGATGAGTAGCATTATTAGAATTGTTTTAGAGTTATAGTATCCCCTTATACTAATATTATGATTATACTGTCCTATGTACTTTATATTATAATAATGATGATGAAGGATATATTAAAATAGGATACGAAAAGGTCAATTGATTATAACCCATAGATAAGGCTTGTAACCAATTGATCCAATAAACTAAGTTTTGTAGAAGGTCAGGGTTTGATTAAGGTTAAAGGTATTGAAAGGAGATTCATAAGGGTGATTTTAATAATTACACTAATTAAAATTTTAAAGAAGGGTAGAACGGTAAGGCTAAGGAGAAGGTTAAGGTTTAGAGCGAACAGGCGGGTAGAGGAAAGGGTACGAGGTAGAGAAAGAAAATCATAAAGGGATGAAGGAAGGGAAGGGGTACAAGGAGACCAGTGATTCAAGAGAGCGAGATGCTTTAACCGGATAGCACGTGGACCCAATTTTTGCTAATTTCTAAGCATCCATCTCTATTAAGGTTGTGAGGGTGCTTTAAGATTTCCAAGGCTTCACGTATTTTGCGTTTGAAATTATGTTTTTCTTTGGCAATGATTACTGCTTCTTCTAGGCATATGTGGTGACATGTTTTGCTCAAATGTTCTGCCAAAGTCGAGGTTTTAATTATTCCAAGCCTAATGTCTGCCCCATGTTCTTTAAACCTTATTTTAAAGGTTCTGCCTGTTTCCCCAATATAGCAATCTCCACATGAACAATTGATTTTGTAGACACCTTTTTGTTGGAGGTGGTCAGGGTCATCCTTAACCAATTTCATTCTTTGCCTGATGGTTACTAGAGGTTTGAAGGTTGCCCTAATGTCCTTTTTGGCTAGAACCTTGGCTATCTTGTTTGTGACTGCTTGAATATAAGGGAGGTAAGCTTTTGTAGTGGAGGGTTTGTCAATAACCATTCTTTTGCTTCCAGATCTGGATTTTTGTATAGCTTTGTTGATTTCCTTATTGCTATATCCCAAGTTTATGAAGGATTTCCTCAGATATTCAATTTCTTCTTCTACATGAGTTTTGTCTGATATTCTAAAAGCATGTGCAAAGAGAGTCAACAACACTCTTGTCTTCTGGGCTGGGTAGTGGTGTGAGTTGGCGTGTAGATAATTATCCCTGTGTGATTTATTTCTGAACACTTTGTGTCCAAGGGATCCATATTCATTTCTTGAGAGGAGTACGTTAAGGAGAGGGATGCAGTTGTTTTCTTCGCCTTCCATTGTAAATTGGATATCTTTGGATATACTGTTGAGATGGTCAAGGAAGTTCTTTAATTCCTTATCTCCATGGGGCCAATTGACATTGGTGTCCTCTATGAACCTTATCCAAAACTTGGGTTTTAATGGGTAGGATTCTAAAGCCTTCTTTTCGAATTTCTCCATGAAGAGGTTTGATACTATAGGGGATAACGAAGAACCCATGGCAACACCAGATGTTCGTTCATATGTTTTAATGATTCGCATTAACCGTCCATAATTCGATGGATCTGATGGCCTTCACATGAGAGCTATAGATCCAACGATTATCGCAAACTTAGATGCATATGGTTTAACTAGAAGTTTGGATGCGATAAAATGTATAAATCAGAGCTTAATGCGGAAAGATTTGTAACCATCGATATCTCGTAGATTTAATGGAAATTGTATTTTGATGTGCATAGATGTTAATGCGCTGGACGTAACCGACATGTTATCAACGTGAGTTAAGATATATTTGGGTTCCGGTCTTAAGCGTTCAAAGTGGGACCAGTGTTTGTTGGTCGAGGTTTGTGGAATCCACTGATTTTTTTTCTTCTGATATATATACGTGGGCCCATAACCCACAGGTCCACGCATTATGAAAAAAGTTGCAGCTTTGTTACTCATTGGAGAAAGGTTTCAGGTTTCATATTGATAAGATGACAGTTAAACTACTCTATAGCAGTTTAGCTTTTCATCACATATATTCTCATTTTTCTTTGGTCATAGACTTTTTCAACTGAATATTTCACTTGGAACTAATTTATTTTAAGACAAGTTCAGGTCCTTTGTAATTATCATATTTTTTAGTTTATCTCATAATAATTTCGTTGAAACTGAATGACATTATTCATATCTTATATCGGATGTAGCTAAAATTGAATGTATATATGTAAGATAGAAAAATTAGAATGGTTATGGTTTAATTAAGATTGAGGTTTTATATTTACAAATTGAGATGGTGAGTGGAGACAAAATGAACAACATGGAGGACCCAAGGAAAATGTGAAATAATGATTCTATATGAATTGAGACAGAGAATTTACATGGGTGGCGTTTATATGCTACGAAAGGTTGATTTTTTTAAAGAATTTCCCACTTAAATGTTCATTTCCTGAGAAAATTTTATGAAAAATTCTATCAGAAATTAGGGATTTCAGCTAATAGAGCTTAGAAATCAATTTTCTTGAGGCTACCAAAAAATATTTTGCCAATATATGTTTGCAAGCTACGCAGACTTTACAAATCAAAGGATTGAGAAAAATATCTTACGAGTAGAAGGTCAATAGATTAATTGGGGACAAGGGGGGGTATATAGTGAATATAAAGCTACTTATAAGCATTGAAAATCTCGTGAAATAGTAGTGGAAGTGAGGATGAGTATACAGAGAAATGAGTTTGGAACTGAGAGCTCATTCACCCACATGGAAAATACTAACTAACTATACAATCAACCATAAAAAAATAGTGACTCACCTTTTCTCTGCACCCTTTAAATTGACACAAAAGCTTTAAAACAATCCAATAGTCATCCACAAGTTTAACTCAGTATTTTTACCATTTACAACACATGATTGAAAATTGTCACCATGCGAAAAACCCAAATAGTGGATCAAACTTACTGTTATGGTCCTATAATTTCTATACCTGGTCACTTGATTATAATTGATGATTATTATATTTGAGATGTTTCATCCTGCAAATTATTTCCAAAAAGGGTTCAAAGGGTAAAAGAGGGTTGATTTTATATGATTGGGGGCTCTTATCCTAAGTTTTGGATCATAATATTTTTATTCGAAGTTCGGGTTATTATGTATTTTAGCCAAAGTTTCCGCCCATTTGATAAAATTTGTAAACGACAAAGGAAATTTGGAGTATGTGACTAAAATTCGTCCTCTAATCAGTTGCCCAATCGTCACTCTGCCAGATCTACGACTGATAGTGTTTTTCGACCTCCCCTTGCAATCCTACCTTTATTAGCGAGGGGGTGGTCTAAAAACCTGTTTCATTCCCACCGGGCCCACCTAACGTGTCACCACTGTGGCACTTCGCACCTGCCCCCCCCACAAAGAATAAACCACCTCCACCCCCATCCGAAATCCACCAAACAAACATCCTTTCCCACCATCTTTCCCGCGTACCTCCTTCCACTCCCCTACTGCCACATATGTCCTCCCGGTGCGCCTCCCTCCATTCATCACCTGACACCTGGAATATATCGTAACCTAATCAAATGAATTCCCATGATAACCATTCGAAATCTCAATGGAAACGCACCCCTAATAGAAACTACTCCGTGACCATATAAAAAAACCCCTTTTGCCACCATTTTAATCCATTTTTTTTTAGATCGCTCACCCTTCCTTCATTGCCAAATCTCTGTCATTGCAATCAACATAGAAAGAAAAGTGGTTGAATCGATTGATGAGATCAAGGATATCATTGGGCCATCTAGTTTAGGGGCAGCTCAGAAACCCATTCCAAATGTATGACATGGTTAAAACAAACCATCGTGATTTCACCTCACATAAATGGACAACTCAGTTTCAATTAAGTTGTATAAATACCTTAAATCCATTGTATCAGTTGGCCACCTCAACATGACAGTTTGATTCGATAAGGATCACAAACATGGGTTGTTAGACATTCTATTTAAGTAATTAATAATCATAGTGTCATTTTTTATTACCAACTCTATTAAAACATAAATATCTTTATTATTCCTCAAAGTGATGTAATCCTAGTTAAATTATCTCTCTAGGCCAATTTTCGAAATCTATCCCAGGTGACAGACCTTTGTAACATAGATCTCACTCTATAAATGAGAGGTTTTATTGAATCTGAGGGGGTTGATGAATGTAGATGAGAGGACTATTATGTAATTTGTTTTCACCAAGCTAATATAAAGTTGCAGAAGTGTTTTTCATACCTGATAATTCCTTTAAGATTATGTGTCTATGTTTTTTCCATTTTCTAATATTATCATCAGCTTCACATCCTCATGATTACTTGGAATTCATAGTATTATGCTCCAGTTTCCTTCATGTGTTATGTGTATGCTTTATAAATTTATCGTTTTAAGATTAATTTCCTCATCTTCCATGAACTACATTTGTTTACGATTGGAGTCCCATTAGTTGACTCCATGCCTGATGGTAGCCTTTCATACATCTTCCACTTGCAAAATGAATTAAAACAAAAATAGTACAGAGTTATCCATCTGCAAATATGAGTTTTATCTTGAATATTTTATCTTTTCCTTGAGAGATCCCTCTCTGACTGGAAGGGCTAATTTGCAGTCCAAAGTGGTTTGAAATAGTTGCATTAGGTTTCTATTGAACAAACCAATTGGTACCATCCTAGTGATAACATTTTGCTGTGTTTTTCAGGAGTCGAAGTTGCAGTATCTTGGGAAATTGATTCAAATCAAAGTAACTGAGCTCTTGAAGGTACCAGGATATCAAAAATATTAGAGGTTTTATTTCTACCTTGGTAACTCCATTGAGATGTTGAGCATAAAGGTGGCTTCTAAGAAGATTCAAACGAGGAGTAATCTAGACCTTGATCCACCAGAGATAGTTGATGATCCAAAAAAAAATCTCAAAGGTATTGGTAGCTCATCAAAATCAGGTAATCCACATCTCACAAGAGTTTCATCTTTACCTTATGAGGTTGTTCGAAGTTTTAAAGACATACAATTTGATGAAAAAATAGAAGAAATCATTTTTAGATCTAAATCATAGAATGAATTTACTGAAATTGTATTAGATCTACAAAGGTTAGTAATTTATACTTCATCTCTTGTGTCAAAGGAAGAAAAAGATGGGTTTTGGAAGCTCTCACATAAGAATTATCATTAGAGAAAGAGTCATTTGAAAATTTGAAAGAACTTGATCCTTTTGACTTCTTATTGAGAAGCAAGGCTGGTGTTCCTTAACTTAAGTGGAGTAGTTTTGTCTTAAAGTTGAAAATTCCTGTTAGTTAATATTATAATTGCACATCCCATTTCAGTACTGCTTTTCCTAGTCGAACAATTACCCCCTCTATTGCATTTTCAACTAGCACTCTCACTGCCAGTATGGCTGTCCCTGCTAGGTTTGCTCCTCTTGTTCTGCCTGCCCTACTCCATGACCTCCGAGAAGGATACTCCACTAGAATAAATAATTTTGGAGGTGAAGAGGGAATCAATGCATAACAACATATTGATAAATTCATTGATTTCATATACTTAGAAGAGTTATATGATGAGGATGCCAAAATGAGGTTGTTTGTGCAAAGTTTTATTGGTGAAGTAAGAAAGTGGTTTAAAGCTTTAACCCCAACAAATATGTGAAATTGGGATGAGTTGGAGAATAGTTTTTTGAGAAAACAGGGAAGTAAAGTAAACCATGTTCAAGCCTTGACTGAATATAATAACTTGAAGAAATCTAACGATGAGTGAATCCAAGAGATTCAATAAGGTCTACAATTTTGTTCCTACTCATATCAAAACACCTCCAGGAGCTACCCAATTAAATTATGTTGAGGCCTTTGATTATGCGTTTTCCATTCTACTGAGCGAGAGAGACTCTGTTACTTTGGCAGATATGCAAAATGATGCCGTAAAATTTGAGGTTAATATGGCTATAACAAAGAGGTCAAAAATGGGAAAAGGAAGATTGAAAGAAGAAGAAAAACCATCTACATCTTCTGATGTGAAATTTGACACCATGATGAAAATTATGGAGAGGCTTATGGATAGGCTTGCTCTTGGAAAAAATCCACCTCCTACTGCACAACAAGAAACACAAATTAGAAATCCTCATTTTAGAAGGCCTCAAAATCAGCAAAGACCAAGAGATAATAGAAATCAACATGACTAACAAATTAGGCCTCCTTTCCAGTAAAAATTAGTGGATGAAGAAGAAACACAACCCAGATTTAAAGAGGATATAATTCACTGTTTGGATGAATATGCAGCAGGAATGTTTTTGACAAAGGAATATCATGATGAATCTAGTCATGACATAGGAAATCAGGAAGATGAAAAATAATCAGATTATTTGAAAGGTTATCAACATGCCATTTTTGAAATGAAAAACAATATAACCTTAGGAATAGAAATATTCCTATGGTAGCCAATAAAAATTAGCCTAAGAAAGATGATCTGAAGGTTTTTGAACATAAGAAAGATACCTCTCATGGAAAAGAAATTGAGAAAATACAGTTTTCCTTCAATTTAGAAAATGAAATTTTAAAGATAAAAATTGATGTCCCTTTTGGTGAAATCATCAAAGTTACTGAATACAGAAGCCAAATTTTCAAAATGCTTAATACTCAGCCTGGACCCTCTGATATTCTTAATTGGCAAGAAGATCATCCTATTATCTTCTTAGGGCCAACAGTGAAAGTTGAGCAGAATGAAGAAGTTCCACCTTATATGTGAGCCTAAACATTCATGACATGATTGTACATAATTCTATGCTAGATTCAGGGGCATATCATAACTTAATGCCTAAGGTCATCATGGAGAGAATGGGTTTAAACATAACCCAACCTTACAAAGACTTATTTTCCTTTTATTCTAAAAGAGTTCACTGTGTAGGTCTCATCAAAGATGTGGTTGTTGGTTTGAATCAAGTGTTTTCTAAAACAATATTGATGGAAATAGTTGTGGTTCATATCCCTTCAAATTTTGGCATGTTATTATCTAGATCATGGGCTACCAAAATCAAGGGAGTTTTGCAAATGGACATGACTTATGCCACTATTCATGTTTTTGGAGAGCAAAGAAGCTTGTATAGAGAGCCTAGGATGACATACATGGTGAGTAGTAACGATAAACCCAAAAAATTTCCATTCTATGCAGTGGAAATTGAGTTGTGATCTTTTATCCTCTTCAATGAAATTACTAATGAGACATAAAACCAGAAAATGGAAAAAAATCAGCAAGCAAAAATTCAGAATTTTGAAGAGGTTGACAAGGAAGTTTTGTGGCATATGGATTTAGATGGCACTTCTCGAAGAGAGGGAGATGGTAATAGTATGTGGATTATCAATCCAAGGGATGAGAGTAAGTTTTTCTCTTATAATTAAATTTTTATTTCACAAATAACATTGTAGAGTATGAACCACTATTTTTGGGTCTAGAAGTTTTGAAAAATTTAGGTGCCAAGAAGATTTCAGTTTGTGGAAATTTTGAATTATTCATCAAGTAGGTAAAAGGAACTTACCAAACTAAAGATGTTATAATGAGAGCATACAGAAACCTAATTCTCGAAATGCTTGAAAATTTTGAAGAGCATAATTTTACAATCAAATATAGAGATCATAATTCTGTGGATGGCTCTTTGGTTGTCTCGTCCAATTTTTTTACCATTCCCATCCATCCTAGCAAGAGGTATGAAGTTGAAGTTAGACATAGGCCAGCTATACCTTATACTATAATCAATTGGCAGGTGTTTGACAATGACCATTAGGTCAAAAATTTTCTTGAGTTGAAAGAGGAATTTGAGAACATCCAAGTTGACCAGCAAAACATGTTTGTTGAAACCAAATCTAATTCTGAGGTCATACATCTGAAGAATAATTTTATTCCTAAAGGTTTGATCCCTCTTGAAAATTTATTTGATTAGAATGATGTGGTTAAGACTCCAAAGATGAATTCTGATGATGAGGAAGCTGACAGTTGTAACCTCGGTACTGCAAAAAATCCCAAGTTGGTCTAGTTGTCCAAGCTCATTTCTTCAGAAGTAAAACAAAGGTATGTTGATTTTATGAAAAGATACATTGATATTTTTGCATGGAGTTATGTAGATTTGAAGAGGTATGACCCTATAATCATTCAACATACAATACCCATCAAAGAAATTGAAAAGCCCTTTAAACCAAAGTTGAGGAGGATTAAACCATTGCTTATGCCATTGATTGAAAAAAGAAATTAAGAAGTTGTTTGAAGCAAGAATCATTGTTCCTTTGATATTTTCTAAGTGGCTTGCTAGCTTGGTGCCTGTGAGGAAGAAAAGTGGGGAGATTAGAATATTCATTTATTTCATAAATATGAAAAAGGCATCCCATAAAGTTAACTATCCTCATCCAAAGATGGACCACATTCTGCAAAACATTGTTGAATCTGAAAGGATGTCGATGTTAGATGGATTTTCACGTTATAACGAGATACTAGTACATCAATATGACCAAGAGAAGACATCTTTCACTACACCACAGGGAACATTTATGTATGCTAACATGGGAGAAAACCACCCAATCCGGACCTTAGAGCAATTCCTTTTCCGTTTGGTGTGGTGGCTCCGATTGGGGATGAAGGGACCAATTTCCCAATAAGGATGATTTTAGGGTGTGTTTTGTTTATATAACATGCAATGGGAAATGATTTTAATCTATCACATGCATTTATCTAAAACTATCTATTCTACTATATACCCAGGGTGTTTCTTCCTTTATGCGATCTAAAAAGATATCTTCCAACTATTAGTAATGAAGATTAATTAACAATCGAAAGAGATGAAAATTATGTAAAGATGATTCTTTTAACAAAATATTTTGATTAAAATAATTATGAAATATATATCACATTTATATGTGTGATTAGATATCAGATAAGAAATCATAAACAAATATTAGTACAGAAGTGCATTTAACATTCATTTATGATAACAGTTCAAATATATAATGCAAGTAAAAAGATAGCTGTCAATCTAGAAAGTAAAACTTAAGATAAATGAATAGAAGTACCATATATGTGAAGTCCTCCTCATATAAACTAACAGTATTTTTCTACTCCTCTTCACTTTCAAGCAATTTAAAGAGTACAATAGTGTAACATCAATTAAACAACTTCAAATGTCAAAAGATAATAGATTTTGTTCCAGTAATCCATCAAAGCATTTACAAACTTACAGAAGTGCATTCTTTGAAAATATTTTTGAAAAAATTCTGAACCCTTCTCTAAATGCATGAGAAGGGTTTAGATACTAAACTACAATATGTTTAAAAATAGATTATTACAAAAAAATAGAGGAGGTTTCAAACAACCATCCTCTTAAAGAGAAAACTTCAACTACAATCTAGGATAATAAAGTAACAATATAACTATGAGTGTTGATCCTCCTTGTGGATTTGATCTCAAAGTTGAAAAATATCTAGCATAGGTTTAAGCTGTGCTAGATGTGAAATTCTTGATCTGATATGGCCCTTGAATACTACATTTGAAAGTGCTAGCAACAACTTATTTGTTGAATCAGTTAGTGACTGAAGAGTGATGCACTGATGATATGGTTTGATCAGAAAAATCCAGTAATTTTCTTGATCAAACTTGTTTACTTTTTTAATCATTTCTTCTTGCATCTCTGCCCTTTGTTTCCACTGTGCTTCTAATGACTTGGTTTCCGAGAGCACTCCAATTGTGGACTCTTTGATAAGCTCAGGTTTCAAAATCTATTCGTAAACCGATTCATTAATTTGATTTGTTAACCTTGATGCCTTTACCGTTGCTTTGTCTTCTTGTCTTAGCTGTGCTTCCCAATCCTTAAATCAAATTTCCTTGTGAAATTTATCTACCTGAGGTAGATCAGCTTCCTTTCCTGAGTCAGATGTTTGCCAATGAATGAACTCATTAATCTTCTTTTCAATTTTCTCACTGATCTGAAAGGAGTGTATTAGTTCTGCTGTGCTAAGTGTCCTTCCAGTTAAATAAACATGTAAAAATTGTCTCCATAAGTTTGCTTAAGGAATGAGAGTTTTAACCATGAAATTTAGATGAATTAGTGAACTTTAAGCATGTAAATAAGCCCTAAAAACACTGAACAATAGTGCATAACAGAGAAAAAAATTCAAACATAAGTTTTACACAGTAGGCATGATGAATCAGGTCACCCCTCCTGGGCTACATCTGTTGGTCGAGCTCCCAATGGCATGTCCCTCTTTGTCATTATGCTCCAAATTATAAATTACATATGTTTTCAGGCCTCTAATGGTTTTTTTCTTTGCACAAATGGCCCGAGAATGCTCAAATTAGTCTACGTAGACTCGTTTTTCACCAAAATCAGTCAAAAATTGACCTCTCCATGTATTTTTTCCCAATGTCCTCTAGAAAATCTCCATTAACTGTGGAGAACTGGCACTTAACTGTGACTAAATTTAATTAAAACCCTAAAAATAGGGTGTCGTTGTTTATTCCGCCATTTTTAACGCTAACATTCACCGTTGAGGAGTGGAGGTGGCCACATGGCAACTCCTGAATCCCTGGTCATATTTAATGTTTGGGCAGAACTCCACCTTCGGAACTGGAGTTTAATTCGGGTTCAATCAAACGCGCGAGGTCATAGTTTATAACCCATCACATGTTAACTTGAAGTTTAATGTGCGGTTTTGTTTTAAAACTCCGCCAAGGTATGGAACTCGGAGCTTGGCAATGTTCCGCAATAACCATTGCATTTAAATATTTTTAAACCCCACCATGTGACAGTCGTTGTAATTGTTTGATACAACCGTCGAATTGCTTGGAACCCAGAGTGTAGTGTTCTGCTGACCACGACATTTTTTTCCGTTTAAACCGCCCATGTGACTGCAGTAAAAACCTGCCGGAGTTATTTTATATCATTTGTGTACAAATTGTTCATAGTAAAATTATTTGTGCACAAGGAAAAATTGTTCTCGACAATTCTATAAATTTTTATAGGGAAATTACATCATTTAGATACTCAATATTAACCCTTTTTTTTAATGGTGGTTCACGGACACTGGGTGGCCGCTACATCCTTGAGAAAATCTGGGCAAATTAACCACGAAGGGAATCACATCTCGTTAACCAAACTATCAAGGCCTAACCCCAAGGGCATCGAGGAGAAGTAACCATGTGACCTCCTGATTGGTGAGGTGCTTAGCAAAAAAACTCGACCAGTTGAGTTAACCCTTGGAACTTATGCTCAATATTAACACTTGTAGAAGCATATATATAATATTTTGCATGAAAATTAACATATTAATGTTAGAAAATCTCAAATTTCAAATTGTCAAACATGATTTCTATAAATAAAAATTACATATTTATAAAGCTAATTCATTTTCCTACTTTTCATTTTTTTACACTATATTCAAATTCATTGTGAAAGTAACTTGAATCATTCCTCCATGTTAATATATTGGTATTTTTATGTTTACATTAACACTAATGAGTCACTAATCACCAGAGATCATCATTAACTTGAGCCACTAATCACCAGAGATCATCATTAACTTACACTCATCATGAAGAGTTTATTCATTGTTATTTTCCATATCATAGATGACCATCACCCAATTTACTCTCACATTCCCATTTTCTTATTAAAAAGGTTGTGATAATATATAAAATACTAAGTATGATGTGTAAAAAAATGATGTTGGAGTGAGAAAAGATAAAATATATTATAATTGTAACATCATTATCAAAATATTATAATATAGATGTGTTTAACTTCTTCTTTTTTGGCTTGTTCCACTTGAATTTGAACTTTCAATATCATGATTTACATAATACTTCATAACAAAATGATATTGAACTAACTCATGAACTAAATATTTCTCACTTTTACTCTAAATTTATATTAATTCTAAATCTAATAATTATTTTTAAAAAAAATCATTTTCTTAATGTTTAAAAGCTTTAAAATTACATAAATTTATATTAATTTATCTTATTATAAACTTTTATTGCAATTTTAATAATTTCAACTTAATTTATTGAAATAATAAATATAATATATATAAAAAAACACCACTAATTTAACAAAACCAACAAACACCACTTATGCAACAACACCAAGTGGGGTGGTACGTGGAAATTAAGGGCCGTGCCACTCTACCTCGGCGAGCCTTATATCGCAGTCTATCGGCCCATAAATGCACCGAGAGACGAAATGGCCACCGTCAGATTAAAGCAATAAATGATCCTACGGTGGCCATTTTGTCTCTCGATGCATTTATGGGCTGATAGACTGGGATATAAGGCTCGCCCTCTACCTCCCCTTTATTAGGTCGACATACGAGGACCTAGAACATGGTAGAGAGATTCTAGATGTAATAGATCTAAATCATTTATTAAAACCATTCATCTCATTGATGGAACATTAATTATAGTTAATCATTTAAACAAATTATAAAATCTTAAATAAACATAACTTATAATTTTTCAAACTAAATTTTGTGAAAACCAAAGTTGATTTTGATAAATTACAATTTTTCGAACTAAAAATTTGATGAAATTTAAAGTTTATTATAAAGGCTATGTTATTTTTTTTATTGAGTTGTGAGGTTTATTCTACGATCACTATAAGGTGATGTGCAATTTTTTCCATTGCCTCTTTAACATATATATATATATATATATATATATATATATATATATATATATATATATAATTAATGTGAGCTATAATTGAAAAATGAATATGTTCTAAAGTATGAGGGGTTTCCCCAGTGCATTATATTGGATATCATTTTTGGGATTCAACTGCATTAAGTAAATCATTCATCTATGACTATTTTCATGACTAATTTCTCATGATTTTTGAATAGTCCACTTGACACTCATTGTATGAGTGATGCTCACAGGGGTGAAAAAATGGGATTGAAACTAGTAAAATGAATCAAATGGGGTAGCAAGCTAAACAAGCCCCTGAAGAAATGCTATCTAATGTTTTAAATTAATTAGAATAAAATAAAATAAAATGTGTGAATGAGATGTTTAAATCTTATATTTTTCAAAAGCATTTCAACTTTGAAGATATATTTTATCAACTTCATATATATCTACATATAGAAAAAAATTATTTTTTTATGCTCAAAAGTTTTAATTGGTTTTATATGCATTTAAAAATACAATTTAAACAATGAAAAATAATACATTGTATTTTACAATCTAAAAAAAAATTGCATATAAAGATATTCCTCTCAATTCATGTTAGATCCATAGATAAAATAAATCTACACTAGTGTTTTAAAGTATGTCTCTATATGAATATTAACTTCAACCTACTTATCCAAATTGTGAACATCCTATAGTCATTAAGCACATATTTTGGTACTATTTTCGAGTCAACACTATATCGAATTGTATCTAGTATTATAAGTTTCCTTACAACTACATGGAATTTTATTTGTTATTAGTTTTGTAAGTATAATTGCTCTTTCATGTTAAAATATTATTTATATATATTATTTATATATAATATAAAATATATTAATATAATTATTAATATTGATATTAATATGTAAGTTTGTTTATATAAATTGTTAAATGAAAGTAAAAAAATCAAAATAAAGAAAAAGAGTTTTCATTTTTTTATTATTTAAAATTTCTTTCAAAATATTTATAACTTATAAAAAAAATTATAATTAAAAAAAAAATAGTTTCAATTTTATTGAAAAAAAAAGCATTTTTTATATATTTAATTTTAATATTTAATATTCAAAACTAATTAAATCTAAAACAATTAGACTCAATGTTTGAAACTTTATAAAAACAATCTCTACAATCTTATTAGAATTATTTTCTTTGCTGATATTTTTTATTTAATTAATTATAAATCCTTATTACATCTCTTAACCCTTATTACATTTTAACTTAGTCTAATTTTTAAGAATCAATTTCCCACATTATTTTAATAATTAGTTATGCATATTTCTCATAAACTTCAACAAATAAGAAAAAATTCATAATTCCACTATTTCCAATTTTTAACCAAAACAAAATAATAATCCTTTTAAACACATAAACCAGAGAAGGTGTGATAAACCATAATTAATTATACATAGTTCTTATAAACTTCAACAAATTCATAATTCCACTATTTCCAATCTTTTACCAAAACAAAATGATAATCTTTTTAAACACATAAATAAAACTTTATACTTCAACCAGTAGCTAAGAGTTTAAATACTTTCAATTTGCCTTTTGTTTTAAGCTGAGTTTTGCTTTAAACTGTTACCTAATTCCTTTTTCTTAAATAAAATAAATCAATATCCAACAATCAAAGCGAACAAAAAATAAATCCAACAATAAAAGTGAAAAAAAAACACGATTAACGCTTGACGAATACCCCCACAAACAGCGGAGAAGAATCTTTACCAAACCGACCATTTTTATTCTATTCATCATTATTAATTATTTTTTCACTTGCTTTATGATTTTATTCATAGTATAAAATGTACTAAAAAAACGAACCCCTCTAGAAAGCTTCCACCACTCTAATTATTAAATCATCTACAATATAAATGCACTAAGAACGAACCCCTCTAGAAAGCTTCCACCACTCTAATTATTAAATCATTTACCGTATAAATGCACTCAGAATCGAACCTGTTACCTTTCACGAACTTAGAGTACTTTAATTATGCCTTTTCTCCCTCTCCTTTATGACCGCATGTAGAGGGTATCTCAAAATGTTGGAAATTAATTTCAATTGCAAGCAGAGCAGAAGGACCACGAAATTCAATTTAGATGAGAACACTGAAGCATAGAAGGCATTAAATTTCTTGTTTTTTATTGCATTCTATCGCGCATTAAAACCCTGTGATTAAACCCTGCAAGACCCATATTTTTTTTTAACGGTCGTAACCTATTTCTGCAATGAAGACCGTGGTTTGAACCACGCAATTCCGCTCTATTCATTTCTGCATCTATCGCCTTCAAAATCCATACACCAACCATTATTAAAAACCCCGCGCATTTGTTTCGATTTGAAAACCCCATGTCATCTTGAGTGGAGCCCACGACTCCACATCACATTCCGCAACCAATCAACGCACGTTTGCATGAACCTAAGCCTACGTCACCGGGCCTTTCAAACCATGCGATAAGGTGTGGCCCACCATCTCCGAGTCATCATCCTCTGACCAATAGGAGCTTGTTCGCATCGATTGAAGTCCAGTCACCAAGCCCTCAAATGGATGCAATAAGTCATTGAAACTTTTTGCATAAAGTTGTTTGAAGTCCACGCAATGATGTAATAATGTTTTTAAACCTTAGGTTAAATGTTTTATTTGTTTTTATATGCGCCACGATGTATGTCTTATTTCGTTGAGTTTTAGACTTTGGGTTATATATATATATATATATATATATATATATATACAGACAATAGTGCGAAGTGTAATATATGGCGAGTGAATTGACTGTGTGTATGCCCGAAGGCAGAAAAGATAGAGAGTAATATACTATGAGTGAAACAGTGAAGAAGTGCATTGTGTTTTGTAACATTCAAAAGCAATCTTTGCATTGTAAATCCAAAACAACAGAAGTTCTGAAGAATTTCATTTTTGTAACAGTGTTTTGTTCAAATGAAAAAGAGTTTCTACTCTATCTCTGTCCACATTGTTTTTGTTATTGAATCTATGTTTTTGTAGAGAAATTTTTGTTTCCTCTCAGTTGTTATGGAATAACCATAAATTCCAACATGGTATCGGAGCTAGTCCAGGCTCTTTTCATTTGCCAAAGAAGCTGAAGGAAGGAAGAAGAAGTTTGTTGAAGGTTTCTCCAGCAATGTGAAGATTCAACAAAGTCAGGTATTTACCAAAATAGGGTTTTGTGTTTGTTTTAAAATAGTATAGTCCAGAGAACTGTAAAAGGAAGTATTTTAGAGACAGAGTTTTTCTCTTAGCAGTGAGAAGGTTTAGTTACGAAACACAGTCAAGTTTTTAGCATAGTCTGTAAGCTAGCTATGGTAGGAGCCAGCACAAGCACGAGTATGAGAAATACTCAACTCCCACGGTTCAATGGGAAGAATTAGGACTATTGGGAAATCACAATGAGAGCCCTGTTTGCCTCTCAAGATTTATGAGAGCTAGTTGAAGATGGTTTAGAAGAACTAGTAGATGAACAAACATTTAATGTCTTAATACAAACAGAGAAAGATTTTCTGAAGAGTAATAGAAAGAAGGACTCAAAAGCCCTCTTTTATCAGGCAGTGCATGAAAGTATATTTCCAAGAATTGCAGCAACAAAGAAGTCCAAGGATGCATTGGATACCCTCCAGACAGCCTACCAAGGAATGGAGAAGGTAAATACAACAAAGCTTCAATTAATGAGAAGAGATTTTGAAGTCATTTGCATGAAAGAGTCTGATACAATAGACTCATTCTTCACATTATTGATTAGGTTTGTTACCCAAATGAGATCTCATGGAGAGACAATAGAAGAAATAAGAATAGTGGATAAATTATTAAGGATCTTACCCTCAAGAATTGATGTAATAGTAACAACCATTGAGGAGACAAAATATCTCTCAATGTTTTCTATTGATGAGCTTCATGCATCACTGATTACACATGAAAAAAGATTGAGCAGAACAAAAAAATCATCTTTGGAGCATGCCTTCAAAACCCAAATGAACTTTGGAAGAGGAAGAGGTCAAGGTAGATCAAACTACAGAGGAAAAGGAGGAGGTCGCAGCCAGAACAAAGGAAGAAATAGCCCTGCAAGTACTAGTAGAATGGGCAACAACCAAAGTCAGAATCAAAGCCAAGGCAACAACCAACAAGGTGGAAAAAATTAGGCACATGGACAAAAGTATGATAAATCCCAAGTCCAATGTCATTACTATAATAAATATGATCATTATGCCAATGAATGTCGGAAGAAACAGAGTGACATGGGTAGTAGACCCGGCGCTAACTTTACTAAAGAAAATCTCAGTCAAGAGAATTTGTTTTTAGCATGCAATTTAGCTGAAGAGAAAGTGAAAATATATGGTTTCTAGATTCAGGATGTAGCAACCATATGACTGGAAACATTTCTATGTTTTCCATGTTAGATAAAAATGTAAAGTCTTAAGTAACATTGGGGACAGACAACAAAGTCTCTACCACGGGAAAAGGCAGAGTGAGTGTTTTAACAAAGAAAGGAGAAATAAAAACCATATCAGATGTTTACTATGTTTCTGGTATGAAGTGTAACCTTTTGAGCATTGGACAGCTCATTCATAAAGGCTACAATGTATTTTTGAGGATGATGTATACCATCATGGACATACCACCAAGCAAGTAGAGGATTGCACAAGTGAAGATGACAAGAAACATAATTTTTCCTCTCAAGATGAGAGCAGATTTGAAGAAAGGAGCTACAATGGAAGCAGTAGCATAAGATACATTCCAAAGAGAAGCAAAGGATGAAAACTGGTTATGGCATTTGAGATTTGGACATCTCAACTTTGGAGGTCTGAATTTGTTGCAAATGAAAGGAATGGTAAAAGGGATTACCATTGATTGAAAATCTAGACAACCTATGTGAAGGTTGCAACTTGGGCAAACAACACAGAGAAATATTTCCATCAGGAAAGAACATAAAGGAAAAAGCACCTTTAGAAATAGTTCATTCTGATTTGTGTGGACCAATGCAAACACCATCATTAGCAGAAAGCCACTCTATGCTGACCTTTATTGATGATTTTACAAGGAAAACATGGGTTTATTTTTTGAGGTTGAAGAGTGAAGTGTTTGAAAAGTTCTGACACTTTAAGGCTCTAGTTGAGAATCAAAGTGGGAAGCATATTAATGTTTTATGAACTGAAAGAGGAGTAAAATATATCTCCAAAGAATTTCTACATTTTTGCAGAGAAAATGGGATTCACAAGCAATTTACAGCAAGGTATACATCTTAGCAAAATGGAGTTGATGAAAGGAAAAACAGAACCATCAGGGATATGGTAAGAAGCATGCTGAAGGCAAAACATTTGCCAAATGAATATTGGGCTAGAGTTGTACATTGTGCAGCATATGTCTCGAATAGATGCCCAACAAAGAGTGTAATGAATAGAGTTCCTGAAGAAACATGGAATGGCATAAAACAGTTTGTCACCCACATGAGAGTTTTTGGTTGTGTGGCTTATGCACACATTCCAGATTAGCTAAGGAAGAAGTTGGATAGTAAGGGGGATAAGTGCATATTTGTTGGATACAATGAAAAATCCAAGGCATGCAGATTGTATAACCCATCTACCAAGAAATTTATGATAAGCAGAGATGTACAATTCATTGAAGAAGAAGCTTGGGATGGAAGCATTGAGAAAACAATGAATGTAAAAACTTGTTTGTCTCATGATGAAGATGAGGAAGAAATGGCTGAAAGACATCCCTCATTAGCAGCACCACCTCCACCAACACAAGGACAACAAGGGACACAACAAGCAGGTATGAGAACAACTTTGAGAAGTGATGACAGTGCTTCTCCAAGCACATCACAAGGAAAAGATTTGAGTGCTTCTTCAAGCACAAGTTCAGCAAGTGAAAGAGGAATCAGATTAAGAAGTCTGAATGAAATTTATGAGTAATAAAAAGGTATGAACTCTTTATTTGCATTATATTTTCATGTAGAAGATCTTATTCATTTTGAAGAAGCTGTAAAAGACAGGAAATTGATAGATGCACTAGAAAATTTGGCTCAATTTCCGACGGCCAATTCGTCGTTATTCCGACACATAGTCGTCGCAAGAGCGACAGTTCGAGGATGGGAAAAACGTGGTTTGCCATTTCGTCGCAATTCCGACGCACTTACAAAGTGTCGCACTATCGACACTTTTTCCGTCGCTTCCAAACAAGCGTCTCTCTTCCGACGTTTCCCAAACTGTCGCGCTTCCGACGTTTGTAAATTGTCGCACTTCCGACGAAATGTGGTCTGACGTTTTGAATGTCTCTCTTCCGACGTTTGTAAACTGTCGCAATTCCGACGAAATGTGGTCCGACGTTTTGAACGTCGCTCTTCCGACGTTTGTAAACTGTCACAATTCCGACGAAATATGGTCCTATGTTTTGGACATCGCTCTTCCGATGTTTGTAAACTGTCGCAATTTCGACGAAATGTGGTTCGACGTTTTGAACGTCGCTCTTCCGACGTTTGTAAACTGTCGCAATTTGTGAGATATTTTGAAAGGTTTACAAACTTGTTTTCTGGTTTATTTTTATTTTAAATCTGAAAGAAATTCATTGAAATCACAAATTTACAGAATAAATTTTTTACAATCCAAATACACCAAAAAATTTTCACAGTACTAAATAACCACAAAATTTTCACCTATTTCCAACTAAAAACTCCAAAATATAAAAATTAAAAATCGATGGGATTGAATTGTTAATCTTCTACTCTTCCAATGTCCATTTAAAAGCACCGTTTCTGGTTACTAAACACCGCCTGCCTGCCATGATGGCGCTTGTTACTTTTGTTTATGCAATCATTGCTCTGAAATTTATTTTCCGTTTGTAGTAAGTGAGATGTCGGTTCGAATCCTGCGTACTGCTTTGTGTTAGTATTTTTTAATACAGCCACGTGATTAAAACTAACAGCGAGCATGGTTTCCATTGGTTGATTTATTAACTGTTTTGTGAAAAGAGGTTATAAATTTCCATGTGTGAAATGCTTTATTGCAACACTTTTGTTGGCAAAAAAACATCGCAGCCAGAGGTTGATATATGCACATCTTTTGATTCAGTCGTCTTAAACAATAACACTACATGTTCTATTATACCTTATTTATTATAATATTTATAGCAACTTGCATAATATGTGCTTACCATGGGAATATGTAATACAAAATTTCATAACAGGGTAGCATGCCGAGTGGTTTTTATACATTGATATTGATAAAAAATAATGGTTTAATGGGTTGGTTTTTGTTTTTTTTTTTTTTCAAAATTAGTTTATTAAAAAATAAAATAATATTTATATTAATAAATTATAAAATATTAATATAATAATGTTGAAAGTAAATAAAATATTTTAATACTTTATATAAATCAATAATAATAAATATTTAATTTTATATATAATTATTTTTTCTATTTTTTTAGTGTAATATAAAATAATATAGATTTTTCCAAGTGAAAAGGTGTACAAGAATTAGCTAATTCACTATTTTTATTTGGACAATTCACTATTTTTATGTGGACATTATTTGAAAATAATATTGACTCAATTAAAACTTCTCACACATATAATATTAGCAAAAAATTATTATTTTTTTTTAGTAAATTATATGTTTATTATTCAATATTCTCTTATAGTTTATATGTAGGATTTTGGCCTAGAATATTATGCATAGGCATAATGTTTGAAAATTTAAAATACCTTGAAAGTGTAATTCATCCCTTGTTCAACATATTGTTGAATGATATTTCAAAAAAAATCTATTAACAAAAAAAAGTCATTATTATAAGAAAAGCACTTTCATGTCCATTTTAAGTAGCATAAATTTTTATCATTTTTATGCAAAGAGAGAAATTGAAAGTCACAATAAATAAATAAATTATATTTTTACTTTTCACTATGGCATGTCTATTTTTAAATAGGGTTTTCACAATTTTCAAATTAATAAATAGATGGTGGGAATTTAAATATATAGCCTATTGTAAGACTCACACATAGATGGTTAGAATTATTTCAAAAGTAGGCATGCCATTTTTTCTTTCCAATTTAATTAAAAAATGTTAAAAAAAATAAAAAAATAAAATTACACATAAAATATCTTGATTATGAATGAACTATGGTTTTTCTGAATGTGGTGTTGATAAGTCCTGGTATTGTAAGAAAGCCTATTTATAAATTAAGAATCTCCATAGTGAATTGAGGTTAAATCTCCATGGTTAAATATTTTGTTATATATATATGTTTAACTCTTATAATTTAGTTAATTTTTGTAATTTGTTTAATCTTTGACAATATAAGATGTATCATAAAGTGGGTGTTTGGATGGCTATCATAAATTGATGCATATCGATCTTTACTAACCATTTAATTCACATAACTATGCTAGTATATTTTAATATTAACTTCATAAAGAGAGAATATTTCAATGTCCACCTTAAATAAAATAAATTTATATATTTGTATAAATAAGAAGAGAATGCTTGAATTAGCCAAGAATGACTATTCAATTGCAAAAAACAGAGAATGGATGCTTAATATACTGAAAACACCCTAGTGGCCCTAGTGGCTCCTTGACCTTCCTTGAAGCTAAACATGCACAAGATGACTTCTGATGGCTCTGCAACCTATGCCAATGTGTTCCAAATGTCTATAATACCAAAAATTGACTATCCATGCATCAAAATTGGTCGAAAATCCAAGGAGTTATGGCCAAAATAGTAAAATGCCCAATATTCCTTAAAAAACTCCACTAAATATGGAGATACTCCAGTTAAGTCCGACAGATTTGGCACTGATAGCCAATCTTTGTGGCACACTCCAAATATGGAGGCGGTTAGGGGTTAGCAATAAATGTTAAGTCGTGGAGTGGTCACATGGGTTGCTGCCGAAACTGTCGGAGTAGCCACCAGAACTGTTGTAATAAATGTTGCAATAATTTTCATGGTCACATGACCCATGTAGACCGCGTGGATAAGGTTGTGTCAGCACTTGGTCACGGCGGGAGGTCACATCAAGCGGGGGCTGGCCCCCTTACCACTGGCATGTAACTGATGTCATTTTAAATGTAAACTACTACCCATTGTAAACAAGGACCAATGCACAGCCTGAATGGTCAGGCACTCCTACACACATTTGGTGGGTCGTGGGTTCCATTCCCGTGGACTCCAAAGATTTTTGCATACGCCTTTAACCTCTGGCCTGGGGCCATGTGCCAGCCTCTGGGCAGGTCACGTGGCGCCCAATGATAGGCCGAAAAATACACCTTAATACAAAATTTATATTTAAAGTCAAATTGAGTCAAAGGTCTAGTTTTTGGAGCTTACTAGGCTTTTCAAACCTTCATAACTTCTGCATATGACCTCTATTTTATGAACCATTCACGGCACCAGAATCATAGCGACGAGACCTTTCCAGTCACTTAGGTTGCAACCACTTCTGAGAACTTCCATTTTTGAGCATTTTTAAGAAATGGACATGATCTCTTGATCACTTAGCCTCTCTCCTTGTGAAATACATAGCTTTCCAAAATGAGGTAGCAAATTGTTATGCATGTGATAATATTTTTCTTCAACTTGATTCCCTTCACTCAAACTAGCATACACATCTTTGAAATCAACGTCATGTGCATATTGTTATATGTAACTCTCATGTACAAAATAATCATTTTTGAGTAAATTAGAAGCACTAATGATTGTTCTCGAAATAATATCTGCAAATTTATTGAGTATACCTTTTTTGTACCTTATAACCAAGTGAAATTGTTGAATAAATCCCATCCACCTAAAAAGTCTTGATTGCTGCAATTTTGTTTGCAACTATAATTACAGTAAGGTTGGTGATCGGTGTGTACAATAGTCTCTTTACCCATCAAGTAGTGTTTCCATTAACTGACACTTTGTACCAACGCATATAGTTATTTTTCATATATAGGATAATTAGTCACAACACCATTAAAAGTTTCTGAATGAAAGGTGATATGCTTACCATGCTGCAAAAGGATTGCGCCCATGGCATAGTCACTAGCATTGATTTGTATCTCGAATGGTTGTCTCAAATTTTGTAGTGCAAGGACTGGAGTTGAACCGATCTTGTCTTTTAAAGCTTCGAAAGCTTGTTGTTTTTTGCCTCCCCATTGAAAGCCTTTCTTCACACTTGTCATTGCATGCATAGGAGCTGTGATGGAAGAAATTTAGCAATAAATTTCCTCCAATATTGAGTTGCACCTAAGAAACTTCTTACCTCGGTAACTATTTTGGGTGTGGTCCAATTCACAATGGCCTCCACTTTAGAAGGATCAATCGTCAATTCTCCTACTCCTACAATATGTCCCAAATAAACCAAAGAAGTATTTCTAAAGTCACATTTTGACATCTTAATAAACAATTTCTATTTCTTCAAAATATCAAGCACTCTATTTACATGCAAGACATGAAATTCTCTTGTTTTGTTGAAAATCAAAATTTCATCTAAGTACACAATAAAAAATTCATCAAGGAATGGTCACAAAACATTATCCATAACTTGCATAAAATTTTCCAGTGCATTACATAAACCAAAAGGCATAACTAGCCACTCAAAGAGTCCTTGTTTGGTTTTGAATGCAGTTTTCCATATATCACTTTCTGCAATTCTTGCTTGATGATATCCACTTCGTAAATCTAAATTAGTGAAAGACTTTGTTTCTTTCAGCTAATCAAGCAAATCAAATATTCTTAGGAGTGGGTAATGATTTTTTACTGTAATTTTGTTCAAAGCTTGAAAATATACAAACATGTGCCAAGTCCCATCTTTCTTTGCTATCAAGACTATGGGTGAACCGCATGGTTAGGTGATTGGCCTTATGATACCTTTATCCAACATCTCTTTTATTTGCCTCTTTATTTCAGCATTCTCCATTATCGACATGTGATACATACCGATGTTGGGAAGAGAAAATTCCTGTTGCAATTGAATCTCATGTTGAATTTCCCTTTTTGGAGGAAATCTAGTTGGCTCTTGAAACATCTCATGATGCCCATTAACCACAACATATAATTTTGATTTCAACTTAGGATCACATCCCTAAAAAGATTCATGATTAATATCAGCTTTGGGCTTAATCATAAGAAGAAAAAAATTCTTACTTGAATTTACCAACCTCTTTACCTCTCCAGCATTTACCAAAGTAATGTTTGTCTTCTTGCAGTGTGCTCTAACAATGAACTCCTTGTCATCTTTGAATAAATGATACTTGTTCTCATGGCGATAGAAGATCATTTTCCTGTCATACAAGTAAGGACTCCCTAATACAATACCATTTATGTCAAGCATAACCACATCTAATTCAACTATGTCAACAAAGCTTGTAGTGATTTCAAACCTCAATATACATTTCCTTGTAACCTGTAGATTTGCATCCTTACAAAATCCAGCCCAATGGATATGGTTTTGGATGTGGTATGGTCTCAAGGTTTTTTTTTTGACCAAATCTTCAAAGATTAAGTTTGATTGTGACCCAGTGTCAAACAATGTGTCAATCTTGGTATGCTTGGATATGACCCTCACATGAAACAGTTATATTATTTGTCTTTCATTTGGAATGTTTATGTGACAGTTTGATGTACTTGTACTGGGTTTAGTTTCAATTTATTTTCCCTTCATGTTATTCAATCCCATGGCTATAATTTTAGTCTCATCACCTGAATCAGACCCTAAGTCATGTTGAGATGTAGCAATATTTTTCTATTTCCCTTTGTTATTGGGTTTCTTTTGCCTCAATTCTGGATGTAATTTCCAACAATGAGTTTCATCATGTCCTTCTTTTGAACAATGTTTACAAGTCACTTTTTCTCCCTCTTTCTTAATAGATCCATTCTTTTTGTTTTTACCTTTTGGGGTCTTTTCCTCGACTTTACCCTTAAAATGTTTCTTCCTACCCTCTTCAGGAATTTTCTTCCCTCTAGCTTCTATATGTGTGGTCTGAACACAAACTTCATCTAGATTGGTGGGGTTAAACATGATAATAATATGTTTTAGGTAGCTATGTAAGCCTCCTATGTACTTTAGCAAAGTGTCTTGGCTCTGCAAATCCACCCCTAATAAAAGAGCTCTTCTCCTAAATTCCCGGGTGTATTCTTGCACATTTTGTCCCTTTAACTACCTAAAGTTCTGTCAGTTCATGATGGATTTTTGCATATGAGATAATCGTTAAAAATTTCGTTTAATAGCAGCAATGAAATCTGACCATGATAGAATAATCTTATCATGTTTCTTGATTTCCTCATGTGTCTTGGCTTCCCACCAAACAAGTGTTGCATCTTCCATTCTCAAAGTAGCTAATTGAATTTTTTTATCATCATCTTGAAGGTTATGTATTCTTAAATAGACCTCCAATTTTCGAATCCAATTATCTAGCTTGTCTGCATTTACTTCACCATTAAACATTGGAAATTCAAAATTAACATCAATTTTTAATAAAGGAGATTTACCAGTGCTCTTGGACTTATGTGGTTGATGTACTGAAGAAGAGGTAGAAAATGATGATGATGATGATGATGATGAGGGTGAAGATGGTGGCTCTCCATTGCCTCCATTTCCTTCATTTCCCTTCTTTGACTTGTCTTAATCATGTTGACCTCCTGAAGATCCTTGTCCATCCTTTTGGAGTTTAGGTCCTTCTCCTTCTAGTCTGTAATTCCTTTCTTGATAAATGATTCTAACCATCTTAGTAATGTCAATAAATTCTTTCCTAAACACTCTTTCTTCTTCCTTAGGGTCAACTTCGTCATGAATTTACCCTTCCTCATGAGGCATGCTTAATGGAGCTTTTGCTTCTTTAGGAGGTGAACTAGGTAGTGGAGATTGTGGAAATATTTCTCTCCTTTGCTTTGGCTCCTGTTGAGACCCTGCTGCTTCCACCAGTTTTTTTTCTCCCCTTTTGAGCTTGAGCCTTGTAAGCATCTAAAACTTGCAAATAGTTAAACAATTCTTTACACTAAACAACACCAGAGAAAAACTATAGCTCTGATACCATTTGATCTGAAATGAATATATTTTTTTTTTTGTGCTAAGGTTATTTCTGTTTTAAAAAACATGTGCATAATTGGTTTGTTAGTTTGCATATGGATTAACGAGTTTTTCCATGAATTATAGATGAAATTTAGTGAATTAGAAGCATAAAATAAACATAAATAACATTGAACAATAGTGTAAAATAGAGAAATAATTCACCAAATGAAGTTTACAGAGCAGGCATGATGAAGCAGTTCACCCCTCTTGGGCTACATCTGCTGGTCCAGCTCCCAATGGCTTGTCCATCTTTCATTATGCTCAAAATATTTCTATTAAAAGTAGTTACAATGTTCTAATGCTTTTTTTCTCTGCACCAATGGCTTTAGAATTATCCAATTAGTAAAAAATGACTCTTCATTCACTTAGAATAGTCAAAAATTGAGCCTCCTACGCATATACCCAATATCTCCTAGGAAAACTTCAGTAATGGGGAGAACTCCAGTTAACTGGAGTTAAATTAGGGTTGACCGCCAAATTTGGTGTGCCCCTATCCGCTCCGCCTATTAAGCCGCACATTAAACGTTATGGTTAGGGTGGTGGCCACATGTGCACCCCCAACCGTTAAGTGGCTTGACCAGAACACAACAGAATACAATTCGTAGTTAAATAACATACACACGTGAAGCGATCAAACAACGCTCTTTATAATAGAATGAAAATAAACCAAAACACGTTACATACACATGGACTTCTTGCTGGAGGGACCCACCATTCGTTGAAGCGATTGCAATTTCCTGCCCGCAAATTTTAGCTCTTTGCGAATTCGCTAAACCACAAAACTTGCAAAGTGCACTATTGTGCAAAGCCGATGTTGGCTCCCCCTCATCACATTGCATCCTTCGTCCTTCTCGCATCGCATCGCAACCGTGCGAAATGTTAATGGTATTTGCTATTATTTGCGAAATGTGAAATCATGATTCATCATCCATCGTTGATCTGCTGCATGATCCAATGGCTCACGTCTATCTCTGCCAATTCATCACATATCGTTCTGTCAGACTCGCGAAGTCATCACGACCATTCATCTTTCACCCTTAGATCTGTGATTTAATTGCAACCGTCCATTCCTCTCTCGGAATTCTTCTAAGTATTTCTGTCTTTAGTTGATTTCTCCTCATACGACATAAGTTTTTCGAACTGTTCATGACACTGGAATCAGGAAAACGAGAACTACGCAACCATCCTGGTTTCAACCCAATCTTGTAACTTTGAATTTTGAACAAAATTTAAGAACTCCTGATCAATAAATGTATATATAATAGAAATAAAAATAAACCATTTAAAATTGTATAAAAATCGAAATAGAAATTAACCATTTAAAATAGTATCCTAAAATATGAAATGAAAGCCATTTAATACCTATTTACTTAAAATCTTAATATATAATTATAATTACAGTCACTAAATAAATTGAGTTATTCATGAAAAAAAAAACCAACAAAGTTCTCAAAACCTCAAAATGGTGAAATAATCATTGAAACCACACCAATGGTAATGCTTCTCTGGATCATCCAGTGATAATCCTTGATGAATGATTTCCACTATCAGGTCCTTTCCACTATCTAGTTTATGTGTTGTGTTGGTTTATTATGTGTTCTCATTCTTCTTGGTATGACTACCTTATCATTTAAAGAGTATGTTTGTTGTGTCATTGGTAATAGGAAAAATCATTGTTAGTCTTGGGTATATGTGAATATGGACTTTTTGGCTGCCATAGTTAACTACAATCCATATCTGATGCAGGAGCATCAAGGGCGTTTTTTTTTATTTTGTAAATATGTTAAAAGGGGGTGTGATAATTTGTAATATTTTATTAATTAATTTGAAAAAAAATAGAGAAGGTGAGTATTTTTGTAAATATCTTTTTATAAAAGGATATGAGGGAATTTAATTAGTTGAAGGATTTTAGGGATAAAGATCTATCCTTTAGGGATGTTGAGAGATTTAGGGGTTTGTTGAGGAATTGAAGGGATTGAGCATTTAATTAAATGATTTTAAAAAAAAATAAAAAAAATTGTATAAATAGGAATGGGTTTTGAGAGAAAAGGACATTGAGATTGTGAGAGAAGTGTGAGATTGAGAGTAGGCTTGAGCAGCAAGGCTGTAAGCCTTCAGCAATTGAAAAGGGCCATGGCATTGAAACATCTGGCCAATAAAGAAAAAAGTTGTAAGTCATTTTTTGTTTCAGTTTATATACATTGGGTGATTGAGAAATTGTATATTTGTTTCATAGCATTGTTAAATTAATGATCAATGGGTTGAAATCACATTCGTTTGTGTGAAAACTGGCATGCAAATCACTAAGGGTAAATGGTATTAAAATCTCTGTTTGCAAAGGGCGCCATTCCAAGTAAAGATTTCTGTTGGAAGTCGATTTTAAATTCAGATTGGTTAATATGAGGTACAGTGGAAATTGGGAACTGAATATGGAAGTGCGCAGAGTTATGTTTTGAAACTCTGTTGGAATTCAATTGATATGTTTCAAATAGCATTGACATAGTTTGAACGGTACTGCAAATGTGTGACTCCAGCATATCCAATTGGAGAATCGATTTTATGAAAGATGCTGAACTGGACATAAATATGTGTGAATGCGTTAATAAAAATGTTGAAATTATGTTGTATACAGCGTTGAATTCTAATTGTAAGAATGAATGCTAAATACGAGGTTTTTTTTAAATTCAATGGATGGGTAATCCATAACGCAGACTGAGTTGAGAAGAAGAATTCAACTTCAGATTTGTGTTTTAGTTAAAATGAAGAAAACATAATGCATTTTTTAGTTACTGGTTATTCTAAAATGAATTTAATTATTGGGTTCCAGTTTCACGTTCAGTTCAGTTCTAATATGCCAGAAATCGTGAATTGAAGGAAAGGGTGCAGAAATCTGGAATGACATTTCCAGCGTTGGTAAATTGTGCTTAACAGAGAATCGATCTATGGAGGCGAGTAACCAGAATCAAGACCGAAATGGTGAGTCGATTTTAGTAATGGAATAAGAAATGAAATCAAAAACGTATGGTTTGAAATGGACCTGATCAGAAACAATCTAACTCTGTCTAAATGTTTAAGGAGATGGCGCAATTGAAAGTGTGGAATGTTATGTTATAACGGTAAGCACGTTAATGTAAGCGATGTGTTCGATTGCTGAAAACTACAATCTAAAGGCGCAGTCCAGAACGAGTTAGTTGAAATGAAAACTTCAAGCAGTTTGATGTTGATATAGCAAACATATGAAAATTAAGCACTGGGGTTTAAAAGGTAAGGCGCACTCTTCAATCGAATCCAAATACAATGCCAATGACATTTGCAATCAGAGAAATTGCGTTGTAGTGAGTTAATTTAATTTCAAGAATTCATATACGTAATGAAGATCATTATGCAACGAAACCGAACTCGGATGTCTCTGGCTGATGAGTAGAACGCCGTATTAAAACAAATAAGTCCGAGTCTTATTTGGGACGTAGTATCATTTGTCCATGAGCTTTTGTTTGGTTGAAATTGGTTCGATTTGAAATTTGTATAAAGCCGCTACAAAGAATCAGTGAAATTGGGAAAAACGATGCAGTTGTATGGGCCTATTGTCTATATAGTGCTGGCGAATTACATGATGATCGATTTAATAGTGTTAAGTTCAGCAGAGCACCATGATGTGTTATTTACATTTGAATTCTGGGTTTGTAGAACAGTAAGGGTGCATTCTTGAATCAAGCCATATGTGAAGTATTAAGATTGCTTTGGAAGCATTGAATGCTTGATGTGATTGGAATGATGATAAGTTTTCTTGTGTAATGATTGTTGGGTCCTTATGTTAAAACATAAAATGAAAATAGTTTCCACAAGATAATGGCAAAGTGTGAGTTTGCCAAGTATTGAGGATTTGATTTGGGGAAAAAGCTGTGATGTAAGTTGATATGCAACAGATGTTTAAGATCCTGGTATTTGCAGGCCTAGCCCTGCGTCATCATTTTTGGTATCAAAGCCTGGCTCTGTTGAAATGAAGAATGTTTACTTTTCTGAATGAGGACAAGAAGGTTTGTTGAACTGAAATGTATTTTTGAATGTATGATGAATGATGAAGATCAGATTTTAAATGCAGCATATACAATTGCAAGTGAACAGAATGCAGGCAAAGGAGATCAGATTCTAATCTGACAGTCAAGCAACCAGAATGCAGCTGAATGAATGAAGAATCGTGCAGGTATTGGTTTGTTTAATTTTGAATTGGGTTTTACTGACAAGAAATGGATTGAGGATTGATGGTTGCAGTAATGAAGTATCTCAGCAAAGGAGATCAAGGGTTAGTAATGAAAGAAATTGTTACTGATTTCTGAGTGGAAGAGACTCAGCGAGGAAGGAATTGTTGCTGACAGCTAAAGTTTGCTAGAAAAGCCGGAATATTGGAAGAAAGGATCAGATTCTAAAATCTGATTGACAGTGAATTGTGCAGAGGAAGCATAAATATTTGCTGGACAGAATTGCAGGAATGATGAGACTGAAGTGCAGGTAAATGGAAGGACAAGATCAGATGAGATCGTGGAGGTAAGATGATATGTTTTTGAAGAATAGAATATTGTAGTCTTTGCATTGAAATATTATTGCAACTCCCAAAAGGCAATTGCTAACAGATAAAAGAAGCTGGTGAAAGTTTCTAGGTGAAAACATAGAGATGGCAGAACCTTGAGGAAATCCAATAGAGATTGGATAAGGAAGACAGTTGTGAACAGGCAGATGAGTTGAAGCCAGGAAGAGCAAAGAGAAGTGCTCAAAGGAGGTTCCAGAGATAGAACCAATTGCTTGCCAAAAGACTGAGTGAGGAGAGCTTGGTGAGGTAAGTGGCGGCAGGACAGGACTTGCTGCTGAAGAGGCTTTAGTACAACTCATAGTAAAGTGAGTGAGGAACTCATAGAGATGGAAAGGATGATGACTAGTAACAGTCATAACAGAGGTTCTGAAATCAACCACAGCAGAAGACAAAAGGAGAAGGATGCCAAGGAAATTGGCATACAGAGACAGTTAAGCAAAAAGGAATATGAGAGAGAGAAGGCTGAGATAGCAGTTCAGCTTGAGGTGTTAATGGAGATGTTGCAAAGAAATGAGGAAAACCAGAAGCATGGTTATGTCATGAGAAAGAAGCTGAAGTGGCAGAGGCTACAAGAGAAGAGGAATTATCAGATGAATATGCAGTTGATAAAGGAACTAAGGGAACTTGAACATGTTATTGATGCCAGACAGAGGATAGAGAAGCTCGAAAGAGTTGAGCTACAACAGAATGAAGATGCTGAAGAAGATGTTGAAGTTTCGATATGTTACCCAGAGAGTGGACCATTACTTTTTGAAAGTGATGAAGAGCTGGAGGAGTTGAATCATATGAATGATTTGAAGCAGCCGGAAGATTTGATGACTGAAGCATTAAAAAAGACCGTAAGGTCTTGTGATTTTAAAACTAATGATTTGTGTGTGATTGCAGGTTTGGAAGAAGAGGAAGAACATCTACTGAAGGATGTTAAGGAAGATTTAGCAGAAGAAAGACCATGTGAGGAAATGGAAGATCGTGTAAAATTTCCAAAGTCCACTCCGAGTAAAATCATTGAGTTATATAAATAATTAGACTTTCAAAGGAGGAAATTGGAAGAACAGAGGATGAATGTTTGGGATAGATTGCTGAAGAAGGATGACAAAGCAGTTGTCATAAATAATAATCAAAAAGAAATTGCAGATGATGAGAAAAGGAATGTTGCAGAGGGAAAGGAAGTTTGGGAGGCCGCAACATTCATAGTGACAGCTAGAGCAACATGTGAGGCGACATTTATAGTAGCAGCAGCAGAAAAGGTGATCAAAACAAGTGAAGAACAAGCAAGAATGAGAGTTCAACAATCAAGAGATGGAAATAATCAGCAGACAGAGGACATACTGGACAGAGAAATTGAGTTGATAAGGAGGTTAATGATAAAGACATCCCAGAGAAAGACAGCTGAAAGAAAGAAAAGGAGCGACAACAAGAGAATGACAGTGAAAGATTGCAAGAGTAGAGCAACTGGAGCACTACAACACAAAATATGGAAACCTGGAAGACAACAGCAGATGACAACAGTAGTAAAGCAATCGACAAGCATGGAAATATTACAAAATAAAATTTGGGATCTAGGAGGAAATATCCAGACTTATGACCAGGTGGTCATGAATTTTCTTACACGGGGAGTCTGATGCAGGAGCATCAAGGGCGTTTTTTTTATTTTGTAAATATGTTAAAAGGGGGTGTGATAGTTTTTTTAATATTTTATTAATTAATTTGAATAAAATAGGAGAAGGTGAGGATTTTTGTAAATATCTTTTTATAAAAGGATATGAGGGAATTTAATTAGTTGAAGGATTTTAGGGATAAAGATCTATCCTTTAGGGATGTTGAGAGATTTAGGGGTTTGTTGAGGAATTGAAGGGATTGAGCATTTAATTAAATGATTTTTTAAAATTGTATAAATAGGAGGGGGTTTTGAAAGAAAAACACATTGAGATTGTGAGAGAAGTGTGAGATTGAGAATAGGCTTGAGCAGCAAGGCTGTAAGCCTTCAACAATTGTAAAGGGCCACGGCATTGAAACATCTGGCCAGTAAAAAGTTGTAAGTCATTGTTTTGTTTCAGTTTATATACATTGGGTGATTGAGAAATTGTATATTTGTTTCCTGAAGTTCATAGCATTGTTAAATTAATGATCGATGGACTTGAAATCACATTTATTTGTGTGAAAACTGCCATGCAAATCATTAAGGGTAAATGGTATTAAAATCTCTGTTTGCAAAGGGCGCCATTCTAAGTAAAGATTTCTGTTGGAAGTCGATTTTAAATTCAGATTGGTTAATATGAGGTACAGTGGAAATTGGAAACTGAATATAGAAGTGCGCAGAGTTATGTTTCGAAACTCTGTTGGAATTCAATTGAAAATTGATATGTTTCAAATAGCATTGGCATAGTTTGAACAGTAGGGCAAATGTGTGACTCCGGCATATCCAATTGGAGAATCGATTTTATGGAAGACGCTGAACTGGACATGAATATGTGTGAATGCGTTAATAAAAATGTTGAAATTGTGTTGTATACAGCGTTGAATTCTAATTGTAAGAATGAATGCTGAATACGAGGTTTTTAAATTCAATGGATGGGTAATCCATACATAACATTTGAAGTTGAAAGAAAATTCGACTTAGGGATTTTGATTACGAGCTGAAACGTATTATTGTTTTAATTACGGTTATTCTAAAATGAATTTAATTGGAGTTTCAGTTTCACGTTCAGTTCAGTTCTAATATGCCAGAAATCGTGAATTGAAGGAAAGGGTGCAGAAATCTGGAATGACATTTCCAGCGTTGGTAAATTGTGCTTAACAGAGAATCGATCTATGGAGGCGAGTAACCAGAATCAAGACCGAAATGGTGAGTCGATTTTAGTAATGGAATAAGAAATGAAGAAATAAAAAACGTATGGTTTGAAATGGACACGATCGAGAAACAATCTGTCTGTCTAGTATTTAAGGAGATGGCGCAATTGGAAAGTGTGGAATGTTGTTTTATAACGGTAAAGCACGTTAATGTAAAACGATGTATTGGGTTAAAACTACAATCTAAAGCGCGGTCTCGAACGAGTTAGTTGAAATGAAAACTTAGGCTTCAAGCGGTTTGATGTTGATATAGCAAACATGAAATTAAGCAGGGTTTAAGGTAGCGCTACTCTTGGTCGGTTCGATTTTTAATACCGATGACATTTGTAAACGGGAGAAATTGCGATTAGTGAGTTGATTCTTAATTCAGTTAATATACGGAATGAGAATCATTGTAAACGAGCGAACTACAGATGTCTTGAATAATTAAGCTTGTTTAGTGTTAAAACAGTCAAGTCCGAGTCTTATTTAGACGTAGTATCATTTGTCCATGAGCTTTTGTTTGGTTGAAGTTGGTTCTGACATAAAATTTGTATAAAGCTGCTACAAAGAATCGAGGTGAAATTGGGATAAACGAATGCAGGTTGTATGGGCCAGATTGCCCATAGGGAAAGTAAGTAAATTACATGAGCGTAGATCGATTTGCCATATACGGTGAACATAGTGTGTTCTTCTGGCATTTGAATTACCAAGATGTAGAACGATGAGAAGCATTCTTGAATCAAGCCATATGTGAATGAGAAGTATTAAGATTGCTTATGGAAGCATTGAATGTTTGATGTGATTTGAATGATGATAAGTTTTCTTGTGTAATGATTGTTGGGTCCTTATGTTAAAACATAAAATGAAAATAGTTTCCACAAGATAATGGCAAAGTGTGAGTTTGCCAAGTATTGAGGATTTGATTTGGGGAAAAAGCTGTGATGTAAGTTGATATGCAACAGATGTTTAAGATCCTGGTATTTGCAGGCCTAGCCCTGCGTCATCAATATCAATTGTAAATTTTGTCTTTTTGAAGATCAATAATAATCAAAATCCATATTATAAATAAAAAATAAATTCAACAAAATAACCTTAACTTCATTTTTTTATAAAAAAACATATTTTAACATTTGAAAACAATTCAAATCTAGTCTAAAATAATATATTTTTCAATACTCTAAAACAACTCAAATCTAATCATTATTACAACAAATAGATTGAAAATAAAATTATTAATAATTAAAAATAAAATTAAATGATTAAAATAAAACCACTAATTTTCTTGCTAATATCACACCCGAAAACACTCTTAAAACCCACTTTAACTTACTTTAATATTATTAAAATTAGGGTAGTAACTTACTTTAACTTACTTTGCCTTCCCTACATCTATTTAAACTCAACAACTAATCTCATCTCTCATAATGTGATTATTACCGAAAGATTTCTTCATAATTTACTTTAATATTATTAAAATTACAATAGTATTTCAATATAATATTTACATATTAATTATTAATTTTTAAAATAATAATTAATGTATTTTATATTTTATTTTCAATTTTATATCATAATTAATGTTATTTATTTGAATTTGAATTTATGTGATCCATTATAATTTTTCAGAATAAAAATAGTAGTTTTAGCTTTTATATATATAAATAAATAAATAGTAATTTTAGAATTTTGTTTTTTATTTGAATTTCTATTTTATAAAACAATTTCTTATATTTATAAAATTATTGTAATGATGTAAAACAACATATTTTTATTTAATTTTTTTTATTAAATATTTTAGTGATGTAAAATAATTAATAAATAAATATATTATTAAAATGATTATAAATATCCATAAATTTTTAACTTGAAAATTCAACATCTATATATGAACATATAATTTATTTATTTTTAATTTAAAAATTCAATATCTTAGAAATATATATTTATTTATTTTTAACTTGAAAACTCTACATCTTAGAAATATACATTTATTTATTTTTAACTTAAAAATTAAACCTCTATATATATATATATATATATATATATCCATATATATATATAATGTAATGTGAACATATTTGAATATATAATGTGAACGTATCTGAACATTGGCGACAGCGATATGCCGATAATTCATGTGATACACAATAACATGGGGATCTCAAAACGATTCATGTCAGACACAATAAGCAAAATTCTTTATACAACGGACAAATTTAATTCAATTTATTAGGATTTATTTTCACAGTAACTCATACTATTTACTATTTTTGTTCTTACCAACTCAACAACTCCCAAAGTTCAATTTACGATACAAAATGCACTGAGAATCTCTCAAAGTTCAATTTACGGTACATAATGCACTGAGAATCGAACCTGTTATCGATTGTAAGCTTCCACTACTTTAATTATGGCCTTTCTCCCTCTTCTTTATTACGGCTTCTAGAAAGTATTTCATAAGGAGTAGTCTACTGAGCCCGCGTTTTAACCCGGATATGTGGCCCGTCCACGGAAAACATTTGCTGCCCGTCGACGCCTGGGGATCACCACTTCATAATCGACCTCGTGGTTGGCCATAAGTACACCCCACCATACATCTTCCCATCGGAGACGGTATACGATATAATGTACGCATTAATTTCAAGGTAATTTGAATTTGACATTATAATGTACGCTTCAAATTTGAAATTTGAATTTGAATTTATATACCTGCTCAAACGATGTTTTTCAAAGCTGCTGGGTTCAACTATGGGAGGCCATTTTGGTGGTGAACGAATTCGCCATGGTTGTCATCGGAGGTCGAAGTGAGACGAACGACATCGACCTTTCTGCCGCTTGCAAACACGTTGACTGAGCAGGCTTTTAAGCGTAATGAATGAGAAGCTCTCGTGAGAACTAGGGCGAGTTGTGTTGGACTAGAGAAGGATTCTTGGACCAAGATCAAGATCAGGTTGTGAATCTATGGTGACAGATGTAGTGGATAGGTGACACTGCTGCCTGCGCTGTGAAAATTCATCTCATTCAGAAGCACGGATAATAACAACTTCCGCAAAGTTTACGCCCTCCAATTTTCTAATGATGTGAAGGAAAAAATGCACTTCCAGCCGTGAGATTGATTTTTCTCGAGAGATAATTAATCTCCTCGAGATTTTAGGTTTGAGCAAGGAGAAAATTTTGTTTGTACTCGACACAAAAAATTTGTTCGGCATCCTGCGTGTCTGTTTAAAGCATTGGACATTCTGGTTTCTCTTTTTTATGAGGATAGAGATTATGAATTAAAGCGCAACTCATGAGAACATGTTGAAGCTTTTGTGTGGACTCCGTGCCAAATTGGAGCAAACCATGGTTGAGTATATGAGCAAAGAGCCTTTGGCCGTTCTGGGCCAAATTAAACAGATTTTAAGGCATCCGCTCTTGGGTTTACGACTGGGCAACTGATCATTCAAAAATAAGCACTATCTATTTACGAGAGCCAATGGTCATATGGAGTGACGCTCGAAGGCTTCAAACTTCTGCTGGATTTGGCCATGAGTGCTCTGGAAAAACATCACCTTTTCAACAGTCGTCCAAGCCTGCTGGAACTGGCTGACCAGTTAGTGCTTGTTCTCCTAAATTTCCCTCAAGCTGAGTCTATCCTTACTACGGTGTTCAAATTTCTCACAATAGCGAAGCTTCCCAACTCATGAATCGCCATACATTATAAAACCATAAAATGATTTATTATGGACATTTTAGATGTAGAAAGTATTTTATCGGGACTTATTAAATAAATTTAATTTGCGAAACCTGTATTCAATGAAGAACTCTCATTACAACATGTTAATGATGTTAAATTATTGTGTGGTGTTTTTTTTTAATTATGTTTTTTGTTTTTTAAAATGGTTTAAAATTAGTTAAAATTGTTTATTTTAAATTGTACATATTATAAGATTTATGGATGGTGTAAAAAACTAAAAAAAGATATTTTAGGAAAAAAGATTTGCTAACTTGTTATATATATATAATCACATGATTGTTCTTTGAATGCATACATGTATAGGAGAGATGTATACACCTTATGGAAGTAATTAATTAAGTATGCATGTCATCCTTTTTAAAATATATATTTATATATAATCAAAACAAAAGACAAAATAAAATTAAATATCGACTTCATATGTGTTCTAATTAATATTCAAATTAAAAAATATAAAAAATAAATGTGTTGTAATGTAAAAGGTAAGATACAAAATGTAAAGTGTAAAATTTAAAATGCAATGCAAATAAAAAATGTAAAGTAAAATGTAAAATACAAAATGTGAAATGTAAGGCATAAAGCTAACAATTTGATCAAATTAAATTGGTCTATCTATAATGTAAAGTTAGCACATTGTGGTTTATTTAACAAGTTATTTTTTATATACATTATTATTGGTATAATAATAAATAATATCGATTATTATTATCCTGATATATTATAATAATAGTAATCTCCATTATAAGTATTATTATATTAGACATTTCATATATTATTAATTACACGGAGTGAAAATTCTTAATCATATGGATGGAGGGGGGAGAGAGAATGAAAAAGAGAGAGGGGAGAGGTAGGGAAAGAGATAGAGAGAAAGAGAAAGGAAGGGAGATATTAACAGATTTGGGGGCTAGAGAGAGATTAATGCGGGAGATAAAGACATAGGGAGAGAGAGGAAGGAAGATAGAGATGACGGGAGAGAGAAGGAGCGATAGAAAGAGAGATAGATGGATTCAGACAAGGAGAGAGAGGGAGTGAAGAAAAAAGTGATAGAGAAATAGAGGTGGAGAGAGAGAGGGGGAGAAAAGGGAGAAATGTAGAGAAAGCGAGGGAGAGAGGAGGGAAGAGAGAGAGGGGGGGAGACACAGAGATAGAGGGGAGATAGTGGGGGAGATAGAGGAGGAGAATGAGAGGGAGATAATAATAGAGTTGGAGGAGAGAGGTAGGGAAATAGTGATAGAGTTGAAGGGGAGAGAGAGAGAAGGAAAGAGAGTAAAGGTTGGGAGAGACCGAGGGAGGCGGAAGAGAAAGGGAGAGAGAGGAAGGAAGAGAGAGAGAAGGGGAGAGGGAGGGAGAGAGAGAAATATTGAGTTGAATGGGAGAGATAGAGAGGGAAGGAGAAAAAAATAAAGAGAGAAATGTGGAGAGATAGAGAGGGAGTTACAAGGGAGATATGGAGAGATATTGTGTATGTTTTAGCGTAGATATAGAGAGAAAAAGGAGTGTGTATTTTTAAGCGTAGATATGGAGAGAGATTGTGTATGTTTTAGCGTAGATATAGAGAGACAAAGGAGAGATAGAGGGAGATAGTGATATAGATCGAGGGGTGAGAGATGGAAGAGGAGAGAGAAAAAGAGAGGGAGGGAGGGAGATAGACATAGAGATGAATATGGGAGATAAAGGGAATATGAAATAGACACACAAATACAACAACAAATATTATATATTGTTATATAATATTGAACATTATTAACCATAGAGGAATAAGAAGTAAGGATTTTACAAAAGGTAAAATTATTTGGATTTAGAAAACGATGAACATTTCGGCTTTTAACCAAAATAGATGCATTGATTTCATTGTACATGTTGATTCTTAACCTTATTTGATTAATTTCACAAGATTTGATTTTATTGTAGTTGTTGATTTCTAATTTTATTTAACCTATTTGATTACTTTCACTAGATGCATTGATTTTAATGTAAATATTGGTTTCTAATCCTATTTTATTGCTTGCATTAGATGCACTTATTTTTGTGTCTACATTGATTTCTCACTATATTTGATTACTTGCACTAGATCCACTGATTTCATTGTAGATGTTGATTTTTGAATTCATGTAACTAGATGTATGATGTTTATTATTTCAAAGTACTTAGATTAATAATAAGCCCTGGTTCCATTATAAGCACAAAAAATTATTAGAGATGTGCATTGATTTCTATTTTTTTTCCCAATGGAAAATCGTAACTTTCATTAATAAGTTTGAAAATCACATGTTGTAGATGCTTCTCAGGAAGCATATGTCAAAATTGGTTTCCAAGCCACAAAATAAAAAAGAGTCTATTACAAAATGTCCCATAATAAATATACATGATAATAATCCATACATAAGACTCTTTAATTTAAAAAAGAACTATCAAAAAAGAAAATCCACGCATAAATCATGGCTATGCAACCCCCTGTGCATGTTGGTAATCAAGAGGTGTGTGGAAGTACGTATATAATTGATGATCATTCTTTTCTTGAATCATCCAGTGATCCCTCGACTGGTGCGTTGCCTCCTTGGAAAGTAGATCGGAAAGATGATTTCTCTCCCTCTAAATGTGATGACATGAAATGGTATTAAATGCATTGATTTCTATGTTACAGTAATACAAGCATAAATTAAATACTTGAATTTTCTTTTTAAATAAAATGTTCGCTTACCTAAAATGTTTGCTTCTTGAAAATATATATAAACAAGTTGTAATTGAATAAATTATTATTATTCCCATTTTCTGCCATTCAAAGTTGTTTTCATTTTGCATTTCAATGAGGTAATATTATTATTATTCCCATTTTCTACCATTCAAAGTTGTTTTCATTTTTCATTTCAATGAGGTAATATAAAATAACTACAGTTGAAACTTACTAGGTGTTTAACACTACAAAAGTCATAATGATTGACTTTTGAGAAAACTACTATTAATATTGGATATCAAGAGAGACAAGGTATGATGTCTAGTTAGATATTTGAATGGTCTATGATTTGAACTAACTTTTTCATACAATCCATATGTAAATATGGGAATGCTAACAAGTGTGACAATACGGATAATAGAAGAAAATAGATTGAGATTGATCACAATGAACTCTATTTATCATTACTATATTCTTATTTTTCACATTTTCTATCATTCAACACTCTTACATTATCACATTCCATTCAAAAAATTTATTTCATCATTTTTCATCATTCAAGTTATTAGCAGTCTCTTTCATCTAAGAAAATTTAGGTAAATAGAAAAATTAAAATTAAAATGACCATATTAATCTTAGATATATTTAGTATATTTAAAATGATCAGAATAATTATATGTTCAACAATTTTTTCATGGCCACATAAAACTGAAACCATTAGAGATCCATCTTAACCCTGAATCTATTAAGCGCCGGGAAGGATCAAATCTTTAGAGGTGCAAAACTTTCCTCATGTTTTGCACTCAAAAAAGAGGTTTTCACATCGAGATATTTGATCCCTCTTGATGTTTGATAGATCTGGAGTTAATATGGATCTAGGTTAGTATCACTAGTCCATATGAAGAAAAAATTTAAAAAAAAAATCTAATTAACTAGATACTATAATCTAAAATTAAAATATAACATGTCTAAAAAAACAAAAAAGAGACAAATTTTTAAATCATTAAATATAATAATATAGGATTACGTTAAATGAATATAGTGAATGATTGCAAAACTTGAGAAAAGGTTTGCACCTCTAAAAATTTGATCACGATCGCTTCATTGGGGGAGAAAAACCATACCATGTGTGTTCATATTGGGATATATATATTGAGGAAAAATCGCATAATATTGAGCATATAAAAGACGGTAAATTTTTTTATATTTCCAGGTATAAAAAATGGAGTTCTAAGTTAATGAAAAAATATAAAGGGGTATAAAAAATGATAATGAAAAAATGGATACCTACAATATCTAGTAAAGGTAGGGGTTTTTTAAATTGGGAAGGTGTATTGGGTTTGTATTGGTAGGGGGTTAAATAAAGCAATTTTTAGAGGTATTCTCTAATATGTAGTCAAATTAAGGGTATTGTTTACTATGGCACAAATGCACGTGATATGTCAGAGGTTCATTGAGTGAAGCCCCCTGGATTTGATCCCTCTCAGTGCTTGATAGATCTAGAGTTAAGAATGATTTTAAGTTGGTTTAATTATTAATGATGATGATGATGATGATTAATGTCAACTAAGACTTATATGGTCTATTGGACCTAAATATAGAATATTAATTAAAACTCTTTAAAATTTTATTTCTATGATCAAAGAGAAGGGAAAGAAGTGTTCCTATATCACCATATTTTTATTGATTTAACAAGTCAAGAAGGTTCATATTATAGCAAATATTATGGAAATGAGATTGGATGTGACATCTTCAACCTTATTAGTATCGCAAAGGTGACATATTCTTTCATCCCAAGGTGTTTTGGGAATAGACCAACGCTCAGTTTGAATTCGAAGCTCATAAGAATTAGTTACTATGTTCGTAATGTTCATTTTCTTCTTAGCATCGGTTTAAGAAGAAAGATAATTTTGGTTAGCTAGAGTGGGGTTGATCACCTCCTTATAATACTTTAGTTTCCTTTTTCCCTAGATAACACCTTATCATCCCACAAATTATCCTTAAATTTTGAAGTTATAGTATTTTTAAGATGATCTCTTCCTTTACCCCTCAATAGACGAGCAAAGACTGGGCATCCTTGTGCCAACCCCACTTGAGCCGAAGATGAGGGTTTTGGCTAGAGTTAGAGGTGATTTTGGGGAACCTCTTATCTTCCATGTCGAAAAGCTTCTTCTTATACATTATATACCTACACATAGCCATGCTTTCAATAGGGTAAAGACTAGCTTCAATAAAGAGGATAGGATAGGGAGTATTTCCCTTAATATTGAGGTTGTAGGTTATAAATTACTTTTGGATCAACTCGATTTTCATCCACAATTCTATAGATTTGCTACAACCGCAAACATCACCACCATATAAAATAACATGGGTGACAAGATGAACTTCTTCTTACCCCAAGCTTAGAGATCAGATGACTTACAACTATTTTGAAGCTCGTAATAAGCTTTCAAGCCTCCATTAATATTTTTCCCAATACTATAATTCTAATTGAGTTGAGGATGAATGACGATATATAAACATTTATATGAAGAGACCTTCTCAAAGTAATTGTTATCATATATGAAACTATCATGGTTAATATTTCTGGACTTAATAATCATGACTTTAGTCTTATCGGTATTAAAACTCATACCCATCTTGGAGTATAATGATGGAGGATTATGGCAAGAAGAACGATATCGTTAACATAAAGGAGAAGAGTAATGACCATATTAGTGAGCTTGGGGCCCTGCATCCAACGAATTCCAAGCACTCCTCTAGCTTATCAATTACTCCTCTAGCTTCCAAGCACTCCTCTAACTAATAATTATAATTATTAGTTATTTTTTATATTTTTATATTTTATTTCTATGTAATTTGACCAAGTCAAATTATTTAATTAATAATTATAATTATCAAATTGATCATTTTATTTATTTTTATGTAATTTTACCTAGCTGAGTGCCTCTAGAATGAATATATGAATATATATATATATTGAGAATTGTATGATGTATCAATGTATCAATGTATCATATATGAGTATCTAAGATCTTAAATCTATGTTTCAATCAATGAATTTGTATGAATTTGTGTAAAAAATATCTAATTTTTAATATATATATATATATATATATAATAATATATATAGTATCTTATCTCGGAAGTGTCTTGTTCCAGGGTCACCGTATACTGTATCCGAATCTGATTCTCGAATCCCCGTATCAGGTGACTTAGGTAGTAGCTTTTACAAGGGAACTTGTTATATTTTTTCTTAGTTAATTTTTTTTAGTTGATGTCAAACCAGGAGGTAACTCCTCAAAATCAGAATATTTATTAGCTAAAGAATGCATATGGATTTATACATGGAGGTGAGGCTATTGGGATTCATCTCCCATTGACTCTTGGCCTTCCTTATTTCCTAATATTAAATAATATACAATATTAAATGTGCACACCCATCCCATAGGATTAGGTGTCAACATTCCCCCCTTTAATCCGAAGGGATGTTGGTGAGTCCAAGCATCGATCCGAACTTTTCAAACTTTTCTCTTCCAAGTGCTTTGGTGAAGATGTCAGCAGTTTGCTCATTTGTGGAACAATGATGTAGATGGATGGTTTTGGCCTGAACATGATGTCGAATTAGATGGTACTTTGTATTGATGTACTTTGTTCGATCATGGAACTTTGGGTTCTTGGCCAACTTTATTGCAGAAGTGTTGTCGATCATGAGTGGAGTGGAATACATTTGTTTCATCTGCAAATCTTCCAGGATTTTCCGGAGCCACACAATTTCCTTTGTTGCTTCAACTGCTGCCACATATTCTGCCTCAGTCGTGGAATCTGCTGGAACTGACTGTTTGCGTGATCTCCATGAGACGGCTCCTGATCCAAGACTCATGGTGTAACCTGTAGTAGACACCCCTGTTTCTTTGTCACCATCAAAGTTTGAATCAGAGTATCCGATCAAGTTGAAGTCGCCTACCTGTGTATATTTGAGTCCAAAGTCTTGAGTCCCCTTCAAGTACCTTAGCACTCTTTTTGCAGCAGACCAATGTCCTTCACAAGGTTTTTGCATGAACCTTGAGAGGATTCCAACAGCAAATGAAATGTCAGGTCTGGTGGTGGTCAGGTAGATAAGACTTCCTACAAGCTGTCTATAATTAGTTGCATCCTCAAATTCCTTCCCTTCAATAGATGTGAGCTTCAAGTTTTGTTCCATTGGAGTGGTTAAGGGATTACAATCATCCATGCCAAATTTGTTCAAGAGATCTCCAATGTACTTCTTTTTAGAAAGAAATATGAATTTAGGATGTTGAATTACTTCAATACCCAAATAGTAATGAACATGACCCAAATCAGTCATTTCAAAACCTTTCTTCAACTCTTTCTTCATGGATGCAATATAGCTCTCATTGTTTCCTGTTATCAAAAGATCATCTACATATACCACAAGATATATAATTGTTTTTCCAACTTTCTTAACAAACAAAGTTGCATCATCAAGATCAAAATGTTTGAAATCAATTTTCAGAAGATGCTCGATCAATTTCTCATACCAGGCTCGTGGTGCTTGCTTGAGGCCATACAAGAATTTTACAAGTTTGCAAACTTTGTGTTCTTGACCCTTTATCACAAATCCTTCTGGCTGGGACATATAAAATTTCTCCTTTAGATCTCCATTCAAGAAGGTTGTTTTTACATCCATTTGATGGACTTTCCATCCATTCTGAGTTGCTAAGGCAAAGAGAGTCCGGATGGTGGTCCATTTTGCTGTGGGAGAAAAAGTTTCTTCATAATCGACTCCTTCTTTTTGTGCGAATCCTTTTGCCACAAGCCTGGCCTTGTGCTTGTCAAGTGAGCCGTCTGCTTTGTACTTGTTCTTGTAGACCCACTTACAGCCAATTGGTTTCGTTCCCAAAGGTGGATCAACCAGCTTCCAAGTGCCATTCTTTATCAAGGCATCATACTCCTTATGCATCGCTTCTTTCCATTCATCATGAGAAGCGGCTTCTTTGAAGGAAGTTGGTTCATGATATGTAGACAAACTCAATTCACAGTTATAAGCAATATCCATATCAACAGGAGAATCAGAATTATCTACATCACCTTCGATTTGTTGAGTGGAACTTCTTGTTCCTGTTTTTCCAACCTCATCAGGATGAACATTCTCCAGTGTCTTTGTCAGCCATTTGGGAGGACCCTTCTGAGATGGCCCAGGCTAGTCATTTGACTGAGTTGGGATTGATTCAAGATTCAATCTTCCAATTCTGTCAATCACATCATCCAATGTGTCATCCGTGGTTGTTTCTTCATGTGGGGGAGAGAGTCCTTCAAGACATGATTCCACAGTTTGATTCAATATTGGAATCCCCCCTTCAAGATGTGGAATCACATTATCAAATTCTTGGAAAGACTTTGCATGTGTGAATCTATCCAGGTGATCAAGTTGCCGCTCAACAACCTTGTCACTCTTGGAAGATTCAAGAAATATGACATATCTTGCTATCACAAACTTCTTATTTGCTTCATCATAGAGACGATATCCTTTGGAGGTATTGGAGTACCCCAAGTAGATACATTTTCTGCTTCTAGCACCAAGTTTGTTCCTTTGACCCTTGGGTATCAAGGCATAACAGGTGGACCCAAAGACCCTGAAATGCTTTACCGAAGGAATGTGGCCATGCCACATTTAAAAAGGAGTTTTGTTTCTAATTGAACTTGAAGGACACCTATTCTTTATGTAAACAGCACATAGAACTGCATCAGCCCAAAACATCAATTTTACATTCTTGAAAAATAACATGGAGCGGACCATATTTAAGATGGTTCTGTTCATTCTTTCAGCTACACCGTTTTGTTGTGGATTATATGGCACAGTGGTTTGATGTTTGATTCCATGTTGACGAAGATAATTTTCAAATTCGTTTGAGGTGTATTCTTTTCCATTATCAGTACGTAGAGAGCCAATATGTGTTTGTGCATCATTTTCAATCCATGTATGAAAATTCTTGACTTATTCTTCAGTAAGTAAATCCAACACATTCTGGTGTAGTCATCAATAAATGTCATCATGTATTTGTTTCCATTTGCAGAAGCAATAGGCATAGGGCCACATAAATCTGAATGAACAAGTTCAAGTTTCCTATGTGCTCTTGAGTGTGAATCATGAAATGGCTATTTGCTATGCTTTCCTAGAATACAAGCATCACATTCCTTAGGTTTTCTAGGAATTGTAGGCAGTCCATCAACACCATTTTTCTTCAACAAATGAAGGCTGTCATAATTTAAGTGTCCAAATCTAGCATGCCATAAAAGACTTGATGGAAATGTACCTTCATCATGATGTGAGCTGAATGCAAAGTTTTGAGCATGAGCAGATGAACCTTTCAGCTTCAAGAGTCTCCCTTCTTCTATTCCCTCCATGACAAGTGAGTGATCTGATGCTGATCTGACCTCTGCCTTGCCATCAAACAAGTGAACTGAGTGTCCTTGCTGCCGGATTTCGATCAGGGACAGCAAGTTTCTCTTCAACTCCGGGAAGTATAGAACCTCATGTAGGATATGATCAGGAAGACCAGGCAGTTTAAGCCTGACTGTGCCAAGCCCTGATGGCTTGAGTTTGGATTTATCTGCGAAATATACTGCTCCATCAACTTTGTCAGTGAATTCTTCAAAAAATCTTTTCTAAATGTCATGTGACATGTTGCTCCTGAATCTAGCAACCAATCATCTCTCCATGAAGTAAATGAAACATCAAATAGGTTTTCAGTTACTCCATTTTTACAATGTGCTAGAACAGAATGAGCTGATTCAGCTAGTTTACCTTTGTCTTTGTCACTAGTTTTACCTTTGTCTTGATTTGTTTGCTGCTGAGCTTTAGATTGTCTGCCCCCCTTTTCTCTGAAGTTTCTTCTTTTTCTTCTGCCTTCTCTTCCTCTGGATGAACCTGAAGCATGTCTCTTTTCTCTCTGTGCCAAGTAGGCAGCCTCTTTAGAATATGAAGGGACTGTCATCTTCTTTTGAAGGAGGAGAGAAAAAAACTTTGCTGGAAAAAAAAATCTTCTGAAGAGGAAAAATTTCTGCTATAAAAACTTTCAACTCTTGAAATTTTTCAATTAAAGGGGCAAAAACTCTTGCTGGAAAAATACTCCGAGTTTAAAAAACTCTTTTCTGGAAACTAAATTCTGCACAAAAACTCTTGCTAAAGACTGAATTCTGCACCAAAAAATATGTGTATTTTTTGTTTTGTTTGGAGAAAAAATTTTTGTATGGGAAGCAATTTTATGAAATGGTAGGGCGATATTGTGAAAATGGGAAGTGATATGGGAGGGTATTATAATGCAGGTAAAGGGCGTAATGGGAAGTGAATATTGTATGAATGGAGCGGAGTGAATATTACAAATGGAGCGGAGTGAATGTAATGACAGCATATAAAATAGACAGCGTTTATATCAATAGACACACAAACCATAGTCATATCAATAGACAGCGTTTATATCAATAGACACACATATAAAAAGCGTGTTATATAAACGATGAATGGATAGCGGTATAACATAATGTATGAGCGATATTGGGGCGTGGTATTATTGACAGTGCGTGGTAATGAATATGAGCGGTATTGACAATGCGTGGTAATGAATATGAGCAGGGGCGTAACTGTTGTATGGAGCGGTATTGACAGTTGAAAGGGCAATATATATACAATTGACACAGTATATAAACGCAGGGTAGCGCAGACAGTGTTTTAAAATGGAAGCGTTTATATGAAATGACAGCGTATATGAAAAGCGATGTTATATAAACGATGACTGTCAAACCAGGATGGAATGCAATGGACTGTATCGAACAGGAGTCGAGCGTTTGTGAATATACGACTGCTAAATATGTAATGAGGGTGGACTATATAAATATAATGTGCGGACTCTATTGAACAGGAGTCGAGCGTTTGTGAATATATGATTGTCAAATATGTAATGAGGGCGGACTGTCAAATATGTAGTGAGCGGACTGTATGTTGAGTGGAGCGGAGAGTGAGGTTTGAGAGTGCAGTAAGGGATGAGAGATGGCGTAGACCAGAGGTGAGGTATGAATGTGAATCGATGGAGAATGGAGGAGGCCAAAAGGTCGTTACAAAATTTTTGAAACGGAATCTTTACAGGATTGCAGAGGAGCCTGCAATTTGTAGAGTCTTCAGGAGCTGCAGGAGCTGGAGCTGCAAATGTCAGGGCTATACAGAGAAAAAATGCAGAATAACAGTCTAGCAATTAAGAACAACAAAAATCTATTAATAAAAATTGACTGAGCAAAGGAGAGGGAGTTACACCACAGGCAGAAATGCCAATAGTGGAGCTGGCTCTGATACCATGTCAAACCAGGAGGTAACTCCTCAAAATCAGAATATTTATTAGCTGAAGAATGCATATGGATTTATACATGGAGGTGAGGCTATTGGGATTCATCTCCCAATGACTCTTGGCCTTCCTTATTTCCTAATATTAAATAATATACAATATTAAATGTGCACACCCATCCCATAGGATTAGGTGTCAACAGTTGAGAATGAAATTTTTTTATAAATTAATTTATTATGACAAATAAAATTAATGCTGAAATTCAATATTTAAATATAAATGTTCTCTATCAAATTGGTTTTATAATTTAATCCCAAATTAATAACTTATCAATATGGTTTTATATTAATCTATTAAGGTAGTTTTATAATTTAATAATTTATCAACCTGGTTTTATATTAATTTATTATAGTTTTATAATAAATTAGTCTAAATGTGAGTATATGAAACATATTTTTATTTAAAAAAAATAACACCTCTTAACCTTCCATGAATTTAGAATATATAACAAGTTAGCACATATTTTTTCCTAAAATATTTTTTTTAGTTTTTTACACCATCCATAAATCCTATAATATGTACAATTTAAAATAAACAATTTTAACTAATTTTAAACCCATTTTAAAAAACAAAAAACATAACAAAAAAAACGGAGTAGTCTAGCAAGGCCGCGATTTGGCCCGGAAACCTCGCCCGTCGGAAAACTTCAGCTGCCCGTTAACGGAGAATATCAATGTCCTTTTCACTTCACAGAGTGTCTTGGGATCACCGCTTGACCACGTTGTCAGACCTGGAAGGCGAAGACAAGCTCCACTCTCCAATGTAATTAATGAAAATATTGGATATCACGATCCGACATCTAGCTTAAGCGTGGATTAGACACTGGACATTTACTCAATGTATTCAATGCCTTATCAGGTCCAAGAATTTCAAATTCAGGATTCCCGCTAGAAATTTAAATTTATGTAACTTCTTAGGCAATGTTTTTCGTAGCTTTGGCATTCAATGGGAAGATACGTGCATCGGTGAGCTCCACAGTTGTTTTTCCCAACATGCTAGCCTCTCCAGATAGGCCCCAGCTTTTAGGCATCGTCGTTCTCATTTTACAGGTCAAGAACCAGTGAATCCAGGGATTCATGACAGTTTCAAAAATATTAGTTGCTGCCCAAGCCTCTTGTTGGTAGAGATTGAAGTGAGTTCGGGATCCATACAATGCAAATCCTACCTGAAAATATGCATGGGTGACCTCTTCTGCCGTGGTGAAAGTGTGAATCCTTTTGCCAACTCTCTTTTAGGCTTTCCAATTTTCCACTACCCACATTTTCCTTCGCATTTTCGTTCTTCAATCGAAGCGTTTCTGCGTTCCATGACTTTCTTGGGCACACCTCCTTTCGCTTAACATATTAGAGTAATTTCTGTTATGGATTTCGAATGTATTTGTAAACAAGTATTTTTGTAATATACTGGGTAGTGGGAATACATTCTATTTCTTTGCAGGATCTTGTGGTTGCTGTTATGCCTAGCTTTTATCGATGGAATCGGCGCAAGCGATGCAGGCCATCGAGATTTCTCATGTCTCGGGTCGTCTCAATGGATAGGGACACACTGTTGTGGGTTAATGGAGTCTGTAAATAAGCCCACTCGAGCACAGTTGATTACTCATTGTCTTTTATCATTAGTGCAATTAGTTTCCGTGGCACAATTAACGCATCGGGTTAATGTGATGAGCTCTAACACCACCATGGATCTCTTTTTTGTTGATTATAGGCAGAACACAAGGTATTTTGGGCTATCGATTCCCAGTGTGGGGAAAAATCAAAATCCATTTGATTGTCGGATTAATGGCTATGGACAGCTCTGGTTTATTGAAATTTTCTATTTGTTTTTACTTTTCTTTAGTTGCGGAAGCAACCAACATTATGTTGTAAATCTATTAGTTATCATGTAATTTACAAACATTAAGCCTCGCTTTTTTTCAGTTATCATGTAAGATGATATTATTATCCTTAAAATTTGCTAGAAATTTTTATTTTTTTTAACTATAATTTTTATAATTTTTCATATTTATTTTTATGCACCATTTAAATGCTATAAACTATATGCAACGTATGTAATTTTGTTAATTTTTTTTTTATTATATAATTTTTTAAATTTGTATTTATATATATTAAATGAGGAAAATCTTGTCAAATTATTAATGGAAATAGTTATTATTAGATGTTATCAACTAATGTAAGTTGACTCATAATTGTCTTTAAAGAAAAACCATGCCATCTAAAATTACATATATTTTTACATGTCATTTATATATTATGTATAATATGTGTTTTTTAGTGTTATCAATATAAAAGTGATTTTTTGTTTATATAAATTTTGTCCTCATCAATCTTAAAATATGGTTTAACCAAATAATATGATAGATGTATATATGTTATATTGCTTTGAAAAGATACAAATTCAATAACGTTCATTCTTAGGTCAAACTAACTCATAATTTCAAAGATTTTATAAATGGTGTTCAACCATTTTTTAAAATTTCTTAAGTAATTTGGTCAAATCTATTAACTATACTTTTGAAGAGAAAAAAATGATCTCATCAAATCCATTTACATATATATAACAATGTCCATGGTAATCATGGTAAAATGAAGGTAAATATCCATGCCATGGTTTGTAACAAAGATATTTTTAATGTAATTTTTATAAAAATATTCTTCAACCATTTAGAAAAAATAATTTACATTTTAAAAAATTAAGAATTTTTTTTTTTTAATTTTCTAAATGTTCACTGTAATATTTTTTTTTTCAAAACTTTAATAAACTTCATAAAATAAAAAAAATAAAACCTACCCACCATAATAATATGCATGGCATGCATTTGAGGAAATTTATATTCTTCAACAAGTAAAAAGGATGGAACTCTGGAGTTATCACCCTATCTTTTGAAAGCCCCAAACCCAATTGCTTTCATATTCAAATATGAATGTACTTAAAACAACATAGCTTCAAATAGTGATACATTTGAGATTTTCACATCCAACCATAAAATTAATCTATTTCTAATAAAACCAATAAATATATCTATTTTATATATATAAAAAAAATTATCACCCACGTACATTAAATAAATTGCATTAAAATTCTAAAAAAAAAAATTAAAAAAAAATGTTATTTCAAGTAAAAGAATAGGAAAAATCAAACTTATTTTGAGATTTTCATATTCAACCATGAAATGAATCTATTTTATAATAAAACTAATAAATATATCTATTTTATAAAAAACTTAAGATTATCACCAATTTACAGTAAAGAAATTGCATTAAAATTTTCAAAATAAAGTAAAAAAAATGTTATTTAAGATAGAAAAAGAGGAAAAATCAAACATATTTTTATCTATATGAACCACATTAGTTGGTTCGAAACGTAGACTTAATCCTAATGATGTGATATCTCCATAAGTAAATGTTTTACGTAACAATCAGTGAGTTTCAACCATTAAATATGTGGTGTAGATTTCAAAATGATTAATATTTTAATATAAAAGAATAATACCCATCACGGCTTGAGTCTCTACATCCATAGAGTATATTTAAGAATGAATTTTGATAAATGTGTCTAATTAATTTCAAATTATATAAGAATTTCACTAAAATATAGAATAGTGAGTTTCAACCTTTAAATATGTGGTCTATGTTTCAAAATGATTACTATTTTAATATAAGAGAAGGATACCCATCACGGCTTGAGTATCTATATTTAAAAATAATTTTGATAAAGGTGTCTAATTAAATTCAAACTATATAAGAATTTGATTAAAATATAGAATAGTGAGAAAGATGTATCTATTAAATTTAATTTTTGGTGGTTTTGATTGTCTATTTCAATGGAGAATATTTAGAAAGGAATTTTGGTAAAAGTATCAAAACTGATAGTAGATTAAACACCAATTTCATAATGAAATTTATTCCAAAAAAAACACATCAAAATTTTATTATAATTTAATATAAAAATTATAGAGAAGTTTAAAATATCTGAATAAATTTTGATTATAATTATATATTGATGATGATGATGATTAACTTCTGCTAAGACCAATATGGTAGGCTGACCCTTAAAAATGTGAAAATTTAATCAAATTTTTTAACATATTATTTCTATGTTAAAAAAGGTTGGTAGTATGATAAAAAAAATTGAAAATTAGAAAGGATTTGACTATAAGTTGGGAAATATAAGAGAAAGTGTGTTTCATCTTCAACATTAGTAACACATATTTTCTTCTTGTGGCTAGACCAATGCCCAATTTCACTACCAAGCTCATGAGAATTAGTTATTAAATCTTAGTAATGTTGATTTTCTTCTTAACACTAGTCAAGATGATGAATAATCATGATTTTCAAGATTGGGGTTGACGAGTCCACACAAAAGCTTCAACATGTTCTCATGAGTTGCGCTTTAATTCATAATTGCTATCATCATAAAAATGAGAAACCAGAATGTCTAATGCTTTATACAGTGACGCAGACGAACAAATTTTCTGTGTAGAGTATAAACAACATTTTCTCCTTGCTCAAACCTAAAATATCGAGGAGTTTAATTATCTCTCGAGACAAATCAATCTCACGACTAGATGTGCATTTTTTCCTTCACATCATTAGAAAATCGAAGGGCGTAAACTTTGAGGAAGTAGTTATACTTTGTGCTTCTGAATGAGATGACTTTTCACAGCGCAGGCAACAGTGTCGCCTATCCACTACATCTGTCACCATAGATTCACAACCTGATCTTGATCTTGGTCCAAGAATCCTTCTCTAGTCCAACATAACTCGCCCTAGTTCTCACCAGAGCTTCTCATTCATTACGCTTAAAAACCAGATCAGTCAACGTGTTTGCAAGCGGCAGAAAGGTCGCTGCCGTTCATCTCACTTCGACCTCCGATGACAACCATGGTGAATTCGTTCACCACAAAAATGGCCTCCCATAGTTGAACCCAGCAGCTTTGAAAAAAATCGATTGAGCGGGTATATAAATTCAAATTCAAATTTCAAATTTGCAGCGGGCTTGTCAAATTCAAATTACCTTGACATTAATGCATACATTATATCGTATACCATCTACAATGGGAAGATGTATGGTGGGGTGTACTTATGGCCAGCCACCAGGTTGCTTATGAAGTGGTTATCCCCAGCCGTCGACGGGAAGCAAATGTTTTCCGACGGGCCACATATCCGAATTAAAATGCGGGCTCGGTAGACTACTCCATTTCATAACCGTAGTGAAGTCCTGCGTCTCAGACAGATCGACCACCTTCCCCGGCTTTCATTCCCACGCAAATTCCTCAACAAGTCGGGCGACGATGAGATTTAAATGGAACATGGCCATCCCTAAGCCCGAACACACCCTCCGCCCTGCACCGAATGGCATCATATTTATGTCCTTCGTTCCCGTCAAATCCACTTCCATACCCTCGTCAACAAAGCGCTCAAGATTAAATTCCGACGGGTTCTTCCACACTCGGGGATCCATGCCTATGCCCGCCACGTAGAAATTGACGGACGCGTCGGTGGGGACTTCGTAGCCAGCAAGTTCGCAGGGCCGGGTGACGGCGTGGCCGAGGAAAAAGTGCTTCGGAGGGTGATGTCTCAGGGTTTCCTTCACTACGGCCTCCAGATAAGGCATCCGCCGCAGGTCGTCTTCCTCCACTGGTTTTCCCCTCCCAGTGACGCTAACGATCTCGTCGTATAATCTGACCTGTATATCTTGATGGATAACTAGATTTGCCATCAGCCACTGTAGGGATGTCGTGGTCGAGTCGGTGCCGGCGTTGATGAATTCTGAACACAGGGTCATGAGCTCGTTGTCGTCGAGGCTTCGGCCACCATCCACTGTCAGATTGAACAGCGTGTCCACATACGCCCCGCTTACCGGAGGTGGGGTATCACGGCGCTGGTTGATGAGAGTGAGCAGGGCTCCTCGCTGCCTCTTAAGGATCTCCGCCATCCCTGCCTGGCGTCGCCGGTTGAAGAACACGGAAATCGCTAAGGCTTCATCCAGACCTCCACCTGTCCGAAGGAAATCCCGCATCACGCTCTGCACATATATCACCGTCTTGTCGTCTGGCTTGCTGCCAAAGCACATCCACAGGAGGATGCCGAAGACCGTGGTTCGCAAGTGCTCCACCATGCTCACCGCTCCCCCGTTGCCAGCCGCTTCATTCCTCAAGTTTTCCAAGAGGCGGCCGATGCCCCATTCCTTCACCTTCCTGAAGGCCTTCATCGCCGAAGGGCTTAGGGCTTCACTAACAAGATTCCTGTGAAGGCTCCGCCACAGCGGCCCGTATGCGGCCGAATTGATGTTATGCTGGTTGGCGCTGATTATTTTCTGTGTCCTGCAGGCAAGTGGCCGGTCAACGAAGACGAAGCCCTTCTGTATGAGCGCCTCGTGGGAAAGCTCACGGTTGCCAATCATCACCACAGGGTGGGAGCCAATCCACAGGGTGAATATTGGACCGTATCTCTCATGGAATTTCTTCACTGCTATCTCGAATGCGCCGATTGAAAATCCCATCCGAAGGAGGTTACCTACAATCGGCCATGGCAGGGGTCCTAGCGGCAACTTCCTATAACGCCAGACCCTCCAGAGAACCAGTCGGAAAAAGATTAAGGAAATTACGAGAAGTAGAACAGTCTGAAGAAACAAATTGAGTCCAAACGGAATCGCCATGGAAATTCGTATGCAATGTCTCCCATGTGCAGAGTTTTACAACCTTTAAGATGACGGGCATCCTTATCTCGATTGCGTTACAGATTCCGCAATCCCAAAGGCATGGTTGACTTTGTGCCACACCCGTGGGATGCCGGAATCTGCAATCTAATGAACGGAACTCAAAATTGTCGGCAGTGCCCTCATTCACGGCAACTTATTGTCATCATTACCACGTGTTTAACTGGTTACCGTGATTACAATACGTTTAATGAGACGCCATTCCAACATGTTTAACTAGATGAGCTTACCTAGTGCGCGTACATATTATTTTTAAACAATATCCTAAACATGTCAGTTTTTCAAACATAATGGACAAAGAAAACTTGGAATTATCTTATTGGCGGTCTATAAGGTGCAGGATTTTACTTGGAATTATCTTGTTGGCGGTGTATAAAGTGCAGGGTTTTACTCTTGCCTAATACATTTAGATCATAGGTTTTTAATTTATAAGAATAGTCATAAGTTGCTGGTTTTTTTTCTTGGAAATATATTTTGGTTTTATGTAGATGATCTATTTTTTTTATATATGATTTTTTCTAAATATATTTAGGTTTTATGTAAATAATTTATTTTTTTAAATATATAAAAATGAAAAATTTTAATCAAAAGAGATATTTTGAAGAAATACTTAAAACCCAATATGTAAGTTGATTTTTTTTATAAAAAATGAGAATTTAATGCATCTCAGTTGTCAAACTAATTCTAGGGATTATAAACAATGAGAAAATCTATTATAACTCAATTTTCAAACCAACAGTGGGGACAACCATTACTCACTATGTTGTTATCCCCTGTTTCACATTGGCTGGTTACTATTATTCAAGGAAAACCACCCCACCTGCAATTACTCACTTGTGGTCCCTAAGGGGGCAGGGTTTCACTCGTGCCACATGCCACTAGGTTTTGGGCTCTTAGCCTATTTCCTTACTTCCTAAAAATAAAAACTCTTAGCCAAGAAAATACACTGTTAGAAAATGAGAATTCATCAGTATTCAAACACAATTTAATATCAGAATGGAAGCTTCTATGAGTAGAATTACTAAGATATTTGTTTTCCATATGATGGATCCTGAAAACAGATATCTACATAATTTAATAATATAAAATACAAAAAAATCCCATTTAAATAGAAAATAGATTATTTGTTCGATATTTAAGAAAATTTTCAGGTCTGTTTTCTGGTTTAATTTTCTTAAAATTTGACCAGAATTCATTAGAATCACAAGTTCACAATTCATTTTTCAAAATGCTAAATAATCACAATGTTTTCATCTTATTCCAACCAAAAACTCTAAAAAATTTATCAAGTAAACAACACCAACACCTTTAAATAAAGATTAAAGATCGATAGGATTCAACCGTTAATTTATTACTTTTCTACTGTCCATTTAAAAGCATACCAAGTTCTCCCAAATTGAGACAAACAGTACGGAAATTCGCCAATTCGGTTCGACTGCCAAACAATTCGCGGAAATTCGAGCCAATTCTTAGAATTAAGGGTTAATCATGGGTTAATGTAATTCGTTAATTCTCTACGAATGCAAGATCCAACCGGATTTTTACGTTTTTGCTTAAGCGCATGCTTCCACTTCGAGAAGCGAGATGCCCCAAGTAACCAGTCAATTATTTGTTCCTTGGTTTATATGTAGGACCTGGAAAAAGTTAGTTGGATGACTTGGATGACTTACTGCCTGAGATCTGGTTGGCTTAGTTGTGTGGTCAAAAGTGCCTTCTAAATATATGGGGTTAATTTTGTTGACACCTAATCCTATGGGATGGGTGTGGATATGTAATTTTGTATAATAAATAATAGTAGGAAATAAGGAAGGCTAAGAGTCATTGGGAGATGAATCCCAATAACCTCACCTCCATGTATAAATACATATGCATTCTTCAGCTAATACACATTCTGATTTGAGGAGTTACCTCCTGGTTTGACATGGTATCAGAGCCAGTCCCACTATTGGCATTTCTGCCTGTGGTGTAACTCCCTCTCCTTTGCTTAGTCAGTTTTTAATAATAGTTTTTGCTGCTCCTACTTATTGCTATACTGTTATTTTGCATTTTTTTAATCTCTGCATAGCTCTGACATTTGCAGCTCCTGTAGCTCCTAAAGACTCTGCAATCCTGTAGTTCCTGAAACACTGCAAATTGCAGCCCCCCTCTGCAGTCCTGCAAAGATCCCATTCCTAAATTTTGTAACGGCCTCTCGGCCTCCCTCTCCTTTCCCAATGCCTTTTCACTCAACTCACCTATTACCCTACTATCGTTATGCACCCCTCTGCTCTCATAGATCACCGACTCCCCATCCTCATCGACCGATCCCCTCCATTCGTATACAACACCGTGCTGTCAGTCAATACAACCACGCCCCTCTCCGCACTGTCTTTAACACCATCTCACAACTATTATATAAAGCGCATATCCTATCGACCATCGTGCCTCGTGGCCAGGTTCATCCTTTGTAATACGCTGCACAGAATCTACGTATACCTATTTCCTGTCATATAAATGAAGAACTACTTGTCATATAAATGAATTTCTGTCCGCCTGCATATTCAATATCGAGCTGCGCACTCCCTAAAGCACAATTCAGTCCGGCCCATGGCCTTTCGGCCCTCCGTTGTTGCTCACCACGATCTTCTCCCTGTGGCCTTTCGGCCCTTCCCACCTGTTATAACATCCCCTCCCACTATAAAATCGCTCCCACTGTCATCGTTTAACAATACCCGCCCTCCATTTATATATCAACAGCGTCATATATTGTAACGCTCCATTTATAATATGCCCTCCACGTTTTGTATATTCCATAGCTACTGCATATTCCACTGTTATATACAATACCGCATTCCCATTAGCACGCTCTGTCCATATTATAATACGCTGTCCATATAACATTCACCAGTGCTATCAATACGCTGTCCACCTTCCTTTTAATACGCTGTTCATTTTAATACCGCTCCATCGTTTATATACAGTCTGCCCTCTCTTAATACAATACACTATCTTTTAATATCCCTCCCTCCCACATATATCATATAGCTCTCCCTTGTCATATTGTATAGCGCCCCCTCCCCACATTACCACTTTCATACTGCCCTTTCCATATTACAATACAACGTCCACGCTCTATATTACCGCCCCTTCATTTCACATGCATTCGCTTAACAATACCTTCCCCCCATCGATACCCCAATTACCACTTTCCCATATTCAATACCGCCTCCATAACACAATACCAATATAAAGTCCCTTTCTTCAAACAAAAAAAAATACATATATATATTTTTTGTGCAGAATTCAGTATTTGCAGCAAAGAGTTTTTGTCCTTTTAAATTCAGTGTCTTTTAGCAAAGAGTTTCTGTCCTTTTAAATTGAGTATATTTTCCAGCAAAGAATTTTTTTTTGTTTTCTCTCCTTCAAGAGAAATTTTCCAGCAAAGTTTTTTTTTCCTCCTTCAAAAGAAGATGACAGTCCCCTCATCTTCTAAAGAGGTTGCATACTTGCCACATAGAGAAAAGAGACATGCTTTAGATTCATCCAGAGAAAGAGATGGCAGAAGAAGAAGGGGAAGAAGAAACTTCAGAGAAAAGGGGGGCATACAATCTAAAATTCAGCAGCAAAGAAATCAAGACAAAGGTAAAACTAATGACAAAGAAAACATTGGGAGAAAATTGAGCAGCAAAGAAATCAAGACAAAGGTAAAACTAATGACAAAGACAAAGGTAAAGCACCTGAATCATCTCATTTTGTTCTAGCACATTGTGACAATGGACTAACTGAAAACCTATTTGATGTTTCATTTACTTCATGGAGAGATGATTGGTTGCTAGATTCAGGAGCAACATGTCACATGACATTTAGAAAATATTTTTTTGAAGAATTCACTGACAAAGTTGATGGAACAGTGTATTTCATAGATAAATCCAAACTCAAGCCATCAGGGCTTGGCACAGTCAGGCTTAAACTGCCTGGTCTTCCAGATCATATCCTACATGAGGTTCTATACCTCCCTGAGTTGAGGAGAAACTTGTTGTCCTTGGTCCAAATCCGCCAGCAAGGACACTCCATTCACTTGTTTGATGGCAAGGCAGAGGTCAGAAAAGCATCAGATCACTCACTTGTCATGGAGGGAATAGAAGAAGGGAGACTCTTGAAGCCGAAAGGTTCATCTGCTCATGCTCAAAACTTTGCATTCAGTTCACATCATGATGAAGGTACATTCCCATCAATTCTTTTATGGCATGCTAGATTTGGACACTTAAACTATGAAAGCCTTCATTTGTTGAAGAAAAATGGTGTTGATGGACTGCCTACAATTCCTAGAAAACCTAAGGAATGTGATGCTTGTATTCTAGGAAAGCATAGCAAACAACCATTTCATGATTCACACTCCGGAGCACATAGAAAACTTGAACTTGTTCATTCAGATTTATGTGGCCCTATGCCTATTTATTCTGCAAATGGAAACAAATACATGATGACATTTATTGATGACTACACCAGAATGTGTTGGATTTACTTACTGAAGAATAAGTCTGATGCTTTTCAAACTTTCAAGAATTTTCATGCATGGATTGAAAATGATGCAAAAACACATATTGGCTCTCTACGTATTGATAATGGAAAAGAATACACTTCAAACGAATTTGAAAATTATCTTCGTCAACATGGAATCAAACATCAAACAATTGTGCCATATAATCCACAACAGAATGGCGTAGCTGAAAGAATGAACAGAACCATTTTAAATATGGTCTGCTCCATGTTATTTTTCAAGAATGTAAAATTGATGTTTTGGGCTGATGCAGTTCTATGTGCTGTTTACATAAAGAATAGGTGTCCTTCAAGTTCAATTAGAAACAAAAACCCTTTTGAAATGTGGCATGGCCACATTCCTTCGGTAAAGCATTTCAGGGTCTTTGGGTCCACCTGTTATGCCTTGATACCCAAGGGTCAAAGGAACAAACTTGGTGTTAGAAGCAGAAAATGTATCTTCTTGGGGTACTCCAATACCTCCAAAGGATATCGTCTCTATGATGAAACAAATAAGAAGTTTGTGATAGCAAGAGATGTCATATTTCTTGAATCTTCCAAGAGTGACAAGGTTGTTGAGCGGCAACTTGATCGCCTGGACAGATTCACACATGTAAAGTCTTTCCAAGAATTTGATAATGTGATTCCACACCTTGAAGGGGGGATTCCGATATTGAATCAAACTGTGGAATCATATCCTGAAGCACTCTCTCCCCCACATGAAGAAACAACCACGGATGACACATTGGATGATGTGATCGACAAAATTGGGAGATTGAATCTTGAATCAATCCCAACTCAGTCAAGTGACCAGCCCGGGCCATCTCAGAAAGGTCCTCCCAAATGGCTGACAAAGACACTGGAGGATGTTCATCCTGATGAGGTTGGAAAAACAGGAACAAGAAGTTCCACTTAAGAAATCGAAGGTGATGTAGATAATTCTGATTCTCCTGTTGATATGGATATTGCTTATAATTGTGAATTGAGTTTGTCTACAGATCATGAACCAACTTCCTTCAAAGAAGCCGCTTCTCATGATGAATGGAAAGAAGCGATGCAGAAGGAGTATGATGCCTTGATAAAGAATGGCACTTGGAAGCTGGTTGATCCGCCTTTGGGAACGAAACCAATTGGCTGTAAGTGGGTCTATAAGAACAAGTACAAAGCAGACGACTCACTTGACAAGCACAAGGCCAGGCTTGTGGCAAAAGGATTCGCACAAAAAGAAGGAGTTGATTATGAAGAAACTTTTGCTCCCACAGCAAAATGGACCACCATCCGGACTCTCTTTGCCCTAGCAGCTCAGAATGGATGGAAAGTCCATCAGATGGATGTAAAAACAACCTTTTTGAATGGAGATCTAAAGGAGAAAGTTTATATGTCCCAGCCAGAAGGATTTTTTGTAAAGGGTCAAGAACACAAAGTTTGCAAGCTTATAAAATCCTTGTATGGCCTCAAGCAAGCACCACGAGCCTGGTATGAGAAATTAACCGAGCATCTTCTGAAAATTGACTTCAAACATTTTGATCTTGATGATGCAACTTTGTTTGTTAAGAAAGTTGGAAAAACAGTTGTATATCTTGTGGTATATGTAGATGATCTTTTGATAACAGGAAACAATGAGAGCTATATTGCATCCATAAAGAAAGAGTTGAAGAAAGGTTTTGAAATGACTGATTTGGGTCATGTTCATTACTATTTGGGTATTGAAGTAATTCAACATCCTAAATTCATATTTCTTTCTCAAAAGAAGTACATTGGAGATCTCCTGAACAAATTTGGCATGGATGACTGTAAACCCTTAAGCACTCCAATGGAACAAAACTTGAAGCTCACATCTATTGAAGGGAAGGAATTTGAGGATGCAACTAAGTATAGACAGCTTGTAGGAAGTCTTATCTACCTCACCACCACCAGACCTGACATTTCATTTGCTGTTGGAATCCTCTCAAGGTTCATGCAAAAACCTTGTGAAGGACATTGGTCTGCTGCAAAAAGAGTGCTAAGGTACTTGAAGGGGACTCAAAACTTTGGACTCAAATATACACAGGTAGGCGACTTCAGCTTGATCGGATACTCTGATTCAGACTTTGATGGCGACAAAGAAACAGGGGTGTCTACTACAAGTTACACCATGAGTCTTGGATCAGGAGCTGTCTCATGGAGATCACGCAAACAGTCAGTTCCAGTGCGACGACTGTGTGTTGGAATACCGACGATTTGGCCATCGGAAATTGCGTCAAATCCTCTAGTGACAAAAATCTTCTCATAAGAGCCCCCCAGTACTCAACTAATTGTCTCACACTGCCATATGCAAAACTGAGCAACACATTACAAATTCTCAGCCTCCAGACAGCCTGTCTTTCTTGTGCAATCCCTGATGGATGAAATCCCTAAATATAGGAATTCTTGCCTTCCTTGACTTCGCAAGTATCATGGGCACTCCAATGGGTGTTTTGTTTCATGTGTGCAACCCAATAATCCTACAACTGATAGTCAAATTCCCTTTCACCTAGAACTCAACTGGGTCTCCACTGGATCTAACATGCATGCAGCTAATAATAGTAAATCCTCAGTTGCATGTGAGATCAATGATTGTGAATTAATTAATATTTAATTCACTTGATCTCTCACTAGTGTGTCTTCAGTTACAACTAGCACAACTGATTTTAACTCACTTAACTAATTTAAATTGATTACAACCTGCATTAACTAATGCACCATTGCACTTTAAACTCTGTTACAACTAGAATTACTCTGCATGCCCCACCAACTACCTCTAACTCGAAATCCACTAGCTAACTGATTTTATCACTCTCAGTTAATGATTTTAAGTTTACATTGAGAATATATTATATTTTATTGTCCATCTTAATTAAGGAATAACCAAAATAGACATGCGCGCAAAAATAGCACTATGGGCCCCACCCTAGTTTGGGTGCTTAATGAAACTAGGTGTGGGTGCTGAAATTTTATTGTTGAATCTCAACACTCCCTCTCAACAAGAAAGGGATTATCCTTCATCCCGATCATGTCTCAATGGTATTCAAATTTTCTCTTGGTGAGCATCTTCGTCAAAATATTTGTATCCTGATCTTCCGTGGGAATGTACTGAAGCAACATTATCCTTCTCTGCACACAATCTCTGAGATGATGGGATTGGATATCTTTATGCTTGGAAATATCATGAAACAAAGTATTAATCAAGATTTTATTGCAACTCTGATTATCACAATGAATCACTATCAAATCCATCTAAGAACCAAACAAAACAACCAAGATCTTTCTCATCGAGATAGCCTCACATGCAGCTTGACTTGCTTCCATGTATTATGCTTCCGTTGAACTGAGTGCCACAGATCATTGTTTCCTATTGTATCATGAAAACGTTTTCAATCCTATGCTAAAGATAGCTCTTGATGTGCTCTTTTTTTCTGATGGACTGCCCGCCCAATCTACATTCTTGAAGCCTTGAAGCTTCACTCGCATTGTCCTTCTTTACCATAGACCATACTCTGATGTGCCCCTCAGGACATGCTTCCCTGCCTTCCAAAAGAGCTTGATAGGATTAACCATATCTTGACTCAACTAGTTAGCTGTGTAGCAAATGTCTAGTCTCGTGTTCACCAAATACATTAGTGAACCCACTAACTGCCTGTAGACAGTAGCATCCACTACCTCTCCATAAGTAGCATCCTCTTTCCTCAAATTTCCTGGAAGAGGAGTATCTATGGGTTTGCAGCTCTCCATGTTAAACTTACCCAGTATCTCCTTTGCATACTTGCCTTGAGACACAAAAATTTCACCATCCCACTACAATATTTCCAATCCAAGGAAATAATGGAGTCCCATGTCCTTCATTTTGAACTCCCTTTCAAGATCCTCCTTGCATGAGTGTATCAGTTTTTCATCACCAATCAAAACTAGATCATCAACATAAAGAAAAATGATCAATAGCTTACCCTCAACCACAATCTGGTACAGGTTTGCATCTGCTTCACTTTTGGTGAAACCCAGTCTTGTGAAATAGTTTTCCATCCGAGTGTACCAAGAACGAGGTGCTTGCTTCATCTCATACAATGATCTTTTGAGTCTGCACACATGCGACTCATTGTTGAAGATTTCAAAACCTTTAGGTTGCTCTATGTACACCTTCTCCTCAATGATCCCATTGAGAAACACATTTTTCACATCCATATGATGAATGTGCCAACCCATCTGCATTGAGAGTGAAAGGATGGATCTTATAGATGAGAACATTGCAAACGATGCAAAAGTATCATCATAATCTATCCCCTCAATATGTGAGAAACACTGGGCCACAAATCTGGCCTTGTATTTCTCCACACTCCCATTAGTAGCTTGCTTTACCTCATATATCCATCTCTATCCAACCACTGATTTGTCGACTGGTCTTGGAACTATCTCCCATGCACTGTTCTTGACAATGGAGACATGCTCCTCCACCATTGCATCAACCCAAGTTGGTTGTTGCACTACTTCCTGAAAGGAATATGGTTTAGTCACAATACATTTAATAATAAGAGCCATGTATCCAGTAAACCAGTAAGGAGACTGTCTCTTTTTGCGATGTGAAGTAGGGGCTCCTACATTCTCTGCAGCATCAAGTCTCAATCTATCAACTTCCATGGTGCGCCTTCTGCTATTTTTGATGGATGGGACTACATGAGTGTTTTCCTCCACTCCATGAACCTCCTCATGAGGCCGATCCACATGTTGAGACTCATCCTTGGGAACCAACAGTTCCTCCTCTACATGCAAATCCAGCTCCCTCTCAAGGGACAACCGCATGGCTTTCTCCTCATCAAATTTTATATCTCGTCGCACAATAGTAATTCTTATGTTTGGGAATACACATGATAATTATGGGGTGTTTCATTGTACCCCACAAAAATCCCAACCTCAGTTGTCAGTTCCAGCTTCTTCCTAGTGTCCTTGATCACATGCACATAACAAATGAGCCTAAAATCTTAAAGTGTTAAACATCATGTTTCTTACCAATGAAAACCTCTTCAGGTGTACTCATGCCAATTACTCTATGAGGAAAATGGTTTTGCACATGTAACGTTGTCATGCTTCCACCCACAGATGCATCAGTAGGCCTTGATCATGCAACATCGCTCGTGATTCACCCACAATATTTCTCTTCTTCCTCTCTGCAACCCCATTATGTTGTGGGTTATGAGGTGCTCTGAGTTCTCTTCCAATTCCTTCTTTGCTGCAGAAGTTCTTGAATTCATTAGAGATGTATTCTCCACCATTATCGCTCCTAAGAGCCTTCCCTTGCTTCCCCGACTCTTTCTCCACCAGTGCCTTAAACTCACAAAACTTAGAGAATGTCTGATATTTCTTATACATGAATAAGATCCAGCACTTACGAGAATATTCATCAACAAATATTACATAGTACTTATGTTTTGTTGTCGAAGCAACAGAGAAAGGACCACACACATTTGTGTGAACTCTCTCAACGATCCTCGAAGCTCATTTTTCCTTCTCATGAAAGGTGGCCTTTACATATTTTCCCATAGTACATCCCTTGCATGTGTCTAACTACACAAGTGTACCCCTGGGAAGACCAGTAGAAATCTGTTGCATGACTTTCAAAGCTCCATGGTGAAGATAGCCCAATCTCCTGTGCCATAATTCTCCCTCATCTCGGCTCACCCCAATCTACCTTGCCCATCATTTTTGTGCAGCCATATACCTCCAAATTTTAGATATTCTTAACTCGAATCCCTATCCTCTTGACCTATCCCGTTGTTTTATGTCGTAGGAAAGCTTTTCCATCACTAAAAACAACATCATAGACTCTATCCTCCAACATTGCAATTGAGACTAAATTTTTCTTCAGACCTGGTACATGCATTACATATTTTAATTGAAAGGGTTTACTTGACTGCCTCTAGAAGGTAATGGTACCAATCCTGATAGCCTTGTATCATTCGTCATCGCCCATTTCAATATGCATCTGGAGAACCTTCTCCTCCAAGTCACTAAAAATTTCCTTATCTCCCGTCATGTGAAAGGAAGCGCCACTATCCAAATACCACACAGACCCCAATGCATTGGACACCATGCATGTGATCAATGAGAATTCAATCTCAAATTTCAAGGCAAGGGCCTCACCAGTTACAGATCCTCTAGCCTTATTTTTCTTCTTCTTTTGTGGACAATTAGTAGCAAAGTTCCCATGCTTGTGACAGTGAAAACACTTCACCTTGGACATGTCCTTCTTCTTTCCATTCTTGGACTCACATTTAGAATGGAATTTCTTCCCCTTCCCCTTCCTCTCCTTGGAATCCAAAGTGTAATCCTCTTCATCTTCATTCTTAGATGAATATCCATCTTTGGTGTTCCGTCTGAACTCTTCTTGCACTAAATGTGACCATAGTCGTTCCCAATCTAGAAATTTTTCCCTTCCATTAACAGAATATTGATAACTATGCCAACTCTTGGGAAGTCCTAGGAGAGCCAAGCTCACCAAATCATCATCAGTGATTTTTATTCCAATTCTCCCCAGTTCATCCCAACATTGGAAAACTTTGTTAGATATTTTGGAATGGTATCGCCCTTTTCCATCTTGATCTTCCTCAGTTTATCTTTGAGATCCAATTTCCTATTGTTGTTACTAATTTGGAATAGATCCATCAAAGCCTTCCACATTGCATATGGTGTGGCCTTCCCATGGAGGCTTGAGACAATATGGTCTCGTACTCCATCCAACAGGATCCTCCTCGCCTTTGCCACTTTCTTTTTCCATGCATCAATATTTGCAACATAAGCCATAGCGGGTTTAGGAACATCATTGTCAATGAATTCCTTAAAGCCATTGTCTTCAAGTATTTCCTCCATCCTATCCTTCCAAGAAATATATTTCAAGATTCCCTCGAGTGCATACTCTAACCTCAAGCCATTAAAAGAAATTTCGATCTTGAATCAGTTGTAGCACCAAGAAATTATTTCTACAAATTCAAATTCTATCCAGTCACAAACTCAGCTCCTGCTTCACTTCTATAATTTCCTCTGCTCTGATACCAAGTAGAAATTATACAACATGCATGTATATCTTGGATTTGCCCAATCTAGCAATGTACTAAAGTTAAATATTTAATCGCTTCTACAAATATTTTGCAGAATTAAAAACACAATCGTTAATCACATGAACATGAAGAAGAATTGTGAGATAATAATATAGAGGATTTTAGGCTTGAGATATCGCTTCAAAATGGAAACTTTAAACCCAAATCACCATTCAAGTTCATTTCATTTCAGGTAAGTGGCCTAGCCATGATAGTTATTCTTTTGAGAAAGCACCTTTAACAATGCCTAGAAATGGATAAGGTGTATGCCTAGCTTGTAGGTTGGACCTTACATTTGTTATAACAAATATTACACATACATAAAATGAATATTTTTGATGTTATTCTTGTACATATTTTTAAAATTGAAGTTGTTGAATGTAAGGAAGTGAGATATTTCCCCTCACAAGCACTCCAAAAGATTGAATATGGACAAAAAATTTGGGTCAAACTTGAATTTGATTGTTGGACATATTTTTACTTAGTAGTTAGGCATAATTTATATTTACCTACATAAATTATTAATTATAAACAAAGCATTTTATTTTTTGACATTGTTGCTTAAGGGCTCAATTGTTTGTTCTTGCATCTAAAAATTGAACCATGGGCATTGCCCAAACTCTTCTATTAATATCCCCCAACACTTATATAGTGATATGTGGTATAAAAGTAAGTTTTACTTGGTGAAACCAACGAGACTGTGGTTCAAATCCCATTGAGTATATGGTTTGCTATGATCTCATCTCAAGGAGTAGACTCCCCATTTTTTAGAGTCCCAGCTATTGCTAAATCATAAGATCTGGTATATATGGCTTGCAGGTTTCTAGACATACTCTTGGTGTTATAAGGTAGCCACGAGGGTTGACCCTCGACATCCCCTAGATTAGTCCAAATAATTACTAATTCACCATGGTTTAAAAAAAAATCACACAACACTTCTCATTAATCATAAGGGAAAATCATTAATCAGAAGGTTACAATTTTTGGTCCTCATCCAAACAATAATTAATGGGCATGACACTAATAGCTAAAGGTGGGGGAGGGGGTAAAGGAAAAATGAAAATGGTGGTCGAAATCTCCTCCCATAAATGTAGAAAATTTTATGGTAGGTTCTTTAGAATATTTGAGAGGATTAATATAAAGTTCAACCATAAGTATTTCTATGGGGCTTGTATACTAACATTGAATCATTCATATTATAAATGTTACCTAAATTATTCATTTCATGAAAATATATAGATTTTACATCATTGGAGCATGAATCCGTGTTACTAGAAAATAGTTATCTCTCATTTATAGCAAGTAAGACCCAATATTGGTGGCTATATTGTAGATTATAATGACATTTTCCAATTGGACAAAGAAAATGAGAAAAATTTTTACCATTCAAGAATGTTTATATAGTTCCATGCGCATTAATAGATATTTTAAACAATAGAGAAGGTTAGAATGCATTTTCTATACAAAACTCGGTGTTTAACAATAATAGGAATAAAATTAAACAACTAAATAATCCAACAAGTCATTCTAACCCCATTGTTAAAATGCATTGTTTATACAAACCTAGTTGTTTAACAATAATGAGAAGAAAATTTTAACTAATGAAAAGTCCAACAAGAGCTAAAGCAATTATAGTACACTCGTTAGTTAAGGTCCATGAGTAAACAAGCAAAGTGAAGGAGACCATGGGTGGTGATCTTTTTATAAATGTATTGTAAATAAAAGAAAAATGAATGTCTACTTTTTAATTCTTCCACATTTTTTTGGAACTAGATAGACCTTTTCTATTGACAATAAATTAATTTCACTAGATTATATGATAGTAAATGAATTGTACATCTAAATCCCTTTTCGTTCATGTCATTAAATATAATAACTGTACTTTTGGGTATAAACAAGAGTGTGTTCCACCAAGGACAATGTATCTGATGCTATCTTCAATATTTTATTTGTAATAGCCTCTGGTTGAACCTCTAATTACTATAAATAATTGTAATTACTTGAAGACTAAGAGAAGGGACATAGTTCCAGTTTTTTTGAGGAGGAATATTGCTTGAGGAATTGGAAAAATTAAATGCTTCAGCCATGGGTTGGCCGAAAATATTAAATTAGTTGATTATGCATTAAATTTAACTGAAGAGACAAGGACATGCCCATGTGTCCTTCAACTCCAATAGCAAGCAAGAAGAGGAAAAAAAAATTAAGGGAAACATGGGCCACTATTACATGTCATTTTGTCACATTGAGGCAAAGAACACTCAGTCCGGATATCTTGCTATCTGATGAATCCCTTTAAACATTGCCCTACAAATATGGAAGAAGAGGCATTCTAAGAAATCAAATAATCCTGGATTACTTTGCTAAAAACCCTAATTTTAGCCCTCATTGCATCTTTCCTATTTTCAAAGTTTAATGTTGCACCTGTAACTATTAAAAACATGCAATAATAAGCACATTTTGTTGGACCAAAAAGTGAAATTACAACTATACATGGGTCACAATTAAAAGTAAATTCTAGAAGACTTGTTAAAGAATCTTCTTCAAACTGAATGAACTTGAGTTCCCACCTATCTAGGCATTATCCCAACTTTGATAAATCCCATCCCACTCATCATATATCCTATCTCCCCTCATTTTGGATCTCACCCCTTCAGAAGTCGATCTACAACCTCTTCTCCTCTCTTATAAATACGTAGCAGACCAAAGAGGAGAGGGTTGGATTTTGAGGTTTCTAACTTATGCATTCATGTTGTCTAAGTGAACGCTTGTCATGCTAAAGGGAGGATTATAGAATCATGGAAGGAGACTTATGAAATCAAGACTTGGGTTGTAATATTTCCTTCTCAATTATTTAATACAAAGTATATTGTTTTTCTCACATTGTGTGTTAAGTATTTAGATGTATGTTTCAGAATTCCTTGATATTTTGATTAATTAATATTTGAGCTTTTATATATTATATGCTTTGATCCTTATTATGTTTATGTTGTTTCAGGTTTCAATTTTGGGGATCAAAACTCAAGCAGGATTTCAAGCATAGAATACCTACTCCATTAATCAGGTGAGTATTATTAAAGTATTTTCTAGAGAAAAGGTAGCATGTATTGTTTTCGATTGTTCTAGATTTGATCATTGATTCTAAGGAGATTGTTCTTGTCCGCAAGAGAGATTTTTCCAATAAAAAACTTGGTGACTCCACTGGGGAACGATTTAGTTCTTTGGTGGCATCCTTTGTCTGCCTTTGCTTCCATAACCTCGGTCGATTGAAATCTAACCTTGAAAAAATGATTTTCAAACATGTTGAATGTTTTTTCTATTTTTTTCTTATGCTTTTCCATCATCAAACTTTATCTTTATATATAGAGCGATGCACCGTATTTTTCCTCTATAAAAAGTACGTCCAACACACTGGTGTCAACTGGATACTTGCGCCGGTTCTGGAAATTGCAAAAATTAAGATCTTTTCGTTTAGGGGCTGAAAATTTGAATTTTTTTTAGTTTTCTTGATTTTGTCGTTTGTCTAAAAGACCAACTTTGTGCTTGAATTTTTATCTGTTTGATCTTCTTTTGGGAAAATTATTAATATTTTCATTGTTAGCTTTCCGAAGTTTGATTACGTTAATTGATCTATCAAAAGACATTTTGTTCCTTCTGAAATCAAGTGTATGGTTTTTAACTCTTTCAGTAATCCGGTCAAAATATTCATTACGTCTATTGTGAATAAGTTTTCATATTGAAAATTGAAGTTGTTTTCATCAAAAGAAAGGTTTTAATTTGAGCATATTTGTATTTTTAGAATGAATTTTTGTTCTTATTATTTCTATAAAAAAAACAAAAAAGAAACATATATTTTTATTATTAGAGACTTTGTTTGAAAGAATTGTTGGAATTGATTATTTGGTTTTTTAGATATCTTAGTGTGAATGATTCTTGCCTTTGTGTGTTTAAAGTTTTCTCCTTCGAGTAAATAGGATTTCATCAAATTAAAGAGCTTATAATTTCATATTCATTGCATTATTTTGGAATTAAGTTATTATACCATTTATTCATCATACACATTTAATTACCTTTAACAAAAAGTGAGACATTAAAATCAATCAAAGTATTTAAAACATACAATTAATCAACATTAATCACATTTAGTGTGGATTGAGGTTAGAAGACGTGTTCCGAAGTCTATAAACATAGGATTTGTCGTTTCTTGTTAGTGTTACATTCTACAGGTGGTCTGGTTCTTCCACATACATCATAGTATACAGGATCATTCTTCCACATACCTTTGGGTATATAGGAAGGCGCTTCGCGTATGATGAGTATATAGGAAGGCCCCCATTGTACATTTATGCATTAGAGAACACTAACACGGACTATGCTTCCACGTACTGATCCAGGTGGAGCCACCCTCCTATTCCACTTAGGGTCCCACCATTTTTTCTTTCAATTTTTCAGTTTCCTTAATTACAGCACAGTTTACTATTTTAGCATTTTTCGTGATCCTGAACTTTCGGAGCCGTTTTGAGGCCCTAAATGACGTTTTTTGGGAAAACTGGGAGTAGCATGGGTCCATTGACCCATGTTTCTCACTCAAAAGTTGTAGTCCTCGAATATATATTTCTAACTAGGTATTGATCACGTCAAATGGAGATCGTATGCCAAAGTTACGTCCCCAGGAAGTTGATGTACAAATTTACCCAAATGGGACCCATATTTTTGGCGCTTCATCTCCTAGGGTTAGGTTTTTGGATGTTTAGGGTTTTCCATTATTTCTCAATAATAAATAGGCCCTTGAGCCTCATTGTAACACATTTTTGAGGCATGTAGCCACCACATCTCTTCTCAGAGATAAGCTACTAGCCCCTAGCTAGTTTATTTCCATTTTGTCTATAAACAAATTTCAGTTATTTGGTATTAATGAAAAGAATTGTTATTTCCGTTACATATTCTTATTTATGGTTATATGTGTATTTTGTTGTGTTCTTGCATAAATCTAGATCAGTGGTATCAGAGCTCAACAAGGGGAATGAAAATTGGAAGCATATTATTAATGCAAATCCCAACGCCACCGTTGCCACTGCGAAGATCCATAAGGAGGAACCGGAAGATCCAAAGGAGGTGGAGCATCTCTTCCACTCCCAGATGTGGGTAAATGGTTCCCCGCTACAGTTAATGGTCGATAGTGGGAGCCAAAACAACCTCATTTCAGCAGAGGTCATGAAGCGTTTAGGCTTTCCAACCACGGCACACCCACATCTGTACACCATCAAGTGGATTCACCTAGGGTGGGATCTTCACGTCAGCCAGTAGTATCACCTTCCCTACAGCATCAAACCCTTCACGGATGAGGTATTATGTGACATTTCTCCTCTTGATGTTTGTGATGTATTATTAGGACAACCATACTTGTGGAAGCGACATGTTGTGTATGAGTCTCAGCCTCGCATTGTTATTGTTACTTTGGGAAATAAGTTGTATAGGATACCAGAGGTACCATCGCCTATCGCTATCTCTATGGTTACTGCAAAACAATGTAGTAAGCTCATTTCCAAAACCAGGAAAATTTTTTTCCTGATTCTCTGCCCCCAGGGAAAGAAGAAGATTGTGGCCATGACCTCCACATAGGGCTCCTCTGCACGACAACAACAAATGGACAAGGTCATGGAGGAGTACGGGGACATCTTCACCTCACCCACAAGGGTGCCTCTGCACTATCAGGTCAAGCACCCCATTGATCTAACCCCAGTTGTGTCACTTCCCAGTGGACCAATTTATCAGCCCTATGTTCTCGAAAACGATGAAATCAAGAGGCAGATTCAGGAGCTCCTGTAGAAAGGTCACATCTGGGCGATTTCATCTCCCTGTGGGAGCCCGATTATGTTGGTACAAAAGAAGGATGGGACTTGGAGACTTTGTATTGACTATCGGGCATTGAACAATATCACTATTCAGAATATGTACCTGATCCCACAGATTGATTACCTTCTGGACCAATTCAAATGGGTGAAATATTTCAGCAAGATCGACTTGAAGTTTGGGTATCACCAGGTATCAATCAAACCCTCCGATGTGTGGAAGACTGCCTCCAAAGCCAAGGAGGGCCTTTTCGAATGGTTGGTCATGCCTTTTGGGTTGACGAATGCTCTTGCAACCTTCATGAGGTTTATGGATGACATATTGCGGCCATTCACCAACTCATTTGTAGTAGCGTACTTGGATGACAAGTTTATATTCAGCCAGACTTGGGAAGAGCACCTCCACCACATCCGACAGGTCCTCCAAACACTGCGGAAACATAATTTGTGTTCCAATTTGGAGAAGTGCACTTTTTGCATGACCTAGGTTCAGTATATGGGATACATTATTGATGAACAGGGGGTGCATGTGGATCTAACCAAGATCTAAGTAATTTGGGATTGGCCTGCCCCAACCACTCTAACAGATCTTCACAACTTTCTAGGTCTTGCTAATTTCTACCACAGGTTCGTGTTGGGATTCTCTCATATCACTTGGCCCTTGGGTCAAGTCACCAAGGGAGGAGCGAAAAAAAAATTCTTTTGGTCGGAATCTCAATAGAAGGTGTTCGTAGAATTGAAACATTTCCTCTACTCTGCCCCAATGCTCAAATTACCAAACTTGCAACAACCATTTGAGATTGATACAGATGCCTCTGACTATGATATTAGGGAATTTCTTACTCAACAGGGGCATCCAGTGGCATATCACAGTGAGACATTGTCTGACACAGTCTGCAAGTATCCCACTTATGGCAAAGAAATGTATTCTATTGTGCAGGCTTGTCGAAAATGGAAGCATTATATTTTGGGGAAGGAAATGGTCATCCACACAGACCACCGATCCCTGCAGTTCATACAGACACAAGGGAAGTTGCAGAATGATCACCATCAAAAGTGGTCCACATATCTGCAACAAGTTCATTTGAACATCAAGTACAAGAAGGGCAGCACCAAAAATGTTGCAGATTGCCTCAATCGACCACCAATCATGGTGTTAACCACCGTTCTCAACTCTTGTGGGCACGATTCTTCTGATTGGATGCTTCTCTACAAGAGAGATCTAGAATTCAGCCATACATACAAGACACTCTTGGAGGATGCGCAAGTTCCAAATTTTCACCTACAAGATGCACTGCTATGTCACCTGGGACACCTTTGTGTTCCTTCAAGTGACCATGCCATGATTATTTTGGAAGCACACAATTGAGTCATGGGGCATTTCAGGGTCGAGAAAATAGTGGCAGTATTGCAGAAGTATTTCTATTGGCCGAACCTTTGACAGGATGTCTAGAAGTACATCAAATTTTGCATTGCTTGCGTCATTTCCAAACTGACCATCAAGAACAAATGCCTCTATACTTCGCTACTTACCCCTAGTCAAACTTGGGAATCAATATCCATGGATTACATGTCGGTCCTTCCTTCTACTAAGCATGGAAACAACTGTGTTTTCGTGGTCATCGATAGGTTCTCGAAGATGGCCATTATGGTGGCCTGCAAGAAGAATATCATGGCAGAAGGCACTGCTAAATTATTCTTTGAGGAAGTGTGGGTGCACTTTGGGATCCCACAGTCTATCATCTTAGATCGGGACAGCAGGTTCAAGCTCAGCACATTTTAGTCCAGCCTCTGGTTAATGCTGGACACCAAGCTCACCAAGTCCACAACTTTCCATCCCCAAACTGATGGCCAGACAGAGGTCCACAATAGGATTATTGTACACATTATGTGCATGTACAATTCAAATAATCCACACACATGGGATGAGACCCTCCCCTATGTACAACACAGTTATAACTGGGCTGTCCATAGCTCAACTGGCCACGGCCCCTTTCAGGTGGGCTTGGGATTCCAGCCACTATGTCCCATTAACATATCCATTCCATTTGCGGCTACTCAGGATAATTCGGCTCATGTCTAGTCTAAAACTAATAAAGTAAATAGCTTCATCGAGCACATTTAACACATCTTCCAATAGGTTCATGACCTATTGGATAGAACCAATGCTAATTACAATCATTTCCATGATCAACATCGGGTGCCACACAACTTCCAGGTGTGTGACAAAGTGTGGCTACATTTGCAAAAGGAATGCCTCACTAGACCTCAGCGCAAGCTTCGCTCGCTCCTATATGGCCCATACACCATTATCAAGGGTGTAGGGACCAATTCCTTCGAGCTCAGTATTCCACCATTCCTTGGTCTACACCTAGTATTCAATGTGGACCGCCTTCGGCCCTACTTCCCACCTCTACTGGGCACCTCCAACATCGCAGAACAACTCACACCAACAGAGTTAAACCCAGACTACATGGAATAGGCCAACACAGATTTTATCATGGACATGAAAAGAAACAACACTCACCAGCAGAAGATCCAACTGTATTAGGTTGTCAAAGCTGTCCAACTCCTGAACCAAGGCAAGTGGTTCACTAGGGACCAAGTTCAGCAAAATTTTCCTCATCTTATGGAGGAACTCAATGCAATGGGGAACATTTCTTCCTAACAGGGGAGGAATGATCCAGGAGGATATTGGTGGCTACCCTCCTATTCCATTTGGGGCCCCACCATTTTTTCTTTCATTTTTTCAATTTCCTTAATTATAGCACAGTTTACTATTTTAGCAATTTTTTAGGTCCTGAACTTCCGGAGCCATTTTGAGGCCCTAAACGAGGTTTTTTGGGAAAATCGGTAGCAACATGGGTCCATGGACTATTATTGCTTACTCAAAATTTTTATTCCTCAGATAGATATTTCTAACAAGGTATTGAGCACGTCAAACGGAGATCGTATGCCAAAGTTACATCCTCGAGAAGTTGATGTACCAATTTACCCAAACGGGGCCCATAGTTTTGGTGCTTCATCTCCTAGGGTTAGATTTTTGGATGTTTAGGGTTTTCCATTGTTTCTCAATAATAAATAGGCCCTCAAGCCTCATTGTAACACAATTCGAAGGCCTGTAGCCACCACATCTCTTCTCAGAGATAAGCTACCAGCGCCCTAGCTAGTTTATTTCCATTATGTTTGTAAACAAATTTCAGTTCTTTGGTATTAATGAAATGAAGCGTTATTTATGCTGCATCTTTGTATTTATGGTTATATGTGTATTATGTTGCATTCCTACATAAATCTGAATCATGTACCCTTTGGTATATAGGAAGTCCCCTTCTAGGTTGCAAACCATCCATAAGTAATCGAGTCGATTTCCTTATTGTATGTGATACACTGGACACAAGATTCATGAGTCGATTGCCTTATTGTAAGTGATACACCAGACACAACATTCAAGGAGCATAGCCTGCATGTACCTTATATTATATAGAAGTTCACAACAACTTGGTAAACCTTTGATACCTATTGACCCATTTTACTACTACTATATGTTTGATTGATAAAATTTTGGATTTAACTATCATACATTGTTAAAATTATTAATTAAAATTCATTATGGAAGAACCATAGTGATGTTCTCATAGGATGCAGGGTTTAACCCCTAATATTACACCTGAATCATCCAGTACTACAATACCTACAGTTACAGAACCTAAAAGAACATAATTTGAGACAATTCAAATGGAAAGAGTAGAACCTAAAGTAACTAAACTTTAGAACTAGAAGTAATTCAAGGTGAATGTGAAGTACCTAAAACTTTAGAACTAGAAACAACTAAACCTAAAACTAAAGTAACTGAGCCTAAACTTTCAGAACCTGATATACATGAATAGTGGTTCACCGAACCAGTAACTCCAGAAACTCATGTTTCAACTTCACTTGGTCTAGTTTCCACTCCTCTACCGATTACATCTTAATAATATGTTACTTCAAATGATTTACCATCTAGTTTGTTAAGCATTGAAAACATTATTTAAGAGGAAGTTCTTGCAAACCCTCATCTTACCACTAGGTCATTTGTAGTTTTTGAAATCCCTCCTTCATTTCGACCAGACTCTTAGTATACAACTCATTTATCTTATTTACCTAGGGGAACTCCCTAATTACACACTCCTTTATATTTCCTACCTACGTGAAGCATGACAGAATCCTCAACTATAATTCAACCTTCATCTACTCATGAGAGTGGACTTGCTCAAGTAAGTATGACTTCCATGTTTACAGGAAATCTAAAATCATTTATCCATAGTGGAACCTCTATACCTGGTGGGTATCAATCACTCAGTGGAACCTTTTCAGTATTTGCGCCTAATATTCCTTCTTCTGAGATTTCCACTTGGTCTTCTGGAATCCCATTTGATTTATTGTCAGTTAATGTAAAATATATTTCCCAAACCATTTAATTTTTACAAACTTTTATGCGTAAAATTCCATCTATATTTGACCAATATATAAACTTATTATCTGATGGAGTGGGTATCCCTCAAAAAATCCTAGTTGGATCCTACCTTCTATTTGGGGGACAATTGTACTATGGACCATATTTTCCTCTAGGAGGGAAACCTCTTGGAGGACCTTATCCTTCAAATATAGGACCATCTGTTGGTGGAAATTATCCAACCCATGGTCAATACCTCAGGTAGGCCCAAGTCAACCTTTTCTAACTCAACCTTTGATTGGTGCTCCATTCCGATGAATGGGAGGTGCTATTTGGAACCCTAATTTTGGTGGTGCACCCTAGTCACCTTTTGGTCAAACTATTCAAGGTACTCCTCAAGTGTCTTCTTATCAACGTGTCTAAATCACTGGCCACATTACACCTCTGACCCTTGTTCAAAAACTTTCCCAAGTACACCTGAGTGGAACTTGTTCAACATCATGTTCCAACTACACCTTAAATACATGTCAAGCTACACAACAAATGACTATACAACCTCAGAAGTTAGTTCAACAACTCATGAAGACTATAGCTTAATCAACTATTTACCAACCTATTCAATCTATACCTCAAATCCCTATAGCTCCAACTATCCAAGCTATCCCATAGATGCCTTTTGGTAAACCTATCCCAATTGTACCCAAAATGTTGTATATGGGTCAACCTTTCCAAGGTCAACCTTATATGGGTCAATATTTTCAACGTCAACCTTATCCAAGTCAAATTGTTCAAGGAAAACATTTTCAAGGATTTCCATTTACACCTCAACTTTTTGTAGGTTACCCTAGTTATCCTAGTGGAATGTAGGTGCCAATAACTCAACCTATTTTTTTATATCCTAGATATACTCCCCCATCAATTGGACTTTGTCCTCAAGTTTATCAATATCCTCAATAGGATTTAGCAGGAAATTACCCTTCATTGCGACTTTAGATTAACCATATATGTCTCGGCTTACTAATGACCTGATTTATCATTATCCTTTTTGGTCATCTACTCCTCAAAAATTACCAAGATACGTACCAAATTTTGATGGAAAATCTAGAGAAGACCCATTAAATCACGTGATGACTTACCATTTATGGTGTTCCTAAATCTCCGTAAATGATGACTCTATTTAGTTATGTATTTTCTAGTGGAATTTAATTGGTTCTATATCTAAATGGTACATTGAGTTATCGCTTGCATCCTTCCATAACTTCAACGCCTTAGCAACAAAAATTTTGAGACACTTTCATTTACCTATCCAATATGAAATTGATATCGATATTTAACTTCTTTAAAGCAGTCATACTCTACTCACATTTCTGATCATATACCTGAGTGGAGACTCCATCGACATTTAGTAAAAGCTTATATTCCATACCAATTTTTAGTTGAATGGTTTATCAAATCATTACTTCCTGATATTACTGAAGATGTTTCCAAAGGAGGAGTTGTTACGGAAGAACCAATTATTGCTTGCGCCCAGTATTTACACTTGGTTTATTCTCAATCTGGAACTTCGTACCAAAAAATTCCAAATGCTTATCGGTCATCGAATACGATTCAATTAGATTCTACAGGATCTCATGTCGTTTATGTTATGGTTGGTTTTGTCAATATACAGCCTCCGAGAAAACCTTCCAAAAATTCTAATCCTAAGTCTACTCTGGTTGTTGCTACTCAAAATTCACCCTCTGTAACATCTTCTCCTGTTAATACTTATGAGGTTAATGCAGTTCAATCATCAACTGGTAAACAACCTCAGCAACCTGAAGTAAAAATAAGGGAAAGTAAAGAAAACAAAATAATACCCCTCAACAGGAAAAACCAATGAAAACCAAATCTCCTGAAGAGAAAATTAAATTTTGATATCCTTATCTTATAATTTGTACTAAAGATCAGTATACTAAGGAATGTCAATATCGTGCAAATGTTAATCAATTTCTTAAAGTTTCTTCTACATCTATTGTCTTAACAAAACATTTTCCCTCTCAAGAGACCAAAATGGTTGCTCAAAATCCATCTTCTTCTTCCCAAAACTCTGCTAACATTATGACGATGTCTACTCAACCCACTCAAGTTATGGTAGCTACAAGATCTAAATATTATGGTTCTTCTATTCCTTCGAATGGAAGCGCTACAGATCAACCTTCCACACCAGTCCCACCTCCTTTTGGTCCTTTCTAGATCGAGAAATCAACTACTAAAACAAGTATTCATCTTACTCCCAAAGGTGTCCTTCGAAAGCTGTATTTTATTCTGCACGCCAAAGTGGCTCAAAAAAATAACATTGTTGAAGACTTGGCTAGAGATCCTTCAGAAATTTTGGCTCTCGAAATGCTTCAAAGTTTCCCAACACAAAGAAAATCATTGTTATCGACTATTGGTGGAATTGATCCACAGGATTCAAACATTATAGTCTTTGATCTTGAGAATTTTGAACTTTTACTTTAGGATGCAATCTGTTACATGTCATTTTTCCACATTGAGGAAAAGCACCCTAAATCTGGATCACTCTCTATTTGATGAACCCTTTTCATCATTCCCCTACAAATATGGAAGATGAGTAATTCTAAGAAATACAAGAATCTCGGATTACATTGCTAAAAACCCTAATTTTATCCCTCGATGCATCTTTCCTATTTTCAAAGTGTGATTTCACACTTGTAACTATTAAAAAAATGAAATGATCAGCACATTTTGTTGGACAAAAAATTGCGATGACAATTGTACATGGGTGAAAATAAAAAGTAAATTCTAGAAGCCTTGTTCAAGAATCTTCTTAAAAATGAATGAAATCGAGTTCCCACCTATCTGGGCATTATCCCCACTTTGATAGATCCCATCCCACTCATTATGGATCCTATATTCCCTCATTTTGGATCTCACCCCTTCAGAATTGGATCTATAACATCTTGTCTTCTCCTATAAATACAGATAAGACCAAAGAGGAGAAGTTTGGATTTTGAGGTTTCTAACTTAGGCATTCATGTTTTCGAAGTGAAGATTTGTCATGCTAAAGGGAGGATTGGGAATGGTGGAAGGAGGCTTACAACATCAAGGCTTGGGTTGTAACCTTTCCTTCTCAATTATTTAATACAAAGTATATTGTTTTTCTCATGTTATGTGTTAAGTATTTACATGGATGTTTCAAAATTCCATGATCTTCTAATTAATTTGTAGAAATTGCTAGAAATTTTCTCCTTCTAATGAAATTGAACTGAAATAAAGAGAAATAAATTTATTCTACTATTTTGTGGAAAGGAAAACACGTGATAGAAACACATGAAATATCATGCAACCATCAAAACACAAGGAACACAATGATTTTATAGGGGAACCACACTGGGAAAAACCCCTCCTTTTTTTCATTATACCATATGAGAAAAAATTTATCAATTATGATGACTGCTTCACACATGAAGCACACCCTGCACTACAATTCTGATATCCTCCTCCTAAGACTTCTCTACAAAATACTTATCCAAATCTTGGCCTCCTTTTCCTCCTATTTCCTTGCGCAATTCCTGAGGAAATTGGCTCCTAAAGAATAGGAGAAGTCCCTATTTTTTTTCACAATTCCCAAGAGAAGAGCCTCACCTGGTGCATACAAAATTATATACACTCTCTAGTATAAAATAATAAATAGATTGATGCCTTTTTCCTCCTCTCAACTAGGCAATTCTAACTCCATGCATGATTGGATCTATTTTTATTAAATTGATCAATTAACTGAGATATCAATGAGTTAACAATTGTTATAACTAATCAACTGAACTCCTACTGACTCTAATAATGACTAGAGCTTATATAATTGAGTTTAACTAACAATAACTCCACTAGATTGCTAAATTTTAGCATTAAACCCATGCACAACTCTACTTCTAGCCTATAACTCGAATTTATTGATTTAACTAGGAGACAAATCCATGTCACTCTAGATAAATTCAATCCAAGTCATCTAGTTGATGTGGAAAATAAAATTTCTCCATTTTACTAAGGCAAAATTGAAATGAATCCTTTTCTTGCTACAATTCAAACACTCTCTTAGCAAGAAAAGGGTTATGCACAATTGTAATCCTTCTCCTGTATGAATGTATTGTAGAAAAAATTCCTCTCACTATTTTTGTTGTTACCGCAACAACTGTAACTGGGAAGCATCCAAAATACTGAATCATTTGTGTCTTTGAGCTAAAATTTTCTCCTGAGTCTCTGACTGCTACTTTCCTACAATTTTCGCTCAAGATCTGACTACATCAACTGACATTGATCCTTATATTATTGAATATGGTGGCCCCCTATAGAAAGGGTAATGATTCATGAGATTATTATATTGCAATTGTTTCTTATCTCTTATGGAAATTTCCCAAATATTTTCAACTCTAGGATTAAGGCTCTACATCGCCCCACCTCACTCTTGGAGGTATAGTTTCATGCATTGTGAAATTTACCTATAGATTGTAGAGATTTTTAACTGAACACCAAATTGTTTTACTTGTCCAGTAGCAACATGATTCAGGTAAGCTTTCCCCTTACTGAAAACCACATCATATCCATGGTCTTAAATTACAACTACATAAAATATTTTTTTCTTCGAACCATGCACATACATTACATCCTTTAGGAGAATATGGGAGCCTAACTCCCTCTTAAAGGTGATAGTGCAAATCCCTTTGGTACTATACCTTCCATAATCTCCAAGCTCTAATTGTAATTGTAATTCCTTCTCCTCTAGGCTACTAAAGAACTTCTTACTTCCTATCATATGATATGAGGAACCATAATCTAGGTACCACTCACACCCTCTTACTTTTCTTTCCATGCAAGCAATGAGGGTGAAATCCAATTCTAATTGTGATGCAGGAGCATCTCCTCCTGCTATTGTTGTAGACTCCTTACTGGATTTTCTGTGCAAAAACTTGGTTGCATAGTGTCCATAATCATGCTAGTTAAAGCATTTAATTTTACTGAGATCTTTCTTCTTTCCATGATTTTGGTTGGATTCTACCTCGCTTTTGTCCTTCTTTCCTTTTCCAATTAGAGCACATTCGCACTCCTCATATACAATGGATGTGACACCATCTCTAGTGTTTCTTGTGATCTCCTCCTGTGCCAAATCAGACCAAAGTCTCTCCCAATATGGTAGCTTGTCTCTTCCATTAACTAAATCCTTATATTTGTGCCAAGATTTCAGAAGGCCAAGGAGTGTTAATATCACAAGTTTAGATGATGCCACATTTTATACTACTCCTCCAAGTTCATATCAAACCTAAGTGAATTTGGATAGTTACTGACGAATGGTTTCATTTTTATGCATTTGAATGCTCCTGAGTTTCTCTATCAATGCCAATTTTATGGCATCACTAATAGTCCGAAATAGATCTATGAGAGTTTTAAACATTGAATAAGGAGCATCCTTTCCATGCAAGTTCGAAACCAGGTGATCTTTGACACCATCTAGAATAATCCTATTGGATTTTGTTGTGTCTTTCTTCCACTGAGAAAGTGATTTTGCATCTGATGCTGTTGGTTTTGGAATATTATTTTGTGTGTATTCCCATACTATATTTTCATCTATGATATCTTCCATCTTGTATTTCCAAGCACAAAAATTCGAGGTGCCATCCAATGCATACTCAAGCCTCAATCTATTGAAAGACGTTTTTCTTGCACTGAAGATAATTTTCACCAAAAACTCTTCAAAACAAAATTTCTCTAAGAGAAGATATGGAACAAGGTTTCTATGCAATATTTTGCATCTCTGATACCATGTAGAAATTGTAAGAAATTTTCTACCGCTAATGAAATCAAACTGAAATCAAGAGACAGAAAATTATTCTACTATTTTTCATAAAGGAATACACATGATAGAAACACAAGCAATGATCTGGATTTCTTCAGCTACCATTAACCAATACCTTTTACTTTTGTGATGTTAGCAGAATTGCATTTAAAAGATCATAAAACAACCACATGTGCATTCTTAAACAAGATGAAACATAATGACGATAAGCAAATCAAAAACAAAATGCATTGATAATGGAGTTCACCCAGTGTGGGTTACGTCTATGGGCCTTGTGTCAAGAGAGTGGAGGCCACTTCATTAATTTTTTCTAATGATGATGATGTACATGGAATGTTATTTTTCATAAAAAAGACAAATACCCTCAACAAGAGTGGTGTGTCTCTCCATGAGATGTTCTCCCTACAGAAAGTCTCGCTCAAATGGGATTTCCTTCAGCATGACAAGCTACTGAAATCTCACATAATGTGGCAACAAGTATCCCTCGACATAGGGATAATCATGGATCTCGACAATAAAGACATCATCTCAGCAAAACAAAAGGAATCATAACATAACTGCATCATATACCTCCACTTTCAAGGTCACTTCACAAGGGCTTCAATGAAAGTCTTCAAGAATGTCTTCAAGCTAACCTTTAAGAAGGTGTCTGCTAATAATAATTTTTGTTTGAACACTCTTCAAGGCTATATTTGTAAATATGGAATAAGGTGATGAGCACCATCATTAGGTACATTTTAAGGGGTTAATTGTCACCTTTTTAGCCTTATTATTCTCGCGTTCTCGCATTTAATTGCATTATGGTCATATGTTGCTTAGTGTAGATGGTGTATTGAGGGGTTTAATACTTCGAATGCCTAATGTGGTTTAAATGCGGGAAAATCAAGATAATATTCCATTTTTTCTGAAGATTTCGCAATCAGGGCTTGGATTAGACATCTAGGAGTGATTTTAGGGGGTTGACCACTTCCTTAACTCCTAAATGCAACCAAGGGATCCTTGAGATTCCCCTCCAAAATCTTGAAATCAAAGACAGCCAAGCAAGTGGAAGATCAAATGGATCCAAGCTCCACTTTTCTCAAGTTCCAAAGAGACAAATCACCTACTTTTTATGGAGTTGTTGGTAGCTACCCTTTAGGAGTATTAAAGACACCTTCTTAGAGGTTAGCTTGAATATATTCTTGGAGAATTTCATTGAAGCCCTTGTGAAGTGACTTTGAAGAAGGTTCCAAATTGAAGAAGCCTTGATTGATCTTGAAGATATTATTGAAGATAATGATGCATTAGTCAACATGAGGTGACCTTGGAGATCATTTGGGTGACATGAAGAGCAGTGGAGACACCTTCATGATAAGACAAGGTTGTCATTGGTGAAGTGACCTTGAAGAAGGTTCCAGATTGAAGAAGCCTTGATTGATCTTAAACATAATATTGAAGATCATGACACATTAGTCATCATGAGGTGACCTTGGAGATAATTTGGGTGACATGAAGATCAGTGGATACACCTTCATGATAAGACAATATTATCATTGATGAAGTGACATGAATACTAAGTGAGGGGATAGCTTAAGATTGTCAGGGATTGTTGAGGAAGACATTGGGAGCCGTGACGTATAATCAAAAATATCTTGACTAATTGAATCAGGATGTTGGAGCCTCATAGAGACAAGATTGGTGCCTTGGAGGATAGGGTTGGAGCCCTAGAGGATAGAATTCCTCAAGAAACTAGATCAAAACCTGAACCATATAGGGTTGGAGCCCTTGGGGTTGGTGCCTCAGAATTGACAAGGTTGGAGTCTTCGAAGTCCAAGTTGGTTCTTAGAAAATACAAGTTGTAGCCTGGGAGATTGAATATTGGTGTCTTCATATAGGGTTGGAGCTCTACATATATTGTACTTTATTTATTAAAGAAACTAATAAAAACATTTATTCTTATTGTTGTTCATTTTTTGTTCTAAATATAAGTGATCCAACTAGTAAAAGTAAAAATTGAAAAGAAATATTGATTCACCCCCCTCTCAGTATTTCCAACATGTTTATCATGAACATGTTGTAGATGTATATTTATTTTTATGTTTTAAATGCATACGTAGGTTTGCTTAAATTCAACTCATCTTTTTCACCATTTTCATAATAGACTTGTCAATGATAACTGCATGAACGGGTATTTTGCTTGTAGGTTTGAGTAGAGAAACAGAGGAGGACTCCACCAACACCATTAGCTTCAATTTCCATATCTCATCAACCAACCTCCAACTAAATCACCTTCAATCATGTTTTTGGAAATATCCACCACAACACCGCCAGCCACCTTGGAGGTGCAAGATAGGCTTTGAGAGAAATTTTGAGCTTGGCCAAAGGGTTGGCTACCTTCCATCCACCTAGATGCACCTTCATTTCACCTCTTCTACCCTTTTCCTCACCATTTATGGCCTCAAACTACTCTCGGTGTGTTTCTTGTAGCATTTCAGGACATCCTGTATCACTACAGGAAATCTTGTAGCCAATCCTGCAGCAGTGAAAATCAGTCACTTCTTCGGCCCAAAACCTCTATTTCACCTCATATAGACCTAGCATGACCTTCAAGACACCTTCAGCTCTGAAACCATGAGCCCAAGACCCTCTTATGTCACCTTTGTGCCTCCTTCTTTTACTGCAAAACAGAGTTATTTACAAGCATAGTTAGGTCATTGATATATGCATTGTTAAGCATAGCAGTCAAGAATGAGGTAGAAATATTTCAAACAATGATTTGGTTCAACATGGATGACTAGATTATTTTTCCTTTCTGCAAGTTCAGTTCAGAAATTTAAATCTAGAATGCCACTTAGTTTAACTTTATTTCTTGTATTAGGTTAAGTGTGGATTTCCTTTCTTGAAAATAGCTAGATGAGTCTTTATGATCTAGAATAGTTTCATGTCTCGTTGATAGAGTAATGGTCATGAGTTATTTTCATTCATAAGTGTGACAGACTTCATATACTAGCAGTAACCCTAGTTGTAGCACCCCATCGTAGAACTAAGAAGAGGATGACATGAGTAGAATGCATATGTTGTGTATAAAGAATTTTCACCTCCAAGTTTGTATGAACCATGAGTTGATAAAGTAAATTAGAGTATCCTCTGGGAGTTACAGTACTCTTGGTGCAATACCAGGGCTCACCATAAGGCATAATTCAAAGTTTGTGATTCAAGCATATTTTATTTTAAGTCGGTTTTCTCAAATAAGATTGGTGAAGACCCTCTTTCATAAAACTTAAGTGCAATTGATATTAAAGAGGTGAGAAGATTGAAGAGATTTCAATTGACATATTGATTGGTTCCTAGCTTGATAAAGGTTTCCATGCATAACATACTATAATGTGAGAACTAAGTTTAAAGATCGATGACTTCTTGAGTCATTGGAATGAGAGTTATGCATCATCACTACAATATTGTTTGAAGTATTCTTAGATAATATTTTATCACCATAAGAGAAGTTTTTTCATAATTCTAAAGACTTGCATCATAGTATTTTGATATACCAAAGGTTTGTGTCAAAGACCTGAAGAATGAAAAATACATTAACGTATATTTGTTACTTAATGATCTCCAAATTGCATGCAGTTATATAGGAATCATTTAAGAATCGTTCAAAGACAATTGTTGATGTGTAGCATATTAACCATCGTGGTATATGGTATTGCAAACCTATGTGAGTGTACAAATAATTTATTAGAATATGGAAATTTTTTAATTCCATATGCTATATTAATATGTCTTGCATTTACAAGATAATTCTAGACTTCTAGTTTGACGAAGAAATCCTGAATAAATACTCAAGAATAAGGATCAAACCTTGTAAGAATATATACAAATATGAAGGGACTTATATATCTCAAGGTTATGTGTTTCCTTGTGATTCAGAAGCAATACATTGTATTATATCTTACCTTGATGAAGGAAAATCATTAACATGATAAGCTCGTAATGAAAAATTGGTCGAGTTCTCTTTCAAAGTTGAAATTTATCTCAATAAAATTGAATGATTTGTAGAACTTGAAGTGTGTAGGATACTTGGGTTCAAAATATCAAGAAAAAACTATTGGTAATGCTCCAGTATGCTTGTACAATTGACATGAAAAGGAGAATTATCCACATTAAAAAAAAGGTTGGACTTAAAAGAAGATGTAAAATGAAAATGGGTTTTATACTTTGTAAACCCTAACAAGCTACAAGGCTTAGATAATAAATCCCTAGGGTTTATGGACAAAACCCTAGGATTGATCATTTTTGTTGAAACAAGAAACCTTAGCTCATGCTTGAAAGGAAAGGAAAGCAACATACTAATGATGAGGAAAAGGATGAGAATTTCTAGCCTGATGATATTGAAATGCTTACTACAAGAAGGAAAGGATAAATATGGAGTTGAAAATTCCCTACAATCCTCATATGAAAAGGACCTCTTAATGAACGTTACAAGTGCATTGTGAAGGATTCCAAGCATCTAGAAATATATGTAAGCATGAGAAATAATGAATCAAATTTTATGATGAGAGGATTCTCCCAAGGAGGAGAACAAACTCCAGTAGAGAGCTTTATGTTCGAGAGGGATAAATGGAACAAGGCATCTAGAACCATGTGAGACGACTAAAAGAGCTTCCATTTTAGACAGAGAAGATATCCAGGCCAGCAAGTTTGAAATAAATATGTGTGTGGAAATTGTGTCGAGGCCTAAGGGAAGTCAATGATGACTTCCAAGTGGATCTACAAGATCTATCATGCAAAAAATGGCAGTATATAGTAGTACAAATTGAAATCCATGGCAAGAATATCCTCTCAGAAAGAGGGAGAATACCATGGAAAGAGGTTTGCTCCAGTTTTTAGGTACCTTGGGTTTTGATGAGATTGTAATATTGTTGATGACTTATTCTAACTCGGAGGAAGCGACAGTGGCAAGAATATTTGCTTTCGTGATAGAGGGATCAATTAGGTTTACCACATGAAGTATTTATTTAGTGTCAACGGATGATGACCTCATAATTCGAGATGAATAATATATATTTGATGAATTACTTCCTTGGTTAAGGGAATTATACTATTTATATCCTTCAGATGATGGACTATAAGATTTATGCCCAGAGATGAGAGGTCTCTCAGAGCAATATGGATTTCTATGAATGGACCATGCCAAACAATATTTATGCTTTAGTGACTAAGAGGTAGTAGTGGTAGAGGGAGCAACCAAGATTTCCACAACAATATCTATTTTAGTATCAAAGGGAGCACCTATTCAAGGTGACCAGAAATTATTTGTGATGATGGATCTAGTAAAGGAATCCATCAGTTTATGGTTGAGCTAAGGCATGCGACACACCATGTGTCAAGGTATCGGCATGGTGTAGTTAGATATGGATTGAGATATGTCTCAAATGATGAAGTAAAACTATTAGGATTAAGAAGGTAGTGTAGAAGACATAAATATCACTTCATGTTGTTGCTTTAGTTTGGGCTCTACAAGTATTAGACATCTGTCACACTCAACACTGTAGATACTAAGTATATTTCAGCTAGTATGGAAATTTGTGAAGTAATGTGGCTTCAGAAGTTACTCCCAGAATCATTTGACCAAGTGCAAATGACATCTTGATGACATGTTGAGGCACCTTGAGATCTAGTACCCTTACGTGGTACAGGAAGATAACAATGAAACTCGATTATATCTCCACTAATTATCAGAAATTTGATATCTTGACAAAGTCTCTATCCCGGGTGAAGTTTGTATACTTTAGGGACAATCTTCGACTTGTGGAGAACCCTTCTTAGTGAGAGGGAGTACTAATGTGCCATAAACAAGGGCATGGATTTGACTATTAGTGACAACAGGAGCATGTTTCTGACTTTTTATGAGTGGACAACATGGGCATGTCTCAAACTGTTAGTGAAAATAAGATTATGACCTAAATTGTTGATGAGTGGACAATAGGGGCTTAGCTCAGACTGTTGGTAACAATAGGACCTTGGCCCAAAAAGTTGATGAATGGACAATAGGAGCATGTCTCATATTGTTAGTGACAATAGGAGCATGGTTCAGACTGTTAAATGAGTGGGAAATAGGGGCATGGCTCGAACTATTGGTAACAATAGGAGCTTGGCTCGGACTATTGATGGGTGGAAAATAGGGGTTGTTATGATATCTGACACATAGGAAATAGTTTAAGTATAACTTGGTCTAGTGTAGAGTTAGGTAAATTATGTTTCTTTAATATTTACATTTTTAACTTATAATCTGACGGTCACGACATGTATTGATCTGATTGTGCACTCTCTCCTCAGTATTACCGACACTTGATCTATGGCTTAACACCAAATTGGTCCATGATATCTATTTAAAGAGCATGGAGGGTCATTTTTCCGATAACCATTTATGAGAGAAGCTTATGTAAATTTTCTTTCTTTATATTAATAAATTGCATGGAGTGGTTGCATTGGCTTAGGTCGTGGACTGTTTCCCTCTTTAAGGGTTTTAACCACGTCAAATACGGGTGTACTGATCTGTGATTTGTTTATGAGCGGTGACCTTTGGTGTTTGATCTAAGGAACTTACCATGTAAATTCCTACATGGTATCAGTGTTAGGTCCCTATATTACTACGGTAGTCCTTTATTGTGGTTATTATAGCCCCCTTATTGTTATTTTTGTACCCTTGTAACCCCCATATTGTTATTATTGTGTCCTTACATTATTATTGTTAGGTCGGCTAGGATTATATTGTGACCCCATGGACTCCTATATATAGAAGGAGGTTTTGTCATTTGTATCATCCAATATTTGTTCATTTATGTAATGCAAAGGAGGTTGCCCCCTCTAAGTAGCTTATTTCTAAGGCGTTGATCTCTATTTTCATCTATTTTTGGAGTTGGTTTCATAAAATTTGGTACTAAAGCTTTGGATTCTAGGGTTTCGCTGCTCCAAACAGCTCATCGTGGAATTTTCACTATAACGTTCTTTCTAAAAAGGTTCAGAAGCTGAAATTTTATCACACATAGCCGAAATCCTGAGGAACCTCATGTAAAAAATTTAGATCTTGGTTCGCAATATTATCAGAGATATGATCTGTGGAAGTTATGGTTTTTTCAAGCTCTTGAATTTCATCTAAAAGAGGAGACTATGTGAAAATCTTCATAACTCTCTCTCTCTCTCTATGATCATTGGATTGGGATTCTATAAAAAGTGGCCAAAAGTACACATACTGTGGTTTCTTGTGTATCAATTTCAGAGCCGAGGGAGGAAACAGTGACACATGGCACATCGTACAAGTTCACCCTACTGAACCAGTCCATAATTAGGTTATTGTGGGAGATTGGGCATAAATTTGACTTGAAGAATCCAAAGAAGGTCATACCTATGGCATTGGGAAGAAGATTCAAAGGGCTACTACAGGACCGAATTTCAGATATTGAAGATCCAAAATCACAGAGATAATTTAGTTTCAATATCGCGCTCCTCAAAACCAAGAAAAAGGTGTGTAATTTTTTTTCAAATTGCATAAGTCTTATTTTAAAAATAAATTTGAAGTGATTCCAAGGGAATATTGAAGCATAGATATCAGTATTGGGTTCTAAAATTCCCCCTAAAAATAATTCAACACCCATTAATCCCTCAAAATAATCTACTATGACTCATGAAGATGAAGAAGTGCAACATGATATATCAAAATTACAAGACCAAGTGCACGAAATTTATCTCTCGCAAAGAGCAACAAAAAATGAAATGGAAGTTTTGAAGAAAAGTGTTGTAGCTTAAGATGGATGGCATGCAATTTAAGATCGAGGGTATAGAGGAAAAAATGAAAGACAACATGGAAGACATGAAGAATGATCTAAAAGTAGACATGGAAGGTTTGAAAAAGTTGATACAAGAAAGGATTCATAATGGAAAAAAGATAGTAGAGGAAACTCATGATGAAAACAAAATAAATGTTAATCATGATTTCATAAACTCTAATTTTTTATTTAAAACCCACCATGTTCCAAAGATCGATATGAGAAATTTTGATGGCAAGGATCCCCTAACATGGATACTACATATGGAGAAATATTTTGATCTCAATAATGTCCAAAGTGCACAAAAGGTATGCATTGCAACTTTATATTTAGAACAAAATACATTTGTATGGTATAAATGGCTTTTCTCCCGTAAAAAAATTGTCACTTGGTCAATTTTTACGAAGGAAATGATAGCACATTATGAGGATGCAAAGAGAAACACCTTCTTTAGCCAATTGATAAATCTCAAACAAAAGGGTCTAGTGATGGAGCACATTGAGGACTTCCAAAAATTGAATATAAGGGTAAATTATATTCCATAGGAACATAGGATTGATGTCTTCATGGGGACTTTAAAGGATAACATCCAACATGAGGTTCACCTTTGGGAACCTGATTCATTGGAGAAGGCATTCAGGTTGGCAAGAAAAACTTAATGTAACATTATGGTGACAAGGAAGCCTACCACTCACATCTATAAATATGGAAGTGTTTCTACTCCTAGACTTCCACAACCTACAAGGTTGACACCACAAAAATTGGAAGAAAAAGAGAAAAAGGGTTTTGCTACAGTTGTGATAGCAAATACATTAAAGGTCATAAGTGTGCTGAGAAGAAATTATTCTACACAGATTGTGAAGAGGAGGAAGAAAATGAAGAAGAAACTTCAAAAGAATAGGATATACACCAGGAACCAACCCTAGAGAAATAAGAAATGAGTCTGACCATATCGTGTAATGCATTGGCAAGAATTACCACTCCTCAAACTCTCAAGATAGAAGGACATATCAAGAAGAAAAATGTGATATTTTTGATTGATTCGGGTAGTACCCATAATTTTATTCATTGTAAGGTATCCAAGGAACTGAATTTCTTCCTATACCCAGCACCAAAATTTCAAGTGATAGTTGCAAATGGAGGATCTATAAATTTCTTCAAAAAATGCCATAATATCAAGCTAACCATAGGTTAATATGTATTGAATATCCCAATGCTTTCCATTCCAATGGGAGGTGTTGATGTTGTACTAGGAGTAAAATGGTTACAATCTTTGGGGATTGTGGCTTTTAATTTTCAAGAACTTTTCTTGAAAAAAAATTCGGAAGGTCGAATTACGGGGTATCATAGGGAATCCGGGAAATATAATAAGCTCTAATGTCATGAAAAAGCTTCTGAAGAAATAACAACGAGGCGTAATTTCACAATTACTCTCACTATAATTTCCAACATCAAAATCATCTATTTCTCCACATCTCCAAAAAGTCTTGGACAATCATTCTAAGGTGTTTAAAACTCTCAAAGGACTCCCACCTAATAGTGATCACAATCATTCTATTCATTTGATTCCAGGAAGTGTTCCTCCAAACATCAGGCCTTACGTATATCCTTATGTCCAAAAGAGTGAAATTGAACGTATGATTGCAAAAATGTTAGAGGTTGGTATAATTCAACCTAATCAAAGTTCTTTCTCTACTCTAGTAGTATTGGTGCACAAGAAGGATGGATCATGGCGCATGTGTCCGAATTATAGGGAGCTCAATAAGCTCACTATTAAAGATACCCTATTAATTTCGATTGATGAATTACATGGAGAAATTTATTTTACCAAGTTGGATCTTCGTTCAGGATATCATCAAATTAGAATGAAGACTGAAGATATTCTGAAAAAATCATTTCAAACTCATGAGGGTCATTATGAATTTTTGGTCATGCCTTTTTTCCTTACCAATGCACCTTCTACATTTCAAGGGTTGATGAATTTAATTTTCAAAACCTCCCTTAGAAAATTTTTGTTAGTATTTTTTGATGATATACTAATCTACAGAGGATCTTGGAAGGATCATGTTCAACATGTTGACAGGGTGCTCAAACTATTAGAGGGGAAACAATTATATGAAAAATCCTCCAAATGTTTCTTTAGAGTACAAGAGGTGGAATATCTGGGTCATATTGTATCTCATGAGGGTGTTAAGGTAGACCCTAACAAAATTAGATCCATTAAGGAATGGAAAATCCCCACAACCATAAAGCAGTTGCAATGATTTCTCGAGTTAACAGGGTATTATCGCAAGTTTTTTAATAATTATGGGAGAATAGCAGCACCTCTAACAACATTATTGAAGAAATATGCATTTCATGGACTCCCGAAGCAACTAAGGCCTTTGAAAATCTTAAAGAGGCAATGTGCCTAGCACCAGTCTTAGCTACACCAGACTTCACAAAAACCTTTATTGTGGAATGTGATGCCTCAGGAAATTGAATTGGTGTTGTTTTAATGCAAGAAGTAAGACCCATTTCTTTTTAAAGTCGTTCAATCAAAGGAAAGTATTTACAAAAAGCTATTTATGAGAAGGAAATGTTGGCAATACTACATGCACTAAAGAAATGGCGACCTTACCTAATGGGAAGACACTTCAAGGTAAAAAATTGATCATGATAGTCTTAAAAAAAATTGGAACAAAGAATATCTTTAGAAGAGCAACAAAAATGGGTCGCAAAGATGTTGGGTTTTGATTTTGAAATCATCTACAAAAAAGGGAAGCTAAATTTTGTTGCAGATGCACTCTCAAGAAAGGATGAAGAGGTGGAAGAATTGCTTTGTTCCATTTCTATTATCCAACCAGATTGGATAACCTAAGCAAGGGATGAATGGAAGAAGGATGAAGAAGTATGGACACTCATTCAAAATTTGTAGCAAGATCCTAGTACATCTAATACACTTAGTTGGAAAAAATATTCCTTATGGTACAAAGATCGCTTATATATTTGTAAGAATTCCCATATAAAACAAAATATTCTTTTGGAATTGCACACTTCTCCTTTAGGAGGACACTCGGGATTTTTGAAAACTTACCATAGGGTGAAGAAATAATTTTTATGGGATAGCCTTATATCTGATATTCAAAAGTTTGTGGTGCAATTTTTTGTTTTCCAGCAAAATAAATTTGATACAATTAAGAGCCTAGTCTTCTACATCCTTTATCTATTCCAAGTCAACGTTGGGAGGAGATTTCAATGGATTTTATTGCAGGTTTACCTAAGTCCGAAGGAAAGAGTGTCATCATGGTGGTAGTTGATAGACTTACCAAGTATGCACATTTTTTTGCAATATCTCATCCATTTAAAGCAAGTACAGTTTCTACTGCATTTATGGAAACAATTCAAAAGATATATGGAAACCCAAATATTATTGTAAGCGATAGAGATCCCATTTTTACTGGAAATTTTTGGACGGAATTATTTTCTTGTATGGGTACTCAACTAGTTCATAGTTCATCATATCATCCTCAATCTGATGGTCAAACTGAGATAGTGAAAAAAAATTTGGAAGGATATATTTGTTGTTTTGTATTTGATAAACAAACATAATGGGTCAAGTGGTTACCTCAGGCTGCATGGTGGTTTAACACTTATTTCCATACTACAACAAAAATTACCCCATTTATGGCACTTCATGGATATCATCCACTGTCCATCACATCATCTTTAAGAGAAAATTATAAGGTTCAATTAGTGGAAGATCATATCGAGCATCAACAACAAGTTCTCCAACTCTTAAAGGATAACCTAAATTTGGCACAAAATCGAATGAAACAACAGGAAAATCAATAACACAGCGAGAGAACTTTTGATGTAGGAGGCTGGGTATTTTTATGACTACAATTATACAAAAAATGTCCCTCAAGCAAGCTAAGAAGGATAATAAATTATCGCCAAAGTACTATGGTCCTTAAAAGGTGTTGCAAAATATTGGTACTATGGCATACAAATTGGAGCTTCCTGCTTCTTCGCAAGTGCATCCAATTTTCCATTTTTCATGCTTAAAGAAGGTTATAGATGACAAAATTCCTATTCAAACAATATTGCCATAATTTGATGAGGAAGGAAAAATCATATTGGAACCTGAAGCAGCCATGGAAACAAGAACTTGATAGCGATGAAATCGATCAATTTCAGAGTATCTCATCAAGTGGAAGAACTTACCCATTGAAGATTCTACATGGGAGGATGATAATTTTATACAGAAGCATCCAGAGCTACTCAAGTGTTGAGGACAACACTTTTTTGAAGGAGAGGGGCATGTTAGGTCCCTATATTACTCGGGTAGTCCCTTATTGTGGTTAGTATAGCCCCGTTATTGTTATTGTTGTACCCTTGTAACCCCCATATTGTTATTATTGTGCCCTTTCATTATTATTGCTAGGTCGGTTAGGATTATATTGTGACCGCATGGACTCCCATATATAGAAGGAGGTTTTGTCATTTGTATCATCCAAGATTTGTTCATTTATGTAATGTAAAGGAGGTTTCCCCCCTTGAAGTGGATTATTTCTAAGGCGTTGATCTCTCTTTTCTTCTATTTTTGGAGTTGGTTTCATAACAATCAGATTTTTTTTTTAGGGCCGCATCCATTGTTGATCCAAATCTGAAGCCAGTTTGATTATATGCGACTGGCGTTTTCCAAATATACTATTTTTGACCACTCAGGTCAAGAGAACTGCTCCGTTGTGTCTGGAGCATCTATTACAGTGAGGAATCCCTTTCGTTTCATGCGAAAAGGCTTATGGTTGCCCAAGTTATGTCATTTTATATCTGGAGGTATGAAGTATCTTTTTTTGCAGTTATATTTATTAATCCCTCTGTTTATTTCGATTTATAGTACTTTTTTATTACCAGATATATACCCTCTTATTTGTGTATGCTCTTTGCTTTGCGTTGTGTGTGATCTGGCAAATCATAAACATGAAGATGGGATTTTTTTGCTACGTATGCTCTTTCCCCGTGACTTTTGTGATCTCGGGAAATCAGAAATAGCTAGAAAAATAGGTAGTTTCTGGTAGGACTAACCGGAAATATAATGTTTTGTCTTAAGGCTTGTATTTTTTTTTGTGCAGCTGTTTTTTTGCAGGAAAAAGCACGCAAATCAAAGAGAAATAATAATAATAAAAATTAATAAAAATTAAAAATTAAAAAAAACCCCCTTCCTCCTTTCAAACAATTACAAAATTATTTTACTAGCTCACTTGGTGTAAAGTTACTTTATAAAAATAGAGGTCTTGGGTTCAAGTTTCTTTGTCAAGATTTATTTTTCTAAAAAGTTTCTTGTTAAGTTACTTTTTCTTAAAAAAAATTTTGGCAAGTTGCCTTTTTTTTTTAATGTTTTATTTAAAAATCACATTTAAAAGTAACATTGTAAAAATGACTCTACTTATTTATAAAAGTGCGTCACATAAAGTAGTATTTTTTTTAAAAGTGAGCTTATTATATTAAGTTTGGAAAAGGAGGGGATTTTTTTTTTAAATTACAATTTCATCATCAACTTTTAATCTATCACGTAACTACTCGACATCTACTACAACTTTTCTTCAAAAGGGCATAACTTCTTCATCTAGAAGTCGTTTCAAAACCTTTTTTTTTAACAAGCCTAATTTTTTGAGATATTTCTATTCAATCTATTAGTTTCAACATTTTCATCTTCATATTTTTTTTAAAAATCGAAATTTCATGCCTATTTATTCTTAACGGCACCAATTATTTCCAATGGCTATCCTACATGGTAGACTTTGTTGGAATCACGATTTTCGTTAGACCAAAACCCGCAAGCATTAATCTCTATTACAATTGCTAGAGTTAGGATCCATGAGAGGCGATTAGTCCATGTCGCGAAACACACGGGGAGCATTGAACCCAATGTCCAACAATCTCCCCCCTAACACGAGCCAAGTGAATTTCGAACTCGAGACCTGTCGCTCTGATACCACTTGTTGGAATCACGATTTTCGTTAGACCAAAACCCGCAAGCGTTAATCTCCGCTATAATCGCAAAAGTTAGGATCCACGAGAGGCGGTTATTCCATGTCGCGAAACACATGGGGAGCGTTGAACCCAATGTCCAACATACTTACTTAGAAGTAAGGGGCTTTATAGAATAGCCACAAGACAAGAATCTAAACCTACCGATGGAGATAAAGTGGCTAAATAGGAAAATAAACAATATCAAGCACAAGGGTTGATAGGAATTTCCATTGCTTAAGATCTTAGATTTCATATCTAAGAAATTGACTCCCCTATTGAAGCTATGAAAAATATAATTACTTTTTTTGGCATTAAAAATGAAATCAGAGCCCACCAGCTTGAAAATGAGTTTCTTACTTTGGACCCCAATAATTTCTCCTCTATTGAAGATTTTTTGTCCAAATTCAATACCCTTAGACTTATTTTAGAAGGTTGTAAGGTCAAAAAGCAAGATGGTAGCCTTATATATTCCATTCTTGCTAAGTTAGGCCTTGCATACTCTGTATTTTTTTCCACTTTCCATTGCACTAGAGAAGCCCTTATTTCTCAAGGAACAACCTACAAGTCCCCCTCTTTTTATGCCTTTTGCGATTCTTTGATAAGAGAACAAGAAAAACTCTTACACCTTGGTCTTATTAATACTGGAAACTCTTCTGAGAAAACCTTAGCAGCCCAGCAGCAACCATATCCAAAGAATCCTAAGAATCGGTATCCTAAAAAGAATGTTCCTAAACCAAACAAGGGTCTTAAGCAATTTCAGCCGCAAACTGAAAAAGAAACTCAACAAACTAATAAGGAAAATAAAAACAAAGTGAAGAAGATAGATAGAAATTTCAAATTTTGTAATCGTGATGGACACGTAGAGTCAAAATGTTTTAAGAAGTTGGAAGCCTTGGAAGCAGCAATGAAGAAGCACAACATCAATTTGGACAACTCTTCAACTTCATCTTTAGGAATGACACTTTCTGCTTGTGTTTGTCGAGAATCAAGATCTAGTTATGCATTGAATGTATATTCTTTTTCTCATTCTCATGAGTGGCTCATTGATTCTGGATCCTCTTACCACATGGCCAAAAATAAAGCCATGTTTTCTTCTTTAAATGATTGTGACACCAAAACCATTTATGTTGGTGATGATAGGTCTCTTAGTATTATAGGGTTTGGTACCATTCATCTAGATAATGGTAAATTTAATGATGAATTATGTGTTCCTACCTTGTCCTGCAACCTTCCATTTGTTTATCAGATAAATCATTCAGGTGAATTGAAAACAGTAGAATTATCACCTCATGATTTTGTAATTAAGGACCTAAGAGATCCAAGACATATTTTAGCTACTCGAATTGTTGATGATTCCACAAGGTTGCATAAATTTGACAACTTTGGTTCATCATGTCTTCCCTCTGTTTTTTTTTCCCATAATGATGAAGTGAGCAAAATTTGGCATGAGAGATTTGGTCACTTAAACTATCGCTCTCTTCAAACTCTATGTAAATAAAATATGGTGATAGGTCTTCCTATGGTATCTTTCTGAGATGGTGTTTGTTCCAGATGTGCACTCGGAAAATATCATTAGGATGTTTTTGACAAAGTTGCCTCTTGGCACGCTTCAACCCCTTTGTAGCTTGTGCACAGTGTTTTATGTGGTCCACTTCCAGTTATTTCTTTATCTGGCTACAAGTACTTCTTAACTTTCATTTATGATTTTTCCAGACGCACTTGGGTATAATTCTTAAAACTCAAGAGTGAATTTTTTAACATGTTCTTGGCCTTTAATGCCTTTATTGAGAAACAATCTGGACATCACATTCTTAAGTTAATATCTAACAACATAGGAGAAAATGTTAGCAAAAAATTTATCCATTTTTTCACTGAGAATGGCATTCAAATGCAACATATTGTTCTGTATACTCCACACAAAAATGGTGTAGCTGAATGGAAGAATCGCACTCTAAAAGAAATAGCTAATTGTATGATTCAATCTAAAGGACTTAGTCTTAATTTTTTGGGCAGAAGCAATTAACTGTGAAAATTACATAGTAAATCACACTCCTACTAAGGTTTTAAGGAATATCACTCCATAAGAAGCATGGAGCTCAATCAAACCAGATGTAAGTCACTTTCGTGTTTTTGGAATTGAAGCTTGGGCCCATATCCCAAATGAGAGACATAAAGCCTTAGAACCTAAAAGTGAAAAATGCATTTTTGTTGGATATTTTGAAGATGTCAAAGGATATAGACTTCTTCAACCCAAATCCAAAAATGTAATCATTAGAAGAGATGTAAAATTTGATGAAAATATATTATCCTACGAGCCTAGTTTTGCGGGTGTGCCACCTTTGGCTTGCGAGCCTGATTCGGCATATGTTCCACCTCTCTCTATCTCTTCTACTTTTGACAACATTCCTTCTAGTTTATATGATGACAGCAAGGATGAAAATCCTCCTCTACCTCCTCAAGATCCTCCTTCATCTCCACAGCTTCGAAAATGGGCCCACTCTACTCAGGATGTAGTAGGTTCTCTTGCAGGTGACCCTACATATCAATGTTGTACACGTTCTCAGTTTGACAGAGCCTCTTCCTTATTTGTTCAAGTTCCATAAAATCCTGATCGAGACACCTTTGAAGAATCTTCAGGTCATCCAGATTTGGATGCAGCTATGAATGAAGAATATCATTCCTTATTGGAAAACGATACTTGGGATCTTTTTCCTCTTTCAAAGGTAAGAAAACTTGTCAGATGCAAATGGGTTTACAAAACAAAGTTTGGATCAGATGGAAAAGTGGATAAACATAAAGCTCATATTGTTGCTAAAGGATTTTCACAAGTTGAATACAATGACTATATTGAAACCTTCCCCCTTGTTTCCAAAACGAATTATATCCGCCTTGTTCTTTCCCTTGATGCCTTCTTCAAATGGGAAGTCCATCAAATGGATGTTAAATATGCCTTCCTACATGGGGACTTGCATGAATAAATCTACATGGAACAACACCCTGGATTTATCCAAAATGACTCTAGCCTTGTTTTTTGCCTCAGGAAATATTTCTATGGTCTCAAACAAGCCCCTTGGGCTAGGTATGCCAAAATGGATAGCTTTCTCTTAGATAATGGCTTTTCTAGATGTCATTCTAACAACACTATCTACCAAGAAATTGAGTAAGTCCTTAATCATCCTTTTTATTTATGTTGATGATCTTATCCATATGGTAGTGATCCAAACCATATAAACCATGTGAAGTCTAGCCTAAAAAATAAGTTTGAAATGACAGACTTTGGACACTTGCATTATTTTCTTGGTCTTCAACTCTTGCAATCCAAAGAAGGTATTAACCTTTCTCAGTCCAAGTATGTCTGTGATCTTCTGCGCCACTTTCACATGGAATATTGTAAGCCAACCCCTTCTCCCTTTCAGTCTGGATTCAATATTTTAGTCGCTTGTACTTCCCCTGAAGTTGATGCTACCTTATATTGTCAACTTGTTGGTAAACTTTTGTATCTAACCCATACCCGTCCTGACCTTTCCTTTGTCGTTGGTATTATTTCTTGGTTTATGCACAAACCTCATGAAAGTCACTGGAAATTAGCTAAAAGAATACTTCAATATATTCAAGGTATGATTCAGTTCAATATTTATTACAGTGCAGGATCATCTCCATTGTTGATTGGTTTCACTGATTCTGATTAGGCTGGTGACTCTGAAGATCGAAAGTCTACTGTAGGTTATGTATTCACTCTTGTTACAGGACCTATTACATGGTCTTATAAGAAACAAAGTGCCATCTCTCTTTCTTTGGAAAAAGCAGAGTATCGTGGTGCAGTTGAAACCAGTAAGGAAGCCATGTGTCTTCGTCAGTTCCTGTCTGAATTTGGTCTTCATCAGTAGCATCCAACTGCACTTTGGTGTGATAATCAGAGTGCCATTAAGCTATGAAAAGATCAAGTTCAACATCAATGCATGAAACACATCAAGATACACATACACTTCATCAGAAAGCTCATTCATGATCGTGTTCTCCAAGTGCATTATTATTCAACCAATAATCAAGTTGTTGATATATTTACAAAGGCTCTCACAGAAGTGAAGTTTACCGAAATTAGATCTATGCTTGGAGTTTAGGAAAGTTATCATTAAAGGGGGATAGGCTCTGATGCCTCCTTCCTTTGCCTATTGTGTCACCTTTATAAACCCTTCAATCATATCCCAAGTTGTTCTTAAGGGGGGAAGTTAGGATATTCCAACAGATAGGAAATAGTCTCCTATTGTGTCACCTTTGTAAATCCTTCAATATTATCCCAAGTTGTTCTTAAGGGGGGATGTTAGTATATTCTGACACATAGGAAATAGTTAAGTATAATTTGGTCTAGTGTAGAGTTAGGTAAAGTGTGTTTCTTTACTATGTACATTTGTAACTTATAATCCGATGGTCACGATATGTAGTGATCTGGTGATTCACTCTCTCCTTGGTATTACCAACACTTGATAAGTGGCTTAACACCTGATTGTTCCATGATATCTATTTAAATAGCATGGAGGTTCATTTTTCTGGTAACCATTTATGAGAGAAGCTTATGTAAAAAAAAAAAAAATTATATTAATAAATTTCCTGGATTGGCCGTGTTGGCTCAGGTCGTGGATTGTTTCCCTCTTTGAGGGTTTTAACCTCATCAAATATTGGTGTATTGATATGTCATTTTTTTTTGAGTGGTGACCTTTGGTGTTTGATCTAAGTAACTTACCCTATAAATTCCTACAGGGGTATGGCTCGGAATGTTGGCGACAATACGAGCATGACTTGGACAGTTGGTGAGATAAGATGAGGGATAAACATTCTTGAAAGTAATGGTATTTGAGGCCTAGACACTTGTGGAGTGGGTTCTTATTCAACATCATGGCCTAGAGATAGGTCTTTCGATTTGGGACATGGGTTTCCCTAGGGTTTTACCATGGGGAGTGGAAACCCTGAACTAGTCAAATTACCATGAGGTAAGACACCCACCGGATCATGGTGACTAGTCGAGTAAGTACCATAATCCATTGGTTAAAAGAGATAACCCAGGTTTTGGTATGTATTATTGATGATGTTGGTGATTATGATATTTCATAATGGATATGGATTATCCCTATGTCATGTATGATTGAAATTAGGGAGGTTATCCCTGTGTTAAGTACATTGATTGGAATTAGGGAGAATGGGTTGATAGATTTTATAGAATCATGTACATAAATTTTTCCCATGTCATGTACTCTGATCTAAATCAAGTATGTTATACCTATATCAAGCACATTGGCCAAAATTAGGAAGAATGGTCTCGTGGACAGAAATTATCCCAATGTCAAGTAATGTGACCAAAATTAGGGAGAATGGTCTGGTAGAGGCTACTATAAATGGTGTACGCATTTTAGTGCTTTTGGATTGGTCACTCTATAAGAGTGAGTGCCTTTTCAGCATCATGGCTTGGAATGAGGCTTGTGGAGTGAGGATGTGGATTTCCTTTAGGGTTTTACCGTGGTGATGGAAACCCTGTGGTGTAAGTACATGGATGTCTTATAGGGTTTGACCATGGTGATGGAAACCCTATGGTGTAAGGACATGGATGTCCTATAGGGTTTGATCGTGGTGATGGAAACTCTGTGGTGTGAGGATATGTATGTCTTCTAAGGTTTGGTCAACCTTGTGATGTTGGAACTGTTAGAAAATCGGAAAGGCGGAAATATTTTCTTATTATTGATAATTACTTGTGATGTTTCTTGTTATTACGATTATTTATATATTATTTATTTTATTTAATCAAGAAATTACCAAAGCAACAGCACATAAAATAATAGACACCAGGTGTAGGCACTATGCCAGGGAAAAACCCCCTGAGGGTAAAACCCAGTGAAGAAATTATTCCTTTCAATAGTATTCTTTAAGACTCTTCACCCTAGTCAAAGACCAGACCTTCCCTCCACACCAAGTCAGCCTCCATAATTTCGACCCCTTTCCATCAACTTTGACTAGGCATCATCTTCCAGCAACATATGGCTTCCAGCAATAGTAAAAATTGGAATAATTCGATCTGTCAATCCATATCATGAAATAGAGAGAGAGAGAGAGGCACCAAAATTTCATTTTTATGCTTCTCCTTGGACTTCCCCAAACTCGCACTTCTTTTTAATCCCTCGAAACAGACTTTGAACTTCTTCCCTGCTACAATAAATATTGAACTTCTTGTGAGAGTATGTGCTCCAAATGAATTCGAATTCCTTCCTTTTATAGGCTCCTGGTGAGGGTAAATAGGTGTCTCTTAGGCCAACATGATCCCCTTTAGGCTGACTTGGTGTGGAGGTCACATAATTCATATTTTATTCAATATTAAACTTTTTTTACATGATTCAAAACCCCAAGAAGAGTCTCTTTAAAAGTGAAATGACTATATTGACTCAGAATAAATCCTAAAAGTCCTCAAAGGGGACTTTGACCCATAACAAGGTGACCCAAGCATGAAACCAATGCTTTAATAAGTCACAATAATAATAATAATTTTCTTTATTCTTTTGACAAGTACATCACATGATGACTCAAGTACATTAAATGAAGACAAAACCTAGTTACAATTTCCAACAATCCCTCTTAACTAGGGAGGTATTCATCATATACAAGTATAATGGAAGATCTAACACTATATAAACAATGAAGAACTTTAGGTGTCACAATTCCATGGACTAGATTCCTGACCAGGGAAATCTATCCATTGGTATCTCAACAATTTCGGCATCGCAATGCCATGGACTAGATTCCTGACTAGGAAAATCTATCCATGTGGTACTAATATGGACTCAAACTTTCATCCCCTTTAAGTACCAATAGGCTTACTTTATAACCATCAACCCAAGGATCTAGGTGTGTATCCAAAATCATATCTCTTTAATCAACACAAATTTTCCAAGTTTGAGACCTAAACATCAACACAAAGTGTCAGCCAGATGTCCTCCCAAGAAACGCTTCACTCACAAATCCTCAACACTCCTTGATCCAGCAGATCATGGATGACCAATCTCTCCCAATCAAATTTATTAGTAACCAACATGTTATCAAATCCTTCGAGATATTTACCTCAACCAATAATATAATTTTATATGTATATAAACAAATACAAACCTTCGGGGTTTTTCAAAAAACTTGATGTTGCTTCTCAAATTTTCATAGTAGAACTATCAACCGAATATTTGACATAATATTCCTTCATTATGCACTTTCCTTATCCTACTTCTCATGCAACAACACATCCTTTGAAATTAATTCTTCAATCAACATCAAGTTATGCCCTCCCTCTCAAATAGGTAGCATCTCTTTATCCATACTCCCTCTTAATCTTAGGGAGATCTCTTCTATTCATGCTTCCTTAGGGAGATCAGCTCCTTCTATTCGACATCAGAGAATATTTCATGGCTTCCAACCATTTCATCAGAGTTAACATTATCCTTATCATGTTTATCTACCAACATCATATTGAAGTTTACGTACCTACATAACTTAGATATCAAGTACAACAAAATCTATAGAAGCATGAAGTTAGCCATACTAGAATCACAGAAACATTGCATACATATCAAACATAATTACAAATAAGATACATATACTCTTCAATATTTTGCTAGGGACTTTGCCATAAACCCTAGAATACTTCATAACAACTTTCATTCTATCTAGGGTTTCAATGTTTCTTTCAAAGGTGTAACACACCCTACTACAACATGTAGAAAACCCTAGAAACAATTTAAATATAGATCTATAAGATATCTAACATCTTTCAGAATTCATATGTTAGACTTTCCACTAAAGATTTATAAAAATCCTATATTTCATACAAGAGAATCAATCAAATTTAAACACAGCTTAGTCATTAATATGACCATCTTACAGTAGAGTTAGTTACAACTATATTTTCAATCAACCATTAAATCCAATCAAAACTCAGATTTTAACAATATTACACAAATCTCAAATTTTATTTTCACAACCTCAACAATCATTATGTAAATAGAACTTAGATTTTTATATCACACTTACTAGATAATTTTAATTACCACTAGGGTTTAGCTACAAAAACCCTAGATTTCCAAATATCATCATCTTAGAATCTCATATAAGGATTTATATGAAATCCTAATACTTATGACCATCAACAACTAGGTCAACACAAGTATATAGGAATTCATTATCATGAAAAGGCATATCATATGTCCGAAAACATTAATACATTAGGCATATACAAATCTAGACTAAGCTAGGGTTTCAATCAAAAAGGACATATCTTCGTATACCTATGGTTTCATCATCAAGCAAAGGCATTTCATATCATAGAAAAACCCAACCTCACAACATATCAATAACAAATTTGATTAGACTTGGGTTTGATCATTCAAACACATACATACCACTGAAATAATTTCTAAGACATTATAAGGGTATTTCCTACATATTGCACTAAACTCTAATGATTTATGGTTTCAATGTAGAGACATAGCAACCCAAAATTACCATAACTTCAAAGGTTTGGGATTTTATACCTTATAATTCAACCCTAACAAGTTAGGTTTCCCTAACCATACCAAAATACCAAATATGGCATCATCAATAAAACTTAAAATAGAATATCCCTAAGCAGTTTAGGGTTTCAAAAATTACCATACCCTTCGGTTAAGATTTTCCATAACCTGTCTAGGGTTATACAAAATCAGTTAAGAATATGAGTTGGGTGAGTATATTTATCAAGTGATGAATCACCCAGAACAAGAATCATTATGATTCAATATAGCTAGACATAAAAATGTTAGTAATATATGCCAAATGAATAAACCTTTAATATAAATAAATGTTTTAAAGCATACCTTTGTTTCTTGACAAACCTTGTCTTGAGAGATCCTCCTTGATACTCCTTGAGAATATAGCATATTTTTTCCTGATCAAGACCATAGAGGGAGAAAGGTGATTAGTATTAATATAATCAAAACTTAATAAGTACATGAAACCAAAACTAAGAGGGAATGAAATATTTATCTTGAGGAGTTGTTGAGGGATCCCTCCAAATCTTTGAGGGATACCTAAACCTTATAAAATAAGAAAATGTGTTTTTCAAAAAATATCTTAAAGACCTATAAATTCTAAAATATAAAAAATATAAAAGTAATATATCTAAGGCTACAAGCAAAGGACTTAGTAGTGTAAGTCCCTAATGTCAAATTCTTTAGGCTTGACTTTTTTGGGGTCTCCTTCTTCAGCAATGTTGAATTGATCTCTTTCTCTCTTCTTGTTTCTTGGATTGTCGGGACAGTCACTCCTACAGTGACCCTTCTTATGGAATTGATCGCATTCTACCTTAGACATGTCAACTTTATTCCTTTTCCATTTTGATTTCTTTCCTTTATGTTGAGAATTATAGGAATTTGATACTCCTTCAGAATTGGAAACTAATGAGATCCTTAATTCTTCCTGACTGCATGCATTCCATAGCTCTTCAAAATTGGGAGCTTCCTTCCAACTGTTAAGTCCTGTAGAAAATTCACCCCAAGTAGGTGGAAACCCTAATAGGGCAGTGATCACGAGTTCTTTATCTAGAACAATTTCATCAATGGCCAAAAGCTCATCCTTGATTCTTTATATCTTCACAAGGAAGGAGGCCATTGTGTCTTCTTTAGTCATTTCTGTAGTCCTTAGTTCATTTTTCAAATTAGCTACTTGACCAATGTTCTTAATAGTGAATAACTTCAACAAGGCTCCATACATTTCCTGAGCATGGTCAATGTTTGCTATGAATGGGAAAAAGTTGTCTTTTATTCCTTATACCATTAAAGTCATGGCCACCAATTCTAGTTCCATGTATTTCACTTTGTCACGATCATTGGAATCCTCTGTAAGCTTCTTTAATTTTCCTTTGACCAAGTCCAGTACTTTATTCTTTTCAAGGATGAGGTCAATTATCTTCTTATAGGACCTATAGTTTGAGTCTCCTTCAAGTTTTTTTTCTCTCTTGATTTTGTTATACATATTTCTAGAGTGTAGTAGATTCCTTCCCTGAGATGATCCTTTGAATTGTTCCTTAATCAAATGCTGAAGACTGCCTTTTTCTTCCTTCTTCACCAAAGTTATGATACCATGTTAGAAAATCAGAAAGGCAGAAAGATTTTCTTATTCTTAACAATTACTTGTGATGTTTCTTGTTATTACTACTATTTATATCTTACTTATTTTATTTCATCAATAAATCACCAAAGTAGAAGCACATAAAATAATAGACACCAGATGTAGGCACTCTTTCAGGGAAAAACCCCCCTCGAGGGGAAAACCCAGTCAAGAAATTATTCCTTTCAATAGTCTTCTTTGAGACTCTTCACCCTAGACAAAGACCAGACCTTCCCTCCACACCGAATCATCCTCCATAATTTCAACCCCTTTCTAGCAACTTTGACTAGGCAGCATCTTCCAGCAACATACGGCTTCCGACCATAGTAAAAATTGGAAGAATTCGATCTCCCAATCCATAGCACAAAATAGAGAGAAAGAGGCACCAAATTTTTGTTTTTATTCTTCTCCTTAGACTTACCCAAACTCACACTTTTTTCGAGTTCCTGACAACAAACTTCTAACTTCTTCCTAGCTACAAGAGATATCGAACTTCTTGTGAGAGTGTGTGCTCCAAATGAATTCTAATTAATTCCTTTGATAGGCTCCAGGTGAGGTTGAATAGGTGTCTCTTAGACCGACGTGATCCCTTTAGGCCGACTTGGTGTGGAGGTCACACAATTCATATTTGACTCAATATTAAACCTTTTTTACATTATTCAAAAGCCCAATAAAGGGTCTCTTTAAAAGTGAAATGTCTCTATTGACTCAGACTAAATCCTAGAATTCCTCAGTGGGGACTTTGACCTATAAAAAGGTTACCCAAGCATGAAATCCATGCTTTAATAAGTCACAATAATAATAATAATTTTCTTTATTCTTTTTACAAGTACATCACAAGATGACTCAAGTACATTAAATGAAGACCAAACCTAGTTACAATTTCCAACAAGAACATGGATGTTCCCTAAGGTTTTATTGTGGTGATGGAAAACATGTACTAGTCTATATACCATGAGTTTGATGTGTCGACGGGACCATAGTGACTAAATGTTGTACCATAGGATTTTTGCACTATCTTGGATGATGGTACCTAGTAGATATTGATTATGTACCATAGGTTAGGTATACTAACCTAGATGATGGTACCTAGTACATATCGATGATGTAGCATAGGTTAGGTGTACTAACTTGGATGATAGTACCTAGTACCATTGGTAGGTCTGCTAACCTAGATAATGGTACTAACTGGATGTTATGATTGTTATAGATCAAGTGTGTTGGCCTGGATTATTATGATATTGATACTATGAGTTGTGAAACCTTATTCTTAATGAAAATTTTAAACAAAGAGATACATCTCAGAGAAAAAGGTGAATTATTCCCTAGCTAAGAGGGAGTGTTGATTTTTGGGTAGTTGCGGGAGGTATTCCTCAACTACACAAGTTAAAATCAAAAGAAAGAAAAAATTCATTTAAGTTAAAATTAAAAGAAAGAAAATTTAATTTAATTTTAAATTTAATTTAAAAAGAGATGTGTCTCTTTGGGGAACCTAATATCACTATAAAAAGACAATTGATACAATCATAACATTCACATCGCTCACACATTCTTCTCCCTCTCACACACGTGGAAGTAGATATAAGGAAGAGGAAAAAAAAAATTTAAGTTGAAATTTATGTGTTTAATTACTTAACGATGTTCATATATCATTGGAAGTAATTACCAGATACAAAAATTTGTGCTTGGCTATTTAGCACTAGAAAATCAATAGGGCCTTATTTGGGTAAACCCTGCAAGGCCTAGATTCATGGCCAAGTCGGGTATCTGCGGGTGGAATAAATGGTTAGAATAACATATGTATGGTATATATGGATTTTTATTGGTAGACCGAACACATCCGGTAATCCAGATCATTTTCCAAGTGATAAAAACATGGGAACCCCAAATTTCTTATAATTTGAATATTAGATAAAATAATGAAATAGCACATGTTGGTTGGACTTGGTGATGTCCGTAAGCTAGGTTTTGTGGCAGGGATGAGGTGGACCTATCCATGTCCATGTGGGCATTAGGGATTATGTGGAGCCACCTGGGTGAGGTGGTGGAGCCTCGTGGATGCCACGTGGCATACGCTTACTTATGTGGCAAGGCTTAATCTTTCAAACTTCAAATGAGCATAAATTTTGATCCAAGCATCAGATCGAAATAAAATGTATATTTTCAAAAATACATCAACAACTTGAACACAATGGTGCTATCCAAAGTTAATTCCACTAAATTTTGGAATGGAGGATTTTTATAACTCCATGTTCATAATCAAACCATGGAGGTTGGTTTAAAATTAAATTAACACTCCCATTAATCCTAGATTGATCCAAAGGGATGGGAGGGATAATTAAAAGTGGCATCATAAATATATAGATTAATATTAATTATTATGTGCATGGTCATCACCAATAAAATGTATATCATAAATTTTAGACTTAATGAACCATTAAAACTTTAATATCTAAATAATATTGGCTTAAATAAACTATTGTTGAAAAGGTAACTAGTGTTGTTCTTCATATTGTAATACAAATATATCATTGATGTACTTATTATATTTATTTGCTATATTCATCATTTTTTTCTAGTCAAAGAATGTTCTTCATGCTACAGGGTCAATTAATTCAAAATAGAATTTATTATGAGTCAAAGAAATGTAATTGAGTCAAAGTCCCTTTTCAACTTCTTGTAAGAAAATAAAATTTGTTTTTTTTTGTTTTCAGTCAAAGAGTCAAAATTTCATCCACAAGATAAATTCAACCCTCCTTGGAAAATTCGGCCCTAAGGGAAACTATTTGACCCTCCTAGATGTGTATATATCCAAGGAACCTTTACCGCTTTGGAGACCATTCATCACTCATCATCATATCATCGATTTTTGTGCCAAGAAAAGAAGAAAAACCATTGAAGGCAAAAGAAAGAGAATAAAATTCAAAGGAGAGGGAAAATTTAGGTTTCTAGCTTGTTTTTGTTCACACATGCAAAGGTATTGGGGAAACCCTGTGAAATTACAGGTCTAAAAACTTCAGGTCCAAACTACAAGTCCAAAATTATATGATTTCACTAGATTTGACAATGTTTTGCTTGTGTTAACTTTTTTGGAGGAGACTTGGAGGAGGGTGTTGGACCCTTAGTTAAATAGAGAGGAGGGGGTGAATCAGTTTAACACTTCATGGTCTTTTAAACTTTCTTTTACATTTATTTACATCTTCGTTTCATGGTTCTACTTAATATATAATGAAACAACAATATTAATATGTGTGCATCAAGTATTAAGCAGATAAATTACAGAACATCAACACATAATCATCATGCACATGGACAACAGATATAAGTGGAAACCCATAAGGGAGAAAATCACATCTAATTATTGTTGTGATGCAAAGGCAAGCTCCAACTCCCTCTCACCATTGATTTTCTGTAGGCTCCAACCTACAGGAGGCTACCACCTCAATTCTGCAAGCTATAACTTGCAAGGAAGCTCCAACTCCCTCTCACCACTGACTTTCTGTAGGCTCCAACCTACGGGAGGCTCCTACCTCAGCCAGCTAAAACTGGACATCTATCAAGCTACAACTTGATATGGAAGTGCCAACTTCCTCACAAAACTATGAAAACACATGTTGGTTTACCTCGATTTCAACTCTGTTCTATTCCTTCTTCACTGTTGTCCTCCAACCTTCATATCTACCTTATCTCATCTCTAGATCCTTACAACTTCTCTTTCTTCTCCTTCTTCTTCCACTCTCTTCCCTTATGCCGCTCATTCCCCTTACCCTTTAAGAATATTATAATAACATCATTTATAGAGATCACCTCATAGCTATTTGCATTCCATATGGGAATATGAAATGAACAAGTATGACTCTTTGCATTCCACCTTCTCATTTTCTTGCTCAGCACTTCAGGATGTTACAATACTATGTACTCAATTCAGTATTACAGGGGAGGTTTGTGATTTGCCTTCGGAGACTTTCCTTTGCATCACATACAATAAAAATAATTAATTCGTTTACATTTACAGTTACAACAAATATGTGTCACTCAACCCTTTCAGCTCTTGGCTCGCTTTTTATTTGTCTTTTCTACTGTTGTCACTATCTTTTCAGTTTCTACTATTATATTCTAGCTTTTTTGTATAACTACCATGTTTCTTCCGTTACTTGTGCCTTTTTTGTTGTGTTTTTCCCACACTATGCATATATAAAATTCTCATTAATTATAGCCTTAACACCGATTCATCACATATTCAAAAAGCGGAATTATTTCATGCTTTGCCTTGGACTTTTACCCTTTGATTAACATTATTCATCACGGAATGTTAACAATACCATAGTTTATGACTTTGGTTAAGACCCATCATAAACCTAATATATTAAAACCATGCATTCCGCTCTATAACCATATAAACATTTAATATATATATATAAAACGATTGTAAAGGTTTACCTTTCTGCCAGTATTGCACGTATATCGATGTTGCATCCCCAATTAAACGACTGCCATTGATCTCGTTCGCAATCTGACGGTCCTCATCATATCGCAAATATCAAAGTTTATTACCCTTCCATACTTTGGTTAAATGTACCACAGTGCCATCATATAAATACACTCGGGTCCCACATCTTTTTACCTTAGTTAAAAGAATGTTGACATCTTATTTATCTGGACCCACAGGTGTACATTGACGATCAGACATGTCAGTTTACTCCGTTGACCATTCTAATCTCAACTGATGATTTACTCTACGTCATATCAGATGATCATCGCACTTCGTCTCTCAATCCGACGGTCCTCCATCCATCACAAATTCTCGTTATGCGAAAGAATGTTGAGTCTCCACCATTGATATTCGAAAGATCCAACGGCCATCACGTTATCACGTGCCAAATAACCCAAAGGATAATGTCTTTGAACCTACGCAAATAGGTGGTTTCAGTATGCCACGCATCGCCTTCTTAATGTTATCGCGTTCGTTTCAACCTTTACTGCTTATCTTTCAAAAGCGGTGCGATAAAACCTTGATGGTTTTCTAAACTACCTTCATTGTTCCATCTTCACTGTTGAATCATGATTCTGCTTTCAACTCTTCAATGCGCTTCTCCGCATATTTGGTAAAACTTTCATGCAAGCCATCGATTCATGTTTCCGCTTCTGTTCATCGAGTCATTAACTCACAGATTCTTCTTCACACCTTCAACTCCGTCAGCACTATAACGCAGCTCCGAACACCCTCTAACCTTATTACTCTACATAGTGTGATTTGGATAGCAAATTGCAGGGTTTCGTTTTAACAATTTCAAGGGCATCGACCCATTTAGTGGTCGGTGCTCAATCTCGACATACACTTTCTATCAGAATTTAATTTCAATTGAATGTTTACTTCTTAAACACACAGCCTCATAGCTTTCCTTTGAATTTGCCTGATTCATCTGCATACATATATATTGTGCCAAGCCCTAATCTTCACACGAGTTAAAACTGAATCAAGCATTCAAGCAATGCACATCATGATTCAGAAAACAAATTCCTCCATATATAAAAAAATAATAATAAAGGATCTCTTCTCTCTGGCCTGATATTCTGATCAATGGCTCTTCTGTCTAATTTTCTCGTAGGCTTACAACAACAGAAACCCTATCAGTCTAAAAAACCTACTCTTTATCTAAAACCTCTTGACTCATTTCCTTTCCTTTGTTATTCTCCTTGGCATCTTTCTTATTTCTCTGCAAACAATTCCATATGATCCTGATATGCTCCCTTGTCTTGGTGCTGCTCCTTTGTGCTCCTTTGCCATCAATGACAATATTTTCAACAGTTTCCCCCTTTAGCATTGATGGCAATACTCCAATGCTTCCTCCATGACTTCCTCTGCTTGCTTTTCAGAAGACCCTTTCTTCTTTTGCTTGCTTTTCCTCCCCCTTTGACATTAATGACAAAGGGTTGCACATTTCCCAATGTAGTTTTGATATTTTCATTTCCTCTAATCTTGAGGACCTATTCCATGCACTGCTCCATTTTTTTAGCTCTTTTATGACAATTTATTGACTACTCTCCCCCTGGAATGATGCTTTCTTGTCTGATATTGACTATCACTTGTCTTCTGCACTGATCCTGTTTCTTGTATGCATCCCTTATTTATTTATTTTTATTTTTTATTTTTTTCAATCATATCAGAGAGTAACATCTGTAGAAATTACCCCTAGTTTGTCTCTTAGATATTCGAATGGTTCTTTAGCAAGAGGTTTTGTGAATATGTTTGTTGCTTGTTCCTTTGTTGGTACATATTCCAACTTCAACAATTTCTGTGCTACTTGTTCTCTGAGGAAGTGGTACTTTATTGGGATGTGCTTTGTTTTTTAATGAAGTAAAATATCTTTTGATATACTTATTGCACTTGTATTGTCACATTTGATAGAAATGGGTTCATCAATGCTTACCTTCATGTCTTGGAGAGTTTGTTTCATCCACATTACTTGTGTGCAACATACTGCTGCTGTTATGTATTCTACTTCTGTTGTAGATAGAGAGATAGAAGTTTTCTTCTTGCTTAGCCATGCCACCAGACTTTTTCCCAAATAAAATGCACCTCCACTTGTGATTTTCCTCTCATCCACACAGCTGGCCCAATCTGCATCTATATATGCTTTCAATGTGAAGCTTTTTCCTTTTGGATACCATAGGCCATAATGTGCAATTCCTTGAAAATACCTAAATATTTTCTTGATTGCAAGTAAGTGATTTTGTTTTGGTGCTGCTTGATATCTTTCCACAAGACCTACTACCAACATAATGTCTGGTCTAGAAGCAATTAGTTATAGCAGACTTCCTATCATGGATCTGTAAATTTTTTGATCTACATCTTCAGATCCAAAATTAGCACAAATTTTGCATCCAATGATCATGGGAGTTGACACAGGTTTGAAGTCTTCCATTTGAAACCTTTTCAACATTTCTCTTAGGTATTTTTCTTGTGAAATAAATATTCCTGTGTTCTTTTGTTGAATTTGAAGTCCTAAATAGAAGGTGAGCTCTCCAATCATAGACATCTCATTTTCTAATTTCATTTCTTCAGCAAATCCTTTTGCTAACTCATCTTTGTTGCTACCAAACATGATGTCATCTACATACACTACTACAATTAAGAGTTCATTTTCACTAGCCTTTATGTACAAATTGTTGTCTACTCCTCCTTTCTTGAACCCTTATTTTTCCAAGTATTTTTCCAGCCTTGAATACCATGCATGAGGAGCTTGTTTCAAACCATATAAGGCTTTCTTTAATCTGCACACATAGTCATGTTTATCTATTAATGAGAATCCTTCAGGTTGTTCCATGTAGACTTCTTCCTCTAAATCTCCATTCAGGAAGGCAAACTTCACATCCATTTGATATACCCTGAAATCATGATAGCATGCAAAGGCAAAAAACATTCTGATTGCTTCCATTCTAGCTACAGGGGCAAAGGTTTCATCATAATTAAGTCCTTCAATTTGAGAATATCCCTTGCATACAAGTCTAGCTTTATTTCTGGTTACCTGCCCTTGTTCATTCATCTTATTCTTGAATATCCATTTTGTGCCTATGACATTTCTCCCAGTGGGTCTTGGAATTAACTCCCAGGTATTGTTCTTCTCAATTTGGTCTAGTTCTTCATTCATAGAATTTACCCAGTTTTTATCTTTGCTGGCTTCTTTGAACTTCTTTGGCTCTATTTGAGATAACATGGCTAGGTATACTTCTTCTATCTATTCAGCAAGTTGTCTTCTTTTCTGGACTCCCACACTCTTGTCCCCAATGATTTGATCTTTTGGATGGTTCTTTTGAGTGTATCTTGAGGGACCTTTTGAGTTTAATTCAGTATCTTCTGTTGTCTTGCTATGTTCATCATTATCTTGGTTCTAAGCTTCATGATCATCTGGAGGATTGGTGCAGCTTGTGCTTCTTGTTCTGTTTGGTATATCTTTGTCAAATATTACATCAATGATTTCCACAATTTTGTGCAGTCTTTTGTTGTAGCACCTGTAACCCTTACTCTTGGATGCATATCCTAAAATTATTCCTTCATCAGCTCTTGCAAAAAACTTCCCCAGTTTTTCATCATTATTTTTTATGAAACACTTGCTTCCAAAGACTCTAAAGTGCTTGATTGATGCTGGTTTACCATGCCATAATTTGTAAGGAGTCTTATCACAATTTGGTCTCATATGAGCTTTTTTGAGAATGTGAATAGCTGTGTGTACTGCTTCTGCCCAGTAGGTTTGGGGAATGTTACTTTCTTGCATCATAGCTCTGGAAATATATTGTACTAACATGTTCTGCCTCTTTGCCACTCCATTTCGTTGAGGTGTACCTACAATTGTAAATTGTTTTTTTATCCCATGTTCATTGCATAGGTCTGCAAAATCATAGTCTATGAATTCACCTCCTCTATCTGATCGAATGAACTTTAGCTTGCATCTTGTTTGATTTTCTGCTAATGCCTTGAATATCTTGAATTTCTCAAGTGCTTCAAATTTACATTTGAGAAATGCCACCCACGTCAATATGGTAAAATCATCTATTATCAGCATGAAATAAGATTCTCCACCTAGTGCACTAGTTCTTGAAGGTCCACACAGGACCATGTGTACAAGATGAAGTGGCCTACTTGTAGATAGTTTATCTTTTGCCTTGAAACATGTGCGGGTCTGCTTGCCCAGTTGGCAGGATTTACATATGGTATTTGGAGGCTTATTTATTACAGACATATCTCTGACTGTATTTTTCTTTCTCAGATTGATGATGTGGTCAAAGTTTAGGTGTCCCAATATTCTATGCCATAACCATGATTCATCAAGTTTACTTATGTGGCACACTTCATTCTCTTCATTCACTATATAGACATTACTTTATGTTTGAACACCTTTGATCAAGGTCTTTCCTGTGGTGCTAGATCTTACTTCACAATCTTGGGCTCTAAAAAGGACCTCATAGCCTTTATCACACATTTGACTAACACTTAGTAGATTGGCTTTCAGCCCATCCACAAATAGTACAACTTGAGCCTCTCCTCTTCCATTATTCAGACTGACTGAGCCTTTTCCTTTGATTTTCCTTACTTTATCATTGCCAAATGTTACATTTCCTGATTTCTTTTCATTAAAGGTTACAAACTTGCTTCGATCTCCAGTCATATGCTTTGAGCATCCACTGTCCATAAACCATTGGCTTTTCTGATCTTGAGCTATTAGATCTAGGTCACACTTATTCAGCTTCTTTTTCCACTGCATGTTGCTATTTGTTTGGTACCTTTCCTGAGAAGATGGACCACAGTATTTGAGAGGACATTTGTGAGACTTGTGCCCGATTTGATGGCATACAAATAATTTGATTATTTCTGAATGGATTATGAGTGAATTCTCCATTGTTCATAAATTTCCTTGAGTTTTCATACATTAGTCTTTGTCCATACTTTCTGCACTCCAAGAATTTATGACCGAACCCCTTATAGTAAAAAAAATACCCATGGAAATGATTAGTGTACCTCGTGAAAGGTTGTTCTCTCCATTTGTTTGACTGAGGTAGTATTTTCATTTCCTACATCCTTTGCTAGTTGGACTCAATTTTCTTTGTCTAACAGTATGCTACAGTATTTCCCAGTTTGTGGCAAGCAAAACAAGTGATATATCTCATAGGAGGAAAGAATCTCCTTTGAAAACTTCTGAATTTATTCAATTCATATTCCGGAGTGTAAGAGCCTTTTTCAGCTGATTGTTTCTTTATTTCATTCCTTGTTATTTGAGGTTCCTGCTTATTTCTGTTTACTTCATTGCAAGCCATGTTTTTGCTGGCATCTACTTTTGTAGGAATATTTTGAGCCACTTCATTATCATTTACAACTTTTAAAAAAATGATATTCTGGTCATCGTCTACCTTGGATTTTTTGGTTTCTCATTTGTAACCTATCCTAGCCTTTATGAGAGGAAATCTTTGAGCACTTAGAATTTTATCCAACTATTCATAGCTTGTCATTCGTGGAGTATTCATTGATAATTCCCTTTGGGTGTTTTCTAATTTCTTTCTCAGGCATACTACTTCTTCTTCCAATTTCTCTTGCTTCTGAATTTTATCCTTAATTTGCCTTAGTAGAGTATCTTCCACCTTCTTAGCTTCTTCAAGTTCTACCTTCAACTGAATGAGATCTTCTGAATTTGGTTCTTCTTTTACATATTTGATGAGAATTTCTTTATGTTTTCTGCACTTGATTTTAAGTTTGTCTATTTCCTCCAGGGCACTTCTTAGCTTCCCCTCAAGATCTATCTCGCCTTCTTCCTTATCTTCTAGAAGAAATATTTCAGGCTCTTCCTTGGCCATCAACACGAATTCAGAGGTTTCTTCTTCATTTTAGGATTCATCTGAGTTTTCAGAAGCGCTACTATCTTGCTGAGCATAGAATAATTTTCTATTGAATCTCTTCCCTTTCTTCCAGCTATTTGTTTTGGTTTTCTCTGTCTCTTGAGTCTGATTCTTTGTTTTCTTTTGAGGACACTTAGAAGCATAGTGCCCAAATCTTCCACATTTAAAGAATTTAAATGGAAGTTTACCTTTATACTTTCTTGAGCCTCTATCCAATCTTCTGACAAATTTGGCCTCTTCTTCATCAGAGTAGGAGCATGTATCTTTCTTTTCTTCTTTGCACTTTTCTACCTTAAAGGTTGCCTCCCTCATATTTGACTTCCTCTGTGGAAGTCTCATTTCATAAGCTATCAAGTTTCCAAGTAATTGGTTCATGGTAAATGTTTCCCAATCAGTTGTTTCTTCTATGGCAGAAACCTTGGGGTTAAACCTGGATGGTAAATATCTCAATATATTTTGTACAATTACACATTCTCTAATGGTTTCTCCTAGAGCTTTCATGTTATTCACAATTTCTGCAACCCTTAAGAATAATATGGCAACATCTTCTTCTTCATTCATTTTTATATTTTCAAACTAGGCTCTATAGACTTACAGCTTGGCAGCCTTCACCTTTTTATCTCCCTTATGGATACTTTCTAATGTATCCCATATTTCTTTGGCAGTCTTGTTGTGCATTACTTTGATCAATTCTGCCTCACACAAACCACTTAAGAGTGCATTCATGGCTTTTGCATTAGCTATAAAATCTTGTTTGGATTATTTCTCTGTGTCATAATCCTTTGGGGCATATCCTAATTCCAAAGTAGCCCAAACTTTTATTCCTAGAGACATTATGTACGTCCTCATTCTTATTTTCCAAAAGGCATAGTTTGTGATAGTAAACAGAGGGGCTTTATTTGTTGAGCATCCTTCTAGACTAGCCATCTTGGGGACCAAGGATCTCCTTCTAGTTGTTAAACTGATACAGAAGGAACCTGCTATGATACCAATTGTTGGACCCTTAGTTAAACAGAGAGGGGGGGGTGAATCAGTTTAACACTTCATGGTCTTTAAACTTTCTTTTACATTTATTTACATCTTCGTTTCATGGTTCTACTTAATATATAATGAAACAACATTATTAATATGTGTGCAGCAAGTATTAAGCAGATAAATTACATAACATCAACACATAATCATCATGCACATGGACAACAGATATAAGTGGAAACCCATAAGGGAGAAAACCACATCTTATTATTGTTTTGATGCAAAGGCAAGCTCCAACTCCCTCTCACCACTGATTTTCTATAGGCTCCAACCTACAGGAGGCTACCACCTCAATTCTGTAAGCTACAACTTGCAAGGAAGCTCCAACTCCCTCTCACCACTGATTTTCTGTAGGCTCCAACCTACAGGAGGCTCCTACCTCAACCAGCTACAACTGGACATCTATCAAGCTACAACTTGATATGGAAGTGCCAACTTCCTCACACAACTATGAAAACACATGTTGGTTTACCTAGATATCAGCTCTGTTCTATTCCTTCTTCACTGTTGTCCTCCAACCTTCATATCTACCTTATCTCATCTTTGGATCCTTACAGCTTCTCTTTCTGCTCTTCTTCTTCTTCCACTCTCTTCCCTTATGTCGCTCATTCTCCTCACCCTTTAAGAATATTATAATAACATCATTTATAGAGATCACCTCATAGTTGTTTGCATTCGATATGGGAATATGAAATGAACAGGTATGACTCTTTGCATTCCACCTTCTCATTTTCTTGCTCAGCACTTCAGGATGTTACAATACTATGTACTCAATTCAGTATTATAGGGGAGATTTTTTATTTGCCTTCGGAGACTTGCCTTTGCATCACATACAATAAAAATAATTAATTCATTTACAATTACAGTTACAACAAATATGTCTCACTCAACCCTTTCAGCTCTTGGCTCACTTTGTATTTGTCTTTTCTGTTGTTGTCACTATCTTTTCAATTTCTACTGTTATATTCTAGCTCTACTGTATAACTACCTTGTTTCTTCCGTTACTTGTGCCTTTTGTGCTGCGTTTTTCCCACACTTTGCATATATAAAATGCTCATTAATTATAGCCTTAACACCGATTCGTCACATATTCAAAAAGTGGAATTATTTCACACTTTGCCTTGGACTTTTTACCCTTAGATTAACATTATTCATCACGGCATGTTAACAATACCATAGTTTATGACTTTGTTTAAGACCCATCATAAACCTAATATATTAAAACCATGCATTCCACTCTATAACCATATAGACATTATATATATATATATATATATATATATATATATATATAACGATTGTAAAGGTTTACCTTTCCGCCAGTCTTGCACGTATATCGATGCCGCATCCCCGATTAAACGACTGTCGTCAATCTCGTTCGCAATTCGACGATCCTCATCATATCGCAAATCTCAAAGTTTATTACCCTTCCATACTTTGGTTAAATGTACCACAGTGCCATCATATAAATACACTCGAGTCCCACATCTTTTTACCTTAGTTAAAAGATGCTGACATCTTATTTATCTAGACCCACAGGTGTACACTGATGATCAGATGCGTCAGTTTACTCCGTTGACCATTCTAATCTCAACCAATGATTTACTCTGCATCAGATCAGACGTCGAACGATCATCGCACTTCATCTCTCAATCTAACGGTCCTCCATCCACACAAATTCTCGTTATGCAAAAAAATGTTCAGTCTCCGCCATTGATATTCGAAAGATCCAATGGCCATCATGTTATCGTGTGCCAACTAACCCAAAGGATAATGTCTTTGAACCTACATGAAATAGGTGGTTTCAGTATGCCACACGTCGCCTTCTTAACGCTATCTTGTTCGTTTCAACCTTTACCGTTTATCTTTCAAAAGCGGTGCGATAAAACCTTAATGGTTTTCTAAACCGCCTTCACTGTTCCATCTTCGTTGTTGAATCATGGTTCCGCTTTCAACTCTTCAATGCACTTCTCCGCATATTTGGTAAAACGTTCAAGCAAGCCATCGATTCATGTTTCCGCTTCTGTTCATTGAGTCATTAACTCACAAATTCTTCTTCACACCTTCAACTCTGTCAACACTATAACACAGTTTCGAACACCCTCTAACCTTATTACTCTACACCGTGTGATTTGGATATCAAATTGCAGGGTTTCGTTTTAACAATTTCAAGGGCATCGACCCATTCAGTGATCGTTGCTCAATCTTGACATACACTTTCTATCAGAATTTAATTTCAATTGAATGTTTACTTCTTAAACACACAGTCTCATAACTTTCCTTTGAATTTTCCCGATTCATCTACATACATATATATTGTGCCAAACCCTGATTTTCACACGAGTTAAAACTGAATCAAGCATTCAATCAATGCACACCATGATTCAGAAAACAAATTCCTCCATATATAATAAAATAACTATAAAGGATCTCTTCTCTCTAGCCTAATATTCTAATCAATGGCTCTTCTATCTAATTTTCCCATAGGCTTACAACAATAGAAACCCTATCAGTCTAAAAAACCTAATCTTTATCTGAAACCTCTTGACTCATTTCCTTTCCTTTGCCATTCTCCTTGGAATATTTCTTATTTCTCTACAAACAATTCCATCTGATCCCGATCTGCTCCCTTGTCTTGGTGCAGCTCCTTTGTGCTCCTTTGCCATCAATGACAATATTTTTTCCAACAGAGGGATGACTTCGGGTACTTGTGGAAGTCTTGGTCTTGGTATTAGGGATTGAATATATCACTTTGACATATTAATTCTATAAGAAGAGAATTTTTAGGTTTTCCCCCTTTTGGGGTTTTTCCCTAGCTTGGAGCCTAATTTATGGTGTCCTTTGTCTCTTTGTGATCTTTATGTTTTTGGTAATTTCTTGATAAAGAGAACATAATATTTAATAAGAAACCAACAAGCATTCACAAGTAATTGTAAATTTAAGATAAAGCATCATCATCTACTTGCATTTGATTTCTCAACAAGGTATCAGAGCGAGGGTGAAGGAAGGAAGCTTAAAGATCACATCTTGTCGACACTCCTGTTTTAAGACATTCTTGTAGTATTTATAATCGCTCTCCCTCTCCAATGGAAATATCATGAAGGAAGGTCTCAAGACTCTTAGAAGTCTCTTTGAAATCATTAAGGGGTGCATCATCAAGTTCATTTATAAGCTATCTAAATAATTCAAGGATGGAAGTCTCTACTTCGCTCTTACAGGTTCATTTGAAGATGATAATACATGGGTAATTGATAGTGGAGCTTCAAGACATATGACAGGGTAATGTGGTCAACTCAACACTCTATCCAAACGAAACTCTTCTCACACAGTTCAACTTGGAGAAAATAATAGCTACTCAGTCGAAGGGATTGGATATGCCTCATTATAGTTGCAATCTAGTGGGAACATTCATCTCAACAACATCCTCTATGTTCCAAGTTTGAAATATTTTCTTTCTATTTCTTGTGTAGAAGATAAAGGAGATGGGGTAGCATTTTTTGATGGAAAATTTATTGTTTTGGAAAATGGATCTAGTATAGAAAATGCAGGGACTATTTGGATTCATGAGGGGAGGTTATATATACTTCAAACTCCTCCTCAAGCTCTAATATTGTTTTGCCTCCAATTTTTCATAATTTTGTTGATGAAACCATCCAATTTCACATCATTCAATTCACCCATTTTCATCATTTTTAACCATATTTATTCATAAATGCACAAAATTCCCACATACATGTTTACATGGATTAATTATTAACATTATTTTTAATGAATTAAGGAGAATTATTCATGGTTTTACTAATGATACTTTGACAGTTCAAGTTTCTACAGTTTCCGCAACTGTCTCCATGGTTGATGTAGTATAACCACTCTAAAAGGATATCTAGCACATGGAAATTGTTTCTAAAGGTTCCAATATGGATTTTTAATGGTAAAATTGCACCCAGCTCGCACCTGTGGACCTCCAGCATCAAATCAAGGGAAAAACACAATAGTTTTACCATTCAACTTAAAATGTGTTTTCTGAGCAATTGAAAGCGAATTTTAGGAAACAAAAACATAGGTTTTTTTCAGCACAGGCCCAATTAGGTTGTTAAGGAGCAGTTTTCTCAAATTCGTTACCATTTGAAATATTTTAAAAGATATTTGGAGCCTTATTTTTCAGATTACGTGGATATGTAATTTTTCAATTTTTCATTTAATGCATAATCAAAAAAAAGACCAGAACGAGTTGTTATTTGGAAAATTCATGGCATAGAGATAAGGTTGATCATATTTGGGCTAATCTTTGATCCAAAAATCCATAAAATTTTATTTAATTTGATCTCATGACCAAAACTCAAGCAAGAAAATTCTAAATTTGTTAATTGTCTCAAAATTCTATAAATTACAGTCTCTTTGATGAGAGGAGAGATAAGAGATGTTAAGGATGATCTTAATTTATAATTTTTGTTTCTTATTGAAGGAGAAGAACTTTGTTTTTTCCATTGAATATAATTTTTATATGGCACAGCTTTGAATGAAATTGGTGATTTAGATCTCTTCTCTTGATCTAATTTTTCAACACCTTACAGTCCTCAAGAGGCCCACCAGAAGATCTGTGAGAATAGTATATATTCATTCCATTTCTTTCATATTCTAATGAATGGTTTGTTTTACATAGTTTAATTGTTTATTCTTATCATAGATTCAAAATTCATGCTTTCCATTGATTAAATTTTTATGCTTTCTTAGATTAAAATGTTCATGATTCCATAGATTAAAGTTTGTAAGTTTTAGAAAAAAATCTACATGCTTTCATAGGGTAAAATCTAATGTTTTCTTAGATCAATAATCTTTATGTTCTTTTTTCTAGTTTAACATTAATTTCCTTTCCAAAAACTTAGTACTTTCATAGTTTATATTAAACAATCTAATTTCCTTTTGAAGTTTCCAATTCATTTCATTTATGCATAAATATTGAAAGCTAATCTCCTAGCACATACGGTGTAGTGTACTTCGCAAGCTCACGTACCCAAATTGACATATAAATACAAGTAATTTAATAGTCAATTAAATTACCCAACATTTTGGCGTTGTTTTCAGGGAAGTATACATAGGTGTTAGCTTTCAATTGCATCTCATTCTTAGTTGCATCCATTTATTTGCATAAGACTAATTTCGTTTTAGTACATCCTAGAAGTATATTCATTAAAATAAAAATTTCAGTCTCCTACCACCCCCATAATATCACGTGGTGCAGTAAGAGCCGCATCATCTTCCACATCATGAATCATCATTTTTTCAGGTAGAAGAAGAAGTGAAAAAAAGAGGTTCAAGAAATGGCTAGAGATGATGACCATGAGGAAGATCCTTTTGGATTTCGCATTCAAGAAACTGATGCCAATGTTCATATGAAGAACATCCCTCCATCTGTACTTCCTGAATTCAAAGGTATGAGATTAGAAGACCCTAAAAAAATTCTTTTTGAATTTGAAATCATTTTTATATCTTATGGCTACTCATTACACATTCAAAAATAGAATTTGTTTCCAACAAAATTGAAGGATAGAGCTCTTAAATGGTTCATGACTTTAGGAACAAATTCTATAAGTACATGGGATAATATGAGAAGAGTATTTTTGGAAAAATGTAAATATTATTGCATAAACCATGACCTTAGAAATGAATTCTTTAAGATGAACCAAAAAGTGGGTGAAAGCCTAGAATATTTAGTGGAGAGATTTACTTATAATGTCAAAAGATCTTAATTGCATTATTTAGGATTAGACACATTAAAAACTCTCCTACTAAGACATATAAAGGATGAATGGATTGATATTCTTAACCTGGTGGGAAAAGGAGATGTCTCTCAATTGTCATTTCAAGATATTTGTGAACTGTGCAAGAACATATCAAGAGGAAAATCAAAGTATGGAAGATCCCCTCAAGATCCAATTATGGCAAGAGTAAGTAAGTTGACATCAGGATTGGTAAGTCAAACTAAACTTAAAATTTTGCTGGACATTCTTGGTAATTTAAATGAACAAATTAATATGCTAAGAATTAAAAAACAACAAAAATTTGAGAATGCTACTTCATTTATATTTTTCCCTAAATGCAGAAAGAAAAATGTGTTGCATGAATGTCCATTTGATAACATAAAAATATGTGAAATTTGATCAGGATCACATACTACTAAATATTGTCCATCATTACTAGGGTTAAAGGCAGTTTACCAGGGAGAAAATCAAACATTGGAACAATCTTGTTATGTAGCTCCAAGAATACCATGGCAGCCTCATCAACTTGGTATGATGCAAGATCTCAATTATGAATTTCAGGGTTATGCACAATAATCTCAAAGTAATTGGAAAACACCATTGCCTTGGCAACCTTGGCTATCTCAATCCCAACCTCAAAACCAATCTTGGCAACAAGGTTGGAAAGGGCCTTACAGAAGAAATCCACCATATCCTCAATATTTTCCTCACTATCCTCGATACCAATCTCAATGTTATCCATACCATTCACCTCCACCACAACATAAACTTCACCCTTAGTTGACCTCAATTCAACCTTTCCCATTACAACCCACACAAGCACCCCAAAGATCCAGTCCTACTCCACTACCTACATAACCATTTCATATCCCCAACAATAAAACACCTCAATCCACTTACAATGTTGAGGTATTGCAAAATTATTCACCAGTTTCCATTGAAGAACAACAACCAGAAGAAGAAGAAGAAGATAAGGTCCAAGAATCATGGATTCTTGTTGATAAAGAGCAGTTGTTAGAACCTAAGATCTAAAAGTTTCTTGCATGCATATCACAAGATTTTATGAATGGATATCACATCTCTGAATACTTGCATGGCATGAAAGAAACAAGCCAAGGAAGACAAGATTACATAGAATCTTGTTTCAAGACAATCATTGGATCCCAGTACTCAATTCTTCGATATTTTCTGACATCATCTCAATCAAGGCAGTTGGTCTCTCATATACTGGTACATATCAATATTATATTTCAAAACTGAATATGAGTTTATCTCTCATCTTGTTACATGCATGGTTCCATTGGAAGTATTAATATACTTGAACAAGATTTATTTTTCAAGTAGATTAGGACACATAAAATAAAAAATAAAAAAATAAGTCATGTTTTTAAAACCAACTTGCTGGTGCAATTGGACATGAGTTTTTCTTAAAAACCAAGAAACTGGCGAGAAAAGTTTACAATAAGTTTTGTAATTTTATGATGGTTTCAATATTTTATTATGGTTCTTAAGATAATTTTTGGTTCTATGCTCAAGTTGGCTGATGTGGGATTCCTTAAGGCCCATATTCTAACAAATCTTGTCCCATCGACCTCAACACCTTATCTCAGATCAAGATCAGAGATTATTTGGAGTGCCTTGGAACTTGCATAAATCAATGGCAAGCCTCCTCATTGACAACAATTTCTCTTGATTTCCAGATCTTGCAGGTGACTTCAATTCAACACATTCCTTCGTCCATGTCAAGATGCACTCAAGTACCTTGACACTCATTTACATTATTGATTATTTGTCTCGCATTGGTTAACAATTTTCATCATTGATCAATAATCCAATGATTTCTTCCCATGCTCGACTTCGACACATTCATTCTCATGGTAAGAATTGTACCATGAATTTTGGTTTTGATGAAGTCTATATGGTTTTATGGAATCAAAAAAAACTTGTAGCAGTACATTTTATTAGTTTCTTATAGCAACATGTTCATATTTTTTTCATTCAACAGTAGCATGATGACACGATTACAAAAAAAAAAAAAAAAAATCATTTCATTTTCAGGAAAAAAATTAAAATTGGGCCTATTTCATTCAATACGCATTATGTTTCATGGTTTATACTTCAGCAGGCAGTACACAATCCAAATCAATAGTTCAAACTCGAAGAAAACAATTTTCTGCAAAAATTGACATTTTTTTAAACAGCTACGGAAAGTTGCAATTCCTGTAGCTATTGCTGTAACAGCCTGTTTTTGTTGTAGCATCTTGTTCCAAAGGAATATTTGGCACAAATATTGTAAGATATTGGAGAAGAAATAAAAAAATTTGAGCTTCTAGATTTTCTCAGAGATATTGGAGAAGAAATAAAAAAATTTGAGCTTCTGGATTTTCTCCGAATATGGTAAATTGAGTAACACGTGGACAAAATTCTAAAAAAGTGCAATTTTACAAGACTTTTTAGTGGGTTCTTAAGGCTTATTTTCAATTTTTACCAATCTGCACAAATTAGGATAGAATTTGGTAATTTTTCACAGCAACTCCTTTTCGTCATCCAAAGTGCATTCTGAAGGCATGTTATGGTGATAGAGGTAAAAATACACTGTTTCCCTTTCAAAACTCTCAATTTCATCTTAAAATGTGTTCGTGGCATATGTTTTTGTTGCAACATTGGGTAGCTTGAAGGGTAAAACAGGGCATAAATTGATTTGACCTTATCTTGATAATTGTGCATCCGTTGATCCTGAAATTATTATGGTAAATGCATCAGGGTAAATAAATACACAAAATTTCAGGAAATTCCAGTGTGTATTTTTCAAGAACCACTTTCGTGTACAGGAATTTCACATTTTTCTTGATATCCATGCACCCATTGGTTGAGATTTTTTTTGGGAAGATGCATAATATTAATGGTAACACCCTAAGAAAATTTTAGGAGAATTCGATTTACCATTTGAGAGAAATTTAAAAAACAAGTATGCTACATGAAAAAGATGTATTCTGTGGAGCAAGGTTAAAGTGATGGTCAACGCATCATGGAGTAGAGTACCTGAGCCAAATCAACACCAAATCAGCCATCGAATAATGTTCTCTTATCCAATTCCAAAAGGTAAACTTGATATAAAATTAGCTTCAATTTTTTTTAATTTGTTAAAAATTTTGGAAATTGTAATGAGAAAACTATTGTAAAACATGTGATCCATGTATTTCACCCTATCGTATCTGCATTCTTCAAAAAAAATTCTCAATCCTTCATCCCTATTATACTATTTTCAACCCTCATACCTTATTGTATTCTCTACCAATGTTGTTATGAGTGAGCCCCATAATATGGTTGCATAATCTTTTCCTCCATGAGATCTTATGTTTACCTTTTCTCTTCTTGCTGCCATGAACAATATAACCTTTTGGCCTTCATGTGGGAATAATTCATGATTTCCTTAACGGTCCATCAACATGAAGTTCTTGAGAAAAATAATTATTTTACAAATATAACAAGCTTGACTTCATGGTAAATGTTTGTAGCACATGATCAAAAGGTGGTGGTTTGTTTCAATACAACATTCATGGTGCACATGGATATCATTCATTATTTGGGTTGGAAAGCACATGGATGTAGTAAGAGTCCTATTGATGCATTACTCACAATATGGAAAGTCGGATATTCTACCAAGGATTAAACAATTTGTGCACAATTGATTAAGTGAAAAAAAACTTCATAAATTGTTTCTAAGATTGAATTTTCAAAGGCTTTGACAACAATGAAAAGTACTTAGATATGCTACTTTATGGACACCCTTGTCTTTCACACAAGTTGTATATGATAATGTGCAAGGGATTAATAGTAATGTAGAGATGTGTGTTTTATTAAACAAAAACAATTCAGCAAGCATCATATCATTTATGAGTAGCATACTATGGCAAGAATTTTAACAAGAGGACGGATAACTCTTCTTCTTTTTTCATTTTGCAACTATCAAGAAACAAGTGTGGAAACAAAGGGTTGTGCTACCAAACGTGTAATTTTGGAGAATGAATTCATTGGTTCAATGAACAAGAGATAAAAATAAATCTTACGAGGATAGATGATCTACACCAATCCCTTGTTGTTGTGGTCAAGGATTCAGTTGAAATGAAAAAATAAAGGATTACCGAGAACTATTTGAATTATGAAAACTTTTAAATTTTTTTTTGCATGAGGACATGAAAAAACTCGTGTGGGGGAATGTTGGGCCTCCAATTTGTCATAATTTATTGATGAAACTATCCATTTTCGCATCATTCCATTCACCCATTGTCATCATTTTTAACCATATTTCTTCATAAACGCTCCAAATTCCCGCATACATGTTTACATGGTTTACTATTATTATTTCCATTATTTTTAATGAATTAAGGAGAATTATGCATGGTTTTACTAATGATAGTTTGACAATTCAAATTTCTACAATTTCCGCAGTTGTCTCCATGGTTGAGGTAGTAAAACCAGTCTAGAAGGAAATTTGGAACATGTAAATTGTTTATAAAGGTTCCAATATGGATTTTCATTGGTCAAATTCCACCCATATCGCACGTTTGGACCTCCAGCATTAAATCAAGGGAAAAACGCAGCATTTTTTACCAGTCAACTTAAAATGCATTTTCTGAGCAAATGAAAATGAATTTTTGGAAACAAAAACATGGGTTTTGTTCAGCACGAGCCCAATTAGGTTTTTAAGGAGAAATTTTCTCAAATTCCTTACCATTGATATATTTTTTAATATCTTTAGAGCTTTATTTTGCAGATTACATGGATAGGCAGTTTTTCAATTTGTCATTTAATGCATAGTCAAAAAAAAGGCCAGAACGATCTATTCTTTGGAAAATTCCTAGAATAGAGTTAATTTTGATCATATGTGGGATGATAGTTTATCTAAAAATCCATAAAATTTTATTTCATTTGATCTCATGACCAAAACTCAAGCAAGAAAATTATGAATTTGTTAATTTTCTCAAAATTATATAAATTGCAGTATCTTTGATGAGAGGAGAGATCAAAGATGTCAAGGATGATCTTAATTTGTAATTTTTGTTGCTTATTAAGGAGAAGAACTCTATTTTTTTCCATTGAAAATATATTTTTATATAGCACAGCTCTAAATGAAATTAGTGATTTAGATCTCTTCTCTTGATATGAGTTTTCAACACCTTGCAGTCCTCAGGAGGGTCCCCTGGAGATCTGTGAGAATAGTATAGATTCTTTCCATTTCTTTCATATTCTCATGAATGGTTTGTTTTACATAGATTAATGTTTTATGCTTATCATAAATTAAAAATGCATGTTTTCCATAGATTAAATGTTTATGCTTTCTTAGATTAAAATGATCACGATTCCATAGATTAAATTTTATAAGTTCTAGAACAAAATATCCATGCTTTCATAGGGTAGAATCTCATGTTTTCTTAGATCAATAATATTTATGTTTTTTTTCTAGTTTAACATTAATTTCCTTTCCAAAAACTTAGTACTTTCATAGTTTATATTAGACAACCTAATTTCCTTTTGAAGTTTCCAATTCATTTTAGTTATGCATAAATAATGAAAGCTAATCTCCTAGCACATACGGTGTAGTTACTTCGTAAGCTCATTTACCCGGATTGACATATAAATACAAGTAATTTAATAGTCAATTAAATTACCCAACAAGTACATTTAGACATTAATCCTTGTGAATTGTGGCACATAAGGTATGGTCATCTCCATTAAAAAATATTTCCATCATTAGATCAAATGGTTATTGGTATACCCCAACTAAAAGAATAGCATAAAGGAGTATGTAAAGGATGTGTCCTTGGTAAGAATGTGAAGAAAACATTCACTAGCAATGACATAAGATACAAGGAAATCTTGGACCTTAATACACTCTTATGTTTATGGACCCATTTCAGAGAAGTCACTTGGTGTTCATCAATACTGTGTAACATTAATTGATGAACAGTCTAGAAAGACTTGGATATATCTCTTAAAGTATAAAAATTAAGTATTTGAGATGTTCCAAGAGTTTAAGGCAGAAGTGGAAATTATGATAGAAAATAAGATTAAAATCCTAAAATCAGATAATGGTGGGAATATACTTCTATAGAACTTGTGGCCTTTTGCAAAGAAGTGGGAACTAAGAGGGACATAATAGTTCCCTAAAATCCTCAATAGAATGGTGTGGCCGAAAGGAAGAACCGATCCATTTAATAATGTGTAATATCCATGCTACATGACTAAGACCTTCAAAAATTCTTATGGGGAGAAGCTTATGTAATAGCAATCTACATACCAAATAGAATTCATCACAGAGTTCTTGATGACATGACACTGGAAGAATCATTTACATGAAAGAAGCCAAATTTTGATCACCTCAAAATTTTTGGATGTCATGTTTACATTCATATTCCTAAGGATAAAAGGAAGAAGTTGGACATGGCATGTATGAAAGGTATATTTGTTGGATATAGCACCTCATCCAAAGAATATTAAGTCTACATCGAGGAATAATTTTGTATTGAAGTAAGAAGAGATGTTATGTTCAATGAAATAGTTGCATAGAAGAAGTCCAAGGATATCCCCATTAACACTGATGGAGAAGAAGAACTTATCTTTCATAATGAAGAGAATTCAAGGCAAGATAATCATCCAGAACCTACAACTAATCATCGTGAAGAACCGGAAGGACCAAGTGAACCAGCACAAGCAGTCATCGTTCCATAAACTTGGAAAATACCAGCTTGGTTAAGATCAACTCTACAATAAGAAAAAGGACATGCAACAACAAAAGGGACATTCAAAGAAATAAAGAAACCTAAGATATATTCAGTCTATGTAACATACATGACCAAACTCATTCAAGCAGAGCCTACCTCTTAAAAAAAAACAGCTAAACATCAAGTATGGAAACATGAAATGTTAGAAGAATACCAACCTATAATGAAGAATGATGTGTGATAAATTGTTCCTGGACCTAAAGACAAATCAATTGTGACTTCCAAGTGGGTGTACAAAATCAAGCATGTAGTTGATCAAAGTATTGACATATATAAGGCGATATTTGTGGAAAAATGATTCTCTCAACAAGAAAGAATTGATTGCAAAGAAAATTTTTCTCCAACAACCAGATACACAACCATCAGATCCCTAATTTCTATTATATCTACTATGGGATGGAACATTCATCAAATTGATATAAATACAACCTATACGAATGGGACAATTATTGAATAATTCTACATTTAGAAACCTCAAGGATTCAAAGTACATGGTAAGGAAACACATGTTTTTAGGTTAAAGAAGGCTTTATATGGCTTGAAACAACCCCTTAGAGCATGGTATGCCATAATGGATGCTTATATACTAAGACTTGGTTTCATCAAAAGTGTTGCATATCCAAATCTCTACATCAAGGTTGGTAAAGAATGAAGCTGTGATCATATTACTTTATGTGGATGACTTACTAATAATACGCATGGAAAATTGAATTCATGAATGCAAGTAAGAACTAGTAGTTGAATTTGATATGAAAGAATATTTTACAGAAATTTGGTATGATGGATTGTAAACTATGACAACTCCTATAATCACCACTTTGAAGAAGCTAATGAGTTCAGACTCATTTTTTGTTGATCCAACATCCTAGTGACAATTGATTGGTTCTTTGGTGTACCTCATGAACACCTGACAATATATATGTTTTGAAGTAAACACTCTAAGCCAATTTCATATGGAGCCAAAGAATGATCAATGGATAACGATAAAATACATTTTGAGATATATTTTTGGGACGATACATCATTGTATGAAATACGTTACAAGAAATAACATTGAGTGATTGGGCTACACAAATTCAAATTGGGTAGGAATTGATGTATATGAAAAATAACTACAGGTGGATGTTTTTGTTTGGGATCCTCTATGGTTTCATGAATGAGTAGAAAACAAGACTTGGTTGCACTGAGTAGTGTTGCAGTTGAATATATAGTAGTCAGTCAAGTTGGTCGAGAAGCAGCTTGGCTCTGGAAGTTGCTTGCATATTTATTTGAAGGACCTTTGGATTCTACCATTGTATGGTGTGATAACCAGAGCTACATAAGGTTGACAGAGGACATGGTTTTTGATGCAAGGACAAATTTCATTAATATCAAGTATCATTACATTCAAAGCTTGGTGTGGGATGGGTTCGTGAAACTACAAACATATCCACTGACAAACGAGTAGAAATTATATTGACAAAGCTTATTCCTAATGGGAAGCTTGAGTACTTGAGAGACAATATTGGGCTTGTGGATATCTCCCCCTTGATTGAGAGGGAGTAAGGGTGGAAATTGTATTTTCCTTGTGTCATGTACTATGGCCAAGACTAACAACCATAATCCTAGTAAAGGCATGAAGGAGAATGTTGGATCGGATAAGCATATGGGACCAATATTCTTTGAGGATTTGTACCATGATAAGAATAGTCCCGAGGACCAATATTTTTTGAGGATGTGTATCCAAAATAAGAATATTCTCATGAGGACATAGATGGTGAAAATATAGATGGGTTATGTGCCTAGAGAGGTATTGGTGTCCAAATTTATTCCCCCCAACATTTTTCTCTGATCTAGTGGAGGGATAGAGCATGTTAGTCAAGGCCTTGTTATTTTTGGCAACGTTGGTTATGACGATGCTCATCAATCTGAACCCTTCTTATATGAATATTTCAATTTGAGAATATATTTTTGTGTCATTACAAATACCTCCCTATTTAAGAGGAAGTGTTGAAAATGTAACTAGTGCCAGTCTTCAAATATAATGCAAATATATCATTGATGTACTTATTATATCTATTTATTATATTCGCCATTTTTTTCTATTCAAATCATGTTCTTCATGCTTAAATGGTCAATTGAGTCAAAAGGGAATTTATTATGAGTCAAAGGATGTAATTGAATGACAAAGTCCCATTTGGACTTCCGGTAAGAAAAGAAAAATTAGTTTTTTATGTTTTGAGTCAAAGATTCAAAATGTCATCCACAAGATCAAGTCGACCCTCCTTGGACAATTCAACCCTAGGGGAAACTATTCGACCCTCCTGGGTGTGTATATATATAAGGAAGCTTGACCACTTTGGATACCATTCATCACTCATCATCATATCATCTATGTTTGTGCCAAGATTAGATGAAAAACTAGAAAATTCAAAAGAAAGAGAAGAATAAATGCATAATATATATACATGTATATATACATTTCAATGTCATGGAATCCTAAAACCAATGAAGGAAAGTGTAAGAAAACATAATAAAAATGATAAACAAGCATCATAAAAGAATAAATGCATAATACAGTCCATATCCATCCAACATAGGTGGATATGTGTCGTATCAATTCTTATAAGGCCATATGGAAATGCAAGTCATAAACTACATGGGAGGAAAATCTAGCACCATATGTCAAACTTGACATGGAATGAACAGTTAAAACCTATATATTATGTACTAGCATTAAAAAAGGTTTGCATTAATGTGAATGTTGAAACTCAAAGAACATCTTGTGATTATTGTTACAATACAAGGGATCTACATTTTACATGTGTTGAGAATATGACGACGAATGCACCTAGTTTTGTGGGGAGAACCATTAGCTAAATATAGAGCAAGGAAATATGTCATAAAAACACTTGAAAAGTATTTTCAATACCATCCCATGAATGATTTTGAGCCATTCTTTCAAATATTTTGCACGAAGCCTTCCAAGGTAAGTGCTCTCTTCGCTCCCAATCAAATATACCTTGTCAAAAATGAGATATTGATGCACAATGTCTCGATATTATGGAACTATGGGATTCCAAGGAACAAGTTTGGGCATATAGACATGGAAGATAAGTATATTTTGAACTATCCCCCTTGCAATTTCACAAAGTATGCTTCAAGTTTATGAACATGTTCCATAAAGCTTGTGGTATGCTTCAAGTTTATGAAAATATCAAGTTCGATAAAGCTTGTCTTGAAAATATATATGTTTTTTCATTTTCTTCAAAAAGGTAATTTTTGCATAGAATTTGATGTATTTTTTAATAATTTTCATAGGTTGGGAATGGGGAAGAATTAGATTTTAGATTTTTAGAAAGAAACCTAAGTAACTAGAGAGGATTTTTTTAAAAGTTGAGGCAACACCTTCCAACATTTTAAATAATCCATAGCTAAGTAAATTTCAACAAGGAAAATACACATCATAGTCATGTCAACCCTAAATGAAATTATTCTTATAAATGATTAGTCAAAGTTAAAAAATCAAGTAAAATTAACCCTAATAAAATGTTTATAAATATATAAATTGTTTATTAATGATTCCCTACTCCTATTGAATTTTACCATCAAGAAAACAAGGAGTTCCAGAAAATCATTGAAATGTATGCAAGTTGTATAGAAATAAGAACATTTGACCATATCATGTCTACCATAGCTTAAATCTTTATCGAATACTGAGAAATTCAAAGAAAAAAATTCAAAAAACATGCAATTTTTTTGGAATCTCATACAACGAAGATGAGTTGTATTAATTTGGATTGAGTAGAGCATAGAGTTTGAATTGCTTGAATTAAATGACCCAATGACATATTTGACCAAAATACATGTTGTTGATTCTCAATTATTCTATATGCATTATGATAATAATTATGATAATGGTGTCCCAGAGGGCGTAGAATAAACAGTGATGGGGTGTATTGTTAAGTCACACTATGATGTGAAGGTCACCAGTTCGAAACTACGGGGGAAAAATTCTAGTCATGTTAAGGGCTGGTGTGGCAGAAAGTGTGATCCTCGAGTGATTTTGATGGCTTAGGTGCCCTTGGGCGCCAAAGTTTAAACTTGTAGTCATATTTGGAGAACACAAACAACTTAACAAACAAAAAACTATGATAATGGTGTCTTGGCTGGCACAAAATTTCATAAAACAAAATGATATCTAGAAAAAAAATTTGAATATATGCTAAAAAGCACACCTTATTCAGGCATAAACATACTATAAAAAATGTTTGCATCTAATAGAGGTGTTTTCATCTAGTGTAAATGTTGTCATATGGTGGAAATGTTGTCATTGATCTTTTTTTTGAATGAAGGACCCCTAGGAAAAGAGAAATACAATACCTGGTCATGGTTGGCATAAAAGGAAATATAAATTTGGCACATTAAGTAGTTATATGTCAACCCCGTTAAGACTTACATTGACGGAAGGCTATCAATAAAGGGGCTAGCTAAGCTAGTTGTTACAGTTATGGATGCTTGATATGGGATACATGATTGTTAAATGGACCTAATGAATATGAACTATATTTTAATGGACAAACATTTTCTATAAATAAGGGAATGCCTTATGAGGTAAAAATAAAAAATTTATTCCAAGGATCATTTTTTATCCATTCCACATTCATCATTTTTTCTAATCTCATGTGTGCTTTCAGTCAATGCAACCACACTATATTGAAGTGTAATGTGGAATAAAAGATATTACCTTTCATTTTTGTAAATATTTTGATTGGTTGAAATATGTGGATGTAAAAATTTTATCATTTTCAATCTAAATAAATTACAAAAAATGAAAAAAATTACAAAAAATGAAAGAAAAACTCATTATATTGAATTTTGTATTTTCTAATCTTTATTTTTGTTAAAATTTAGTGTGATGGTAGTGGGTGTTGAACATAATGGCCATATCCTGATAACTACGAAAAAACAAACCATCCCTTAATGAGCTAATAAATTAAACATGTCATAATTATATATGGACCCATAGCAATCATGGTTGAAAAGACTATGAATGGCCTAAATATTTGAATTTTTCTACAAATCACTCCACAACTAGGGAATTTTGAAATGGTCACATGAAAATGGATCCCTTATAAATTACAAAAACACTTATGTGGGGACCCAAAATCCAATTTCTATTAACCTATATTTGGTATTTGATAGCATGGATCTCATCGTTGTAGCACTAGGTGGGACAATCCCAAAGGTGACAACAAAAAATCTGCATTTGTAGAAGCTCCATTTAGGAGTTGACATGCTCATATGACCCATTATTTAGAGCTCGGTAACAACGCTAGGCTCACACAATCCATTACATTATTAGTGGATAACCTCAATGATATAATTCCCCCTTCAATTTAAAATTTATTTGGTAACTTATGATTTCTCCCACCTGGCAATGATACAAGTGGTTCCATACCAAAGTTATTTTCCTAGATGTTACATGCACTAAATTGTATATTTTGGATTCGATCAACAAGGACCTTTGCCTTTATTTCCTACACAATTTCATGGCTTTCAAGATCTCAATATGAGTAATAACTATTTTTTTGATGTTATAATTGAATAATTTGTCCATTTGTATTCAACTATTTTGAATTTGTCTCATTGCAATTCGGATGGATCAATACCCATTTTTCATAAAGTTTCAAGAGAAAATCCTTGGTTCTAAATAAGTTCCATTGGCCTTATCTCAAATCTTGTGCGGGAATTCAAGTTCACTAGAACTTCAAGATCAATCCCTAGGGTGAGACTTGTTATTGCGGTTGAAATTCCCTTGTCACCCAAAGTCTAGTCTATGTCTAGACTAGAACATAAACACACTAAAGATACTAACTATGAAGAACTTTGCACAACAAAAATATAAGCAGTGAAACCAATGGAAATACACAATATTTATGGCCCAGCTTTTTTATTTTTGTTATTTCATTAATAAAATCATCATATGGCTCATGTACCAGGGATCATGGCCCTTTAGCAACCTTGATACAAACTAGTATACACAATATACAATAAGGTGCAACTAGTTATTGAGGTATAATCCTTCAGACCCTCAGTCTTCCCATTAAATACAGAGAAAAATATTGACATACTTGTTGATGGAAGTACTTTTCATTTAGCCCTTTCAGTCCTCTTGTACATTACTCCTGGTTTTCCTTTGCCTCGAATATTACATAGTGATCAACTTCCTTTAGATCACTGCGCCTTCTATACATTATTATCACTAGATATCATGTTGTTATTTCTTCCTTCACCTAACATACTTCACACTGAGTTACTTCAGCCACCCTTCATAAATTGGCCTTCCTATCTAACTCAACATGCCCTTCTTCACCAGTGGATTCTTGTTGACTTTTTGGTTGCTCCAACAACCTTGAAACCCTCGATATTTCCTATGTTGTAGGCTCCTAAACACATAACCAACCTAGTAGTAGCCCTTAACTCACACTAGTACATTTGGTGGAAATTCCGACACTTTTGACCAAATGTCAGAAATTTCCCCAAATTTTTTCAACTTTTTCAAATCCCACCCGAAACCATCACTATACCGACATTTAGAGACAAGTGTCGCAATACTGACACTTAGAAGAAAGTGTCGGTCTTGCGACGTTTGCAAAATAGCATCGTAATTGCGATGGATCTCTGAAGTATGTCATTATTGCGACATTACAGAGACAAGGTGTCGCTATTGCGACGTTTAGAGGAAGGTGTCGCTATTGTGACGTCTGGAAGAATGCGTTGCTATTGCGAAGTTTGGTGGCAAAGTGTCACTCTTGCGACGGTTGGTGGCAAAGTGTCGCTCTTGCGACGGTTAGGCGATATGTGGCTCTTCCGACAGTTGGTGGCAAAGTGTCGCTCTTGCGACGGTTGGTGGAAATGTGTCGCTCTTGCGACAGTTGGTGGAAATGTGTCGCTCTTGCGACGGTTGGTGGCAGAGTGTCGCTCTATCGACGGTTGGATGGAATCCATTCCTGTAGTTATGGTGATTAAATCCCACACGAAAATAACAAGTGAAGAAACGTTGTGGTGGAGGTTAACCCTAATTGTTAACAAACAAAGGCGTAGAACTATGAACAAAAGAGGCGAAACCAAGAAGCGGAACCTTGATTATAAAATAGTGGAAGCAGTTTCGAAATCGAAAACCAGCAATATCACATGGGTAAGTAGGCTGTAAGAATATTTCAAAATAAAAACACGATATGGGCCTACGATGGACACGTGGCCATAAGTGGTTTAAAAAAACCATTTATATCGCGCGATGTTAGGAAATTAACCCTCGTGCAATAATTAAACACGATATTAGTTTACATTCGTCAGATCACTCAACCCTACACGATAAGCTATCTGCCTTTGGATGCGAGTGGCTTGTTAATGGAGGTGGGCCATATGTAATGTGGGTTCCACGAAACATTTGAATGGTCCGGGGTAAGTCCCACATGGGGAACCTAATTTGGGGTTTAATTCAAGACGACTATATATATATATATATATATATATATATATATATATATATATATATATATATATATATATATGTTAATAGATATGCTATGTCGGATGTGAGGTTTTAAAAGCCGCGATCGTGATTATATTTGGATTAAACAAATTTCAAGGTTGAACTTAAGTAATATGGTGAGTGCGAGAACCTAAGGCAACCATTGAGTTATTATTCGAACTTTTGATCGTGAATTGTCCCATAATTGAAATGTGGACCAGATATTAATTTATGTTGGCGCTGGCATTTAAATTAATGTCGTGGAGGTTCCATGTAATGTTTGTTGATATACACTGGTAAGTTCATGCGAGTGTAAATTAAAAGAGAAACCTTGGATATGTGATCTATTTGGGCTTTAATAGAAGGGAAATTATAGGTGTAAATGAGTTATGTTATGGTTTGAACCATATATGTAAGCTCTGCATCAAGAATTGAAATTCTGGGTTGGTTGGTGTTATAACCAGTAAAAAGAGAAAGGGCTTCCGAAGGGAGTATTGAAATTGTCAGCTTTATGTTAAACTGGAATTAGAATATTCATTCAATTTATTATAAAATGGGCTATCGCAAGGGTGTTTGGTGGGATAATCCCACATTCATCGGGCGTATAAGCGATATTGGTGTTTATATATGAGTTGAGGTTTTACATGTTTCGATTACGAGCCCAAGGCTATGCACACTCATACAAACAATTGGGACTCGGCGCATGCGCTCAGCCCCACCCCTCATGACTTGGATTTGGTTGTGGTTTAGCTTGTGGTTCTTCACCTCAGTATTGTGGTGATTAGTGTAGGTGCTGAGCCAGGCGCTCGACAGAGTAAAAAGCCCACAATTTTATTAAAAATATAAACAATTTGTAAAAAGCCCACAATTTTATTAAAAATATAAAAAAATTTATATTAAATATAAAATTTATATACTCTTTTTTATTGGGAGTAAAAATCCCACAATTTTATTAAAAATATAAACAATTTGTAAAAAGCCCACAATTTTGTAAAAAGCCCACAATTTGTAAAAAGCCCACTTTTATTTTCTTTTTGCTTATTGAGCTCCCATTGAGTTCAACATGTCTTGGGTTTTCTACACCATTGAGAGAGATAATTGCTAAATATAATTATTATTTTCTTTATAGTATAATTTGCATCAATGGAAGAAAACATTAGAGGTGGAAAAAAAATTCAAAAGGGTGAAAGGGGTGATGGTAGAGTTTATTGCCCTTGCAAAAAATGTTGTATGAGAAATAATGTTAGAGTTTTAATAGCAACAGCAACAATACATTGTAAGAAATATCAGCACATTGATGGTGGATCAAATGACTATCGTCTCGTGGTAATTAATTATCTATCTTCATTTTGATTATATCGTAAAATTTTATATTATTTTAATATTTTTTATATGTGCACTAATGTTTAATGATTAATGTTTGTAATTTTCATAAAGGCACAGTTGCCCCCAAACTTTCTGCAGATGATCAACCAGCTTCCAAAGCTAAATAGTAGTAGATTAGATGATGTTGCACCAGTACAAGAGAATATTGCAGCAAATATTAGTATTGGAAATGATGTTGTACAAGGTGAAGAACATGAAGCGAATGATGAAGGTAATTTTAATGATCCCATGGAGGTAGATCATGATGAAAATAATGAGACAATTCACATTAATGATGGGACAAATCAAATGCTCCAAGACTTGTATGGTGAGTCAGATGATGATGGTGGAGATAGTGACGGTATTTATGATGTACCTCTGATTAAAAGGTCAAGTGAATGACTTTTTGAACACTCAAATGCAACTCTTCTCTCTGCTACATTGTTGCTGGTGAACTTAAAGGTTATGAATAATTTGTCGAACAGATGTATGACACAACTCCCAAGCCATGAAATATGTATATATGATCACATATATGTAAATGTTGAATATTTTCCCTTTTTTTAGTTGTAATAAATGTGTAAAATAATAATTCAATACTTATATATATGATTAATAATCTTTACATTAACTAGTTTTTGTTTATGTTGTAGATTGTTGGGTGAATATTTGTTACCATCACCAAATACTTTACCTTGAACATATCGAGATCTACGTGCTATTATGAAACACTTTGGAATGGAATATAACACTATAGATGCATGTCCTAAAGATCATATTATATATTACGGAGAACATGCATTGAAAACAGAATGTCTGAAATGTGGTACCACTAGATATCGAACAGATCAACTAACCAAAAAGGTGCCTCAAAAGGTTCTTCGTCATGTTCCCATAATTCCATGTTTGCAGCGAATGTTCAGGTGTAACAGCATAGCACAGTTTATGGATTACCATTCAAAGAATATAAGTGGAGATGGTGTTATTCGAATGCCTGCAGATGGTTCTGCATTTAGAGAAATCGAGGAAAAATATGTATATTTTAAAAATGAACCTCGTAGTGTCAGGCTTTCATTAGCAGTTGATGGTGTTAATCCATTCAGAGAGCTTAGATCTACTTACTCAGTGTGGCCTATTTTCGTTATCAACAATAAAATTCCTCCTTGGATGTCAATAAAGAGGGAGCACATAATGTTGACTATGATTAAACCAGGTATTTGATACATTATTTTTTTGAATGTAACATTTTCATTTCTCTCGTTGTTTGCATAAATATATATTTTATTTATTTACTTAATTATATATACATATATCATGGTAGTAATTATTATGTACCGTAATTTTGAACAATTAGGTAAGTACAAGGTCAAAGATATGAATGTATATATTGAGCCTCTTATCGATGAGCTAATATAGTTATGGCATGGCATCACCATCTATGACATCACTAAACCAATCAAGCAGAAGAGATTTCAATGTCATGGAATGCTTGTATGGTCAATTCATGATGCCCCAGGACTAACACATGTTTGTGGTATGTAATATTTCGTTTCACTTTAATATAATACATAATTATCTAAATTATATATACCATATTGCATGTTTTAAAAATCATCTCATAGTATAATTGTTATTGATCCATCTATTGCAGGTCTTCAAACAAAGGGTAGATTTGCATGTCCAGTTTGTGGCCCTAAGATGAAGTATCGTCATTTTCCAGACTTAAGAAATATGGTGTTTGATGAGTTTAGGCACTTCCTCTCTAGGAACCATAAGTATTGTACTAATTAAAAACATCTTTTCACTGATAAAGAAGAAACTGGATTAAAACCACGAAGAATGACACCTCAATTGTGGAAGTTGGAATATAACTGAATTAATAATCGTCAAGCAGCTAGTACGTAATTTGTGTATATATATATATAATTTTTTTATGTAATGTTTGGAATTTTTGTTTTAACTAATGAATTTATTTTATTGTATTTTATAATTATTGTTCTGATTTATTTTATTCTTTGATATCAAGGTCATCGTCACAGTGAAGGTACTAATATTGTACTTCCACCTGGAATGAAATGTTATCCTTCTCAATTCGCGAGGTTTCCCTACTATGAGGACCTAAAAATAGTTCATTTGTTTGATACAATGCATGTCGGGAAGAATGTGACAGAAACATTATGGCGAACCATAGACGGTGCACATGATAGAGACGAAATTGACAAAATTTGTGCTGACATTGAGAAATCGAATCATGCAATGAAAAGTGTGATCGACAAATCAAATAAAAATGGAGGTCGAAGTTATAATAATATTCCATGGTTATTAACAGAACAACAAAGCAATGATGTAAAAGAGGTCGTTAGAAGAATTAAATTTCCAACAGGTTTTTCTTCAAACATAAATAATATCTTAACGAAGAAAGGTGACTTCAGTGGGGTGAAAACACATGATTGGCATACCTTTGTTAAGGTAATTTTTTTGGTATATGTTTTTGTATGTTATTACTTGAATACATATTTTAATTTTTCCTTTTTTATGTTTAATTTGGAAACCAATAACGATTCATTTTTTATTGTTATAGTATGTTCTACATGTATCTCTCCCAAACGACTTTGACAACAATGTCAAACAAGTTATATATGGTCTTAGTAAATACATGAGGTAAGTAGTTTTGATTTATACGCAAAATCTAATTGCTACAATTTCTTTTCATACTTAATGAAATGATGTATTAATTTACTTGTAATGAAATATATATTATGTTTCATTGAAATAACCTTGTGTAATGATTTGCAAATGGTTGTCATTGAAAGAAATCCATAAAGATGAAATAAAGTATTGGAAGAGAGAAATTCCTCGGCTAATGTGTGAAATTCAAAAGTATCTACCTCCAACATTTTTCAATGCACAAGAACACTAATTGATACACCAAGTTGAAAATATTGAAATGTGTGGACCAGTACACACAAGGTCAATGTGGATGGTCGAGAGGCACCTGAAATCCTTGAAGGCTTTGGTTAGACAAAGAGCATGACCTGAGGGTTCTATGGTGGAGGGATATGTGGTATATCAATCCATGGTGTATATTAGTCATTATATTCCTATATTGGTTGCGCCAGCTATGAAGGTAGTGGATTGCATTTGGGATGTGAACTCCATCAAAAAATTTGAAGTGGAGCACCTGTTGGGAAAAGGTAGAATGAAGAAAGTGAGAGGTAAAAGATTTATTATGTATAATACATATAATGTTTCAATTTTTTACATCATGTATATTATCTTTATATTCATTTAGGTCTTATTCTTTCATATTTTATTAATTAATATAATTTACCATGGTTATAAGTAATATTTATTAATATTGGTGAATTATTGTTTTTTTATTCAGGTGCTCAAGATTATGAGGCACTACTTTTATACATTGCAAACAATCTTGAGTGGATGAGTGAATGGATTTAAACATGTAAAGCACGTAAATACGATAGGTTATGATGGCAACTACTGTCTGAATTGATTACAGAAGCGTATCGTAGTGGATATGGAAATGTTACGGACAAGGAAATCGATTTAGCATATGGTTTGAAAGATAGAAAGGTAAGCAATTAATTCACCTATTTTATTCATTACTTATTTTATACTATATTTATAATGTGACAACAAGTTTTATTTTTCAGATAATTTTCATGCTGTGTAAATTATATGACTAATTATTAATTGAGAATGCATATTTTTCATGTTTGGCATATTGCAGTTAAAACACCACAAGGCTATGTGGTGCAATGGTCGTAAATTTCACGTTAAATAGTTGGATGATAACAGGAAAGCTTCTGATAGTGGGATAACTGTAGTATTCCAGGTCACTAATGTTTCCTCCAAGAGTGAAAGACATCCTCAAGAATCTGAAAATAGATATTATGGGTTTTTAGATGATATAGTTGAGTGTGACTTTAATTCCTTCAAAATAATTTTGTTCGACGTCAAATGGTATAGGCTACAAATGAATGTACGTGATGATGATAGAACACTTATTCAACATGAAAATGGATTTCCAATGGTTAAAACATCGTAGTTTGAAGCAGGAAAAGATCGCTATGTTTTTCCAATCCAATGCGAACAAGTCTTTTACTCAGAGGTTCTAGGTGAGAACGAATGGTCATTTTCTATTAGATATGATCCAAGAGGAAGGCCAGTAGAGTATACTGTAGAGGAAGAAGATGATATTGATCAAGAAGAAGATGCTACAATGGCAGATGAGCAGGAAGATGCTTGACAGACGAAGAAGATATATTAGAAGATGAACCAAGCATAGGAGATGAGGCAAAAATTATTGATGATGATGTCGATGAGGATATTATTGAAAAAGACATAATTGATGATGATGATGACATGGTCGATCATTTCAACACTGTTTCTTAATCAGATGTTGGTATAGATTTCGATCAGTTGGATGAAGATCAAGAAGATACAGAAGAAGAATATTGATAAATATGTTATGTTTGAGTATGAACTGGTATGTTATAACTTTATATTTTAATATGTAGGAATTATTGTATTTAAATAATTTACTAATTATGTGGGTTTTTTGCATGTTGTTTATTATTTCAAACCAATAAATAATGGCCTTACTATTGTACAAGCTAAAATAAAATTATATGCCATTTTTAAATTAAACCTAAGTTGGCATTTCAAAGGTTTTGATACCTATTTATATGGTGGAGAATTACTGCCATAAACTATGGTTTTAATAGGAATTTCAAATGAATTACAAAGGTTTCGGATTAATCATGGTAGGCCTTTCAAAATTTTACATTAATCACTATATCTACCTTGCATGTAATCAGTACTACAACTCCTTTCCTTTTCTAATCGACTCAAACCCTACTGGATATATGCCTCCTACTACAAAGAACCGCCTGTCATGCAAGAAACTCCATAAAGCAGGCCCTTGCTACAAAGAACCGCCCGTCGCGCAAGAAACTCCAGAAAGCAAGCCCTTGCTGCAAAGAACCGCTCGTCGCGCAAGAAAATCTAGAAAGCAGGCCCTTCCTCCATCAGCAGGAAAAATGATATGGCCAAACAGAACTTTTCCAGTTTTTGAAAAGTGATTTTACCATTTAGAATGCCCAGGATTTGAAACAAAGCAATAAATTGGGCTACTCATTTTCCTTGAATAGGGCATGCCTATAGATTTAGTTTTGTGTTTAATAAAAGTCAATGTAAGACATAATGAATTCCCCAAACCTCAGTCTCCAGCATGCTTTCCATAAAATTTGGCAGTTGATTTCCATCATCACAATTTGGTCTTTACAAGAAGAAAAATTGATCACCATTTCCTACCATTTTCCTTCAAACAATATTAAGCACATGCAGTCATCATCTGACTTTGATAGATCCATCCGACTTTGATAATACATCACAGCTCACACGAATTGCATCTTCATTTTCAACCACAAGACAATCAATAAACTCACCCCCATAGCTTTCCAGGGCTATCATGCACAATTGACTCAATCCCATATTTGGCATAGTTGTAAAAGACGAGGGAATAGTTTCCCTGTACCATGGCAAATTAACATCCCAAAGGCTTGATGTTCCTGCAGCCAGTACTTCAAAAATTGTGTTTTTCTCCATGGCCATGTTTTCAGGGTTGGTCTCTTTCTTTGCCTTGCCATTGCCGAGCAAAATCTCTGAAAATATTTGTACTAGTGCAGGGTGAAAATTAAACCCACATCTATTCATATTATAGTCACACATGAACATACTATTTTAATAATCAGGTGTTTGTAATTGGAAAGTATCAAGAAATATAATTTGTGATAATTTATAAGCACAATCACCACCCCAAACATTGGCACAATTTCCACATAGCATGGATGATACATCTCCCTTGGCAGGAGTTATACATTCAGCATAAGGGCCAGATAAGTTAGTCATGTGGATATAATTATAGCTAATGCTAAACCTCAATCTCCAGCATGCTTAAAACTAGGATCAGATCAAAATCTAGCTACAACTATCATTGAATGTAGACAAGTATGCGAGAGAATTTCTATTTTTATTTTAAGCTGGATAAGCCATCTTCGTGCTTTATAGGCAGCATCCACTTTCTCATTATATCTTGGGAGTTCTGCAAGAGACACCTAGTCACACTGGGGTCAAACCCAATTCACCTTTTCCTGTTGATTAGCCTCCAATCTGTTCACTTTTACCTGGAGAGATTTAACATATCTAATAGTCTTATTAAGGACAACAGCAGTGTCCATGTAATCTTCACCAAAGATTATATTTCTCAGAAGTTTGACCATTCATTTAATTCTCTCTTTTTGGATTTCTTGGCAGAAGCACATTTCCCTGAAAGAGATTTATGTGACTGTCTACATCTAAGTGCGTTATTCTTTGTACTTCCCTCAGTCAGCATGCTAACAGCACTCAATGCACAGATATTCTTGTTGTTGCATTAATTCTCATTGGAATTTTTGCAATTATTGGTTTGGATGTCCACTTCCTGGGTCGGAGTGACCAGAAGGAAGCTATCAAAAAAAAAAATTGGATCCTTTTGACAAGAAAATGCTACAAAAAAACCCACAGACAATGACTGTAGCTATCACCTCAACTTACAAACAGTAGTCAGCCCATTCCTATCCATTTTCTATTGAATAAGCTGATTCAATTACAACCAACGAAGTTACAATACAAGTCTGTAATGCCAAGTTCTAGGATAGTTGGACCCTTTTCCTGAAGCAAGAGTTATTCAAATTAAGAAAAGAGGAGGGTTTCAAGGTTTCAAGAGTTTAGTTCTTGACTCTAGCTGAAAACATGGAATGAAGGGAAACCAACAAGCCTTGTTATATTCGACCTATGGATGAGAAGCCCTGAACAATATAGTAAGGTGATGTAGCGCTTAGCCCCACACACACTATTTTTTAGCTTCGATCACCTTTGTATTTTTCCAGAGTATCCTGGGCAGGGCAACCTTGCCACTTTATAACACTTTTATATTTTACAATTTCTTTAATAGCAGTCTCCCAATCATTCACTGCTTTCTTGAATACCACAACAAAGTTGTCCATATCCAAATTGAGGATCACTAACATTTATTCATGGCCATTTACACTCTCACTTCTACACTTCCTCCTCCACCTCATTATAGATCATGACATCTATGTTACTAAAAAGTTCTTTGATCGATTGATATTGTTGTGAAGCAGTCAACACAAATCATTTGATTTAACTCTCAATTTTTCTACAACAACATATTCTAAGAGGCACGGGTTTTCCAAGATCTAAACAACTACATCATTCATCCAAATACAGAGTTTTAATCACCTATAGTCATATAAGGGACCAGTTGTATCCGAAATGAAGCACATGAGAATGATGGTTGATTAATATAGGGTCATATACAGAGTTTTCTTCATATAAGGTCTTGGTTTTTCCTCCTTCCCAATCTGCATGTGTTTTATGTTGTGGCTCTAATGTATCAAAATTTATATAGAGGTTGACATCCACTAGGTGTTCCAAGAGGATTCTTTACTACATCAAGCTCAAACCTCTATCTCATTTATTTCTTGAAGCTCAAATGTTGTGTGAACCTTAGGCATCATTGCACACTAAAGAAGCCCCGAGAAAAGGTAATTAATAGATACCAAATAATTATCTCTACATGGAGTTACAACACAGGAGAACAAAAAACGTACTAAGATGGGTCTAATGGGAAAATAATTTTAAACAAGAAGAGAGGTAGGTCTTAGCGATAATAATGGAGTTATTAGAACCACCAAAGATTTGATATCATGACATATAAATGTGTAACTCCAAACTTGGATCATATTCCATTAACATGAATCCATATTTAATATGGTAATATGACTCTTGATTTCATCTTTCAAGAGGTTAATTGACCTTTCATGTTATCTATTCATATTTCTCCTATTATTTAGAAATGATTAAAATGACAAAAAAATGAATAATTATATGTCCAATAGCACTAAACCCAAATTGAACTACAATCTCAGCTTTCCAAAACCCGCTAAAACTTCTTTCACTAAGGTCTATTGTTCTACATGAATTCACTTTACATGAGTTCACACTTTTTATCTTGTACATGTGTTATGCCTTACATTTTTGTTATCTTGTACATGTGTTATGCCTTACATTTTGGTCTTCATCATCCTTGTCTCTCATTTTTTCTCTCACAACAAGTACCTATATGCAATCATGTCACTCCTTGGTCCATCACATTGTTCCACAAAAAATGAGCTTGCTCATTCCCATCATGCACTGGTTCAGATAACTTGCCTTGTCAACCCATGTGTTGATTCATTTCACCCACTTAAATTATCAAGATAACATGCATGCCAACTTGGTTTACCCACTTAACTTATCAAGCTAACCCATGTGTCTTCTCAACACACATTGCACTAAACTATGTCATGTCATCTTATGCTATGCTAACTCCTTCGCCACACGCTTACCTCTGACACCATTTACCATCACCATGCCATGTTAAGTCACTATCCAAAAATCCACTTAAACTTTCTTGCACCAAAATTTAGCCTTCCAATCATGCATAACATGCTTGATACATTTTGGTGTGAATCCCCTTGGCACTTTTGCATGCCCAAGGAAATCTAGCCCACCCACTATATATCCAACGCACCTGTAGTTCATGCATAACACATTGCATTCGTGCAAATAGATACTTCGTGAAATCGTGCAAGAGCAGACACCTAGACCATGACCTTCAAGGTCTGACACATCTTATTGAGATGAAAAAAATGGAAAGTCTACCCATGACATGGTCAGCATGTCAAATTTGAAAAGGATTTTGTCAAAATTCTTGTGTTGTGAAAATGGAGAGTATATTTTATGAATTTCAAAGTTTCAATTAATTTAAATTGGTTGGATGTGATAGGCTAGAATCACTACAAGGAAAAGAACCTATAGCGGATGTTTTTGAGGAACCCCTTATAAAAAATACCCCATACATCTTTTTCTAGTGTAGGTTACTAGAGGAGGTTGGCGGGTGGATGGTTTTGCGGATAACTACACATTTATGGTTGTATCTTGTGTTCATTTCCATTGTTTGTATGGTACTGATGAAACTATTAGAAAGTCTAATTTAGAGGTCAGATCACTGCTATAGCATAATGTGATTATGTTGTTGCTTTTCTAGTGTTTTGTTTCAATTTTTTTGTGATTTATACACAGCAGACTCAATAATACTGAAATTATGAAGCTGATTTGTTTTGATAATTAATATACCTTTTGAGATTTTAAAATTTCACTACAAATAACCCAGTTTAGTCTCATTGTCAACTCGTCTCTTGTTTGGGTGCCTTAATGTGCAATGATATGTTTCCAGGACTAAATTCAATGCAAGGCATATTTGAAACTCTAACTCTGTCTTCCAGTGTCTTATTAGAAATTATTTTAGTTTTCATTTTGTGTTTTCAAGTTAGATATTGTTTAAAGTTTTTACATTTATAATTTTATTGTAATGTGGCACACTGATCATGGCAGTACAAGAACAACCCCGAGATAGGATGATCGCAGAAAGGGGCCAGCGGAAGAACATGTAAAGTGCCAGCATTGCTCTATCTTTAGGTATTTTAGTTATTTACATAATTGAAATAATATTAGTTTTTTTCAAATATGCAGACACCTAGCCATGGTACGTGTGATGATTCCCTCTATGAGGAAGAGCTTTCTTCATCCCTATCTCCATTGCTCTTGCTGCGAAAAATGGCGCGAAAACCAAGGTCGGAATTTGATACTTTGCTAGACGCGCCTCAAACACCTGAAACTGAAGAGAGGATAAAACAACTTATGACCCAGCTAGAAATATATCAGGTAATAATAAAAAATCAAAGGGATATTTTTTTTGTTCTGCATGAGATGAATTGTGATGGTTTGATTTTTAATTTTTAAATTGACTAAACTAACAAAAATTTCTTCTTTTCTTTTTGTTTTATTTGGTCTGGGGACTGTTACCATTGTCATTTTGCGGGATTTGCGGATGTTTCTATCCGCTTTGGTATTTGCTGCTATTCGGCCGACCGACTGTATTTGGGTGGGCCTTTCGGGTCTGTGGACCCTGATCTAGAGGCATCTTGGCGTTTTCATCGGGCCCTCACCACCACAGGGTCTGCACAAGAACTGACACCCCCTGTCTCGTGCATTGTGGTTCGACCTGACCCTACACCATTTACCGCGAGGTTGGCCCTATCTTGAAGGCAGTTTCACAGTATTAACCGGGGTCTCACTACCAGTATGGATCATTATGATGATGCGGTGGATTATTCGGAGGACCCCCTGGAGGGGGTCGACATCTGGGGACTTGATGCACAAGATGCGGAGGACTACATGTTTGACTTGAACCTGATTCTTGAGGTGGCGGCACCTGCTCCATCTGAGCTGGCTAATGTGGGAGGCTACTCCTCGCCTCGGGCTGACCTGGCACTTTTTTCTCTCGACTTGCCCTCAGGTGCAGACTTGGGATTGTTGGATTTTCCCCAGGCTGGACAAGATATAACCTCAAGTGCCGCCATTGGTTGCTCTACGCAGCTCTCGGAGGCATTTTTCCATGATATAGGGGTCACTACAGGATCACTGGCACAACTGAGTATTGGTGGACCTTACTCGCTTGGACCTACGGACCCGGGGGTCGAAACGCCCTTTGACTTGGCACCAACTGCACCAGAGGCGGCATCGGGGTCGTTTACAAATATACCTAAGGATTTCAACTTGGAGGGGGGGATTGGCACACCCCCAGTGACTGAAGACTCTGTGGAGCCGGGGCTGGGATGCTCAAAGGCAAAAAATCTGCACAAGGTCACAAGAAGTAAATTAATCTATACCACAAACTTTGGCTGCGAGAGCGGAATGGTGGACTGGGGCATTATTGCAACCAAGACTCTTGTGGGGAAGGTCCGTGGCTGAAAATACTCTGCCACTCGGCTTCGGAGGTGGATTCGTGAAATCTGGAGTGACACTCTCCCTTTTCTCCCGGTGGTCCAGGTCCTCACCAAAGGCTGGTTTTCACTCTCTTTTGATCGCCCTGAACAATTGGACTGGGCTCTCAAGCACTACTGGCATCTTGAGATGCACCTGGTTTATCTCAAAAGATGGGTTCCCCTGTTCGACCCTAAGAAAGAGAACGTCGGCGCAGGCCCCATCTGGATGAGGCTGCCGGGGTTGCCACTGCAGTTTTTGAGCGAACCCGCGCTGAAGAACATCGGAGGAAATTTTGGCCACTATCTAGATCATGATCGATCCTATTTGACATCGGGCAGTCACGCAGTCGCCCGGATCTTGATCTTCTTGGACACTAGGGATGGCCTCTATGAAAGTTTCAACATGGTTTTTTATGAGATGACCTGGCAGCAACCTCTGGACTACGAAGGCGTGCCCTTTCGATGCCGGAAGTGTCATGTGGTTGGTCACTTGTATAAGGATTTTCCTATGATGGGCATTGGCAAGCAGACTCCGCAGAAATCCTGTTCAACAGGTACTCAGACTGGGCAGGTGAATAGCAAGGTGTGGGGGGATGATGCCGTGTGTCGGCCGACCCCGGACGCCCCAAGAGAAGCTAAACTGATGCCTACTGCTCTTCCTTCGTGGACCACCTCGCAGCCTAGAACTCGCTCGCTGGCTTCGATGGACACTTCTCAGCGGAACCCTCCTATTCCGGGTAACTCTATTTCTTGTGCTTTTTCGATTATTGATGGTATTCCTGTCCCACCAGTTTGCACTTCATTTCAATTCACATCTGGTATTGGTGATATCTCTCTGCCCTCTCCAATTCATACCTCTGGCACTCATTCGACTTGGCCTGGCAATCCTTTGAAACTCCCTGCGGTTTGCTACTCTATGGCTTTGACGCACCCGTCATCCACTCCTATTATCCACCACTCCTCTAATGAACTTCGATGCCACTCATCCTCATCTTCCGAGACTCCCTCATCGCGTCATAACTATTTCCTTCGATCACTCTCCCTACCACATTTGGGTGAGACTTTTGGGATTGGGCCTAGTCTGGACTGTATTCCCATCAAATCTCGGGGTCGACCATCTGCACTGGCGAAGGCGATCAAAAGAGCTAATCTTGAAGTTGAAGCCGGCACTCAATCCTCTCTTATGCGGGTCCTTAGAGCCAGAAGACCCTCGTTGGCGGTTACATCATGATCTACCTCTCATTCAACTGCAGGGGTCTGGCCAACCCCGATAAGAGACTGGCCCTCAATGATTTGTTATCTCATCGACCCATTGATATTCTATTTCTTCAGGAAACGCTTGGTGCTAGGCCCGATGTGCAGACTCTCTTGACCTCTATCCTACCTCGTTGGACATTCATCACCCTTGATGCATCAGGGCGATCTGGGGGCTGTGCTTTAGGCATTAATGACAGGACTGCCCGGATGACCAACTGTTGGGGCGATCTGGAGTTCTTGCTATGAATGTCCTTTTTGGCAACTCGGAGGTGGAATTTACTCTGATCAACATTTATGGGCCCTGCACCAACAGAGAGAATTTCTGGTCTTCTCTGTTGACATGTTCTTTACTCAAAGCACCTCATATTATTATGGGTGGTGATCTTAATTTCTCTTTAGGGATCTCTGAATCTTGGGGCCCCAATGCTTCCCCGGATCCATTGGCCGAGTTTTTCATTTCCCTGTTGAATGCCTCGAATCTGATTGATATTCATTCTACCAAGATTCAACCCACCTGGAGGAACAAAAAGACTGGCTTTGCTGCCCTGGCGCGCAGGTTAGACAGATTTCTTATTAAGCAGACCCTTTTTCCTATTATTTCTCGAGCCCGTCAATGGGTGGGGATGGGTGGTAAATCTGACGACTCTCCTATTTACCTGGATTTCAAGTGTGGTCCTAATAGGGCTCGCTCCCCTTTCAAATTTAATGCTCGATGGCTGAGTGATCCTGATTACACCCTGATGGTTACTCTGGCCTGGCAACACTGCAGCCCTTTGAATGACCGGGACCCGGGCAGGATTATCAATGACAATCTAAATCGAATCAAAAAACTTACTATTCGATGGATTCGAAACAAGAAGAGATCGGAGAGGGAGGCTCTGATCAATATTGAAAATAAGATTTCCAGCCTCAACAACGCTGATTTACTGGGCTATAGATCTGATGATACCAAGGCACAGCTTATTGCTCTTGAATCGGACAAAGCTAAATATCTTAGACAAAAGGAGGAAGACTGGAGACTAAAAAGCCGGGCAATATGGTTACAAGCAGGTGATGAAAATACTAATTCTTTCAGCAGCATGCTAATGGAAGGAGGGCTGCAAATGGCATTTGGGAACTGTCTGACAACAATGGATTTATAGCAAGAACTCAATCTCAATTATCTGACCTGGGCACAAGACACTTCACAAACCTTTACAGGGCGTCTAACCGCATTGACCTCCCGGACATCATGCATATTACCCAGCATACAAAAAGATTTGTTGAACAGGATCAGATGGATGACCTAAATGCACCAGTCACCTTGGGTGAGCTGGAAGGTGTATTGAAATGGTTCAAGCGGGACAAAATCCCTGGGCCTGATGGCTGGCCCATTGAGTTCTTTATTCATTTTTTTGATCTCATTTCAACTGACCTGTTGACTATGATTGAAGACAGCAGAGTGCGAGGTCGAATATATGATGGTTTCAACACCACTTTCATTGCTCTTATACCAAAAACTGACAATCCAACTAGCTTCAATGAATATAGACCTATATCTCTGTGTAATTGCATATACAATATCATATCCAAACTCATTGCTAACCGCATCAAGCCTTTCCTGTCTACACACATTGAAAAAGAACAATTTGCATTTTTGAATCATACGCAGATCCACAAAGCTATTGGCACGACCCAAGAAGTTCTTCATACTATTAAGACCCAGTGCCAGAAATCCACCATTCTCAAAATCGATCTCACAAAGGCATTTGATCGGGTCAACTGGAGCTATCTCCATCTCATTTTGATCCATTCTGGCTTCCCTCATCTGTTCATAAACTGGATCATGGGATGCATTTGTCATGCGACCTTCAGTATTCTGATCAATGGCACCGCATCTGATTTCTTTCATGTGGGGAGAGGACTGAGACAGGGATGTCCTCTCTCGCCATTATTATTTTTCTTGGTTATGGAAGGACTCTCGGGGCTTATCAGGAATGCAAAAGACAGAGGAGAACTCCAAGGACTCCGGATTAAAGACACTCTTCATCTCACTCATCTACTATTTGTAGATGACGTTCTCATCTTCCTCAATGGTACTAGACAAGACTCTGTTCATTTTGATATGATTCTGCACTGCTTCTGCAGGGCCACTGGCATGGAACCTAATAGTACCAAATCAACCATTATTATGACTGGCTACTCGGGTATGGAACAAGGTATCTCTCTGCACCTTTTCGACTATGTTAGCATTGACATCAATGACAGACTCAAATATCTAGGTTTCCATATTAAACCAAATGACTACAAGATCAAAGACTGGAACTGGTTGATAGCCAAGATTGAACGCAGGATCAACATATGGTATAACAAATGGTTATCCAGGGCTGGACGCCTGATCCTCATCAAATCTGTGCTAGAAGCTATTCCGGTCTATTGGATGACCATGGCTTGGATTCCAATTGGCATCACTAACAGAATTAAAAATATCTGCAGGCAATTTCTCTAGCGCAATCAGGGTCAAGTCTCCACCTTTGCCTGGGTTGCCTGGGACCGCATAAGCATCCCTAAACATTGGGGAGGCTGGGGATTAAAATATTTACATCTCTTCTCGAAGGCCCTGGTTGCTAAGATGTGATGGCATTTAATCACGGGTCAGAGTCTCTGGAAAGAGGTCATTGTGGCTAAATACATTTCGCCTCGGAACCCACTCGATTGGATTCGAGACAGAATCGGTCTGACCACTGGCTCATCTATTATTTGGAAGGCGATCAATAAGGCGGCACATATTATACAGCTAGGTTTATCTTGGCATATTGGCACGGGTACTATGGTCCGCATAGGCTCTGATTCGTGGTCTGGCAGTGGAGATCATTACAAACTTCCAGTATTTATCACTGAACACCTTGCAAACAGAAATATATTTTACCTTGCACAGATTGCAGACCCGGTGCATACCTCGTGGCGGGGCCAAGCCTGGCTTACCGCAGCGGACCTTGACATACCACTGGCGGGTGCTCGAATCTGGCAGAGGTATATTTGGGCCCTTAAAGCCACAAACATTCGGATTACAGAGCAGGCTGATAGGTTAATTTGGGTTGTATCTCCAAACAGTCGATATGCTCCTAGACTTGGATACCATGCCTTAATTAGGACTAAAAAACCTCCCATCAAATATTGGTGGTGGCGTTGTCTTTGGAAACTGACTGCCCCACACAAACATAGAACGTTGTTCTGGTGCATACTCAATAATTGTATACCCACAATGGATTACCTCCACAAAAGAGCATTCCAAGGGGCTTCACAATGCAGTTACTGTCGGGCCTGCTGTGAGGACGTGAACCACTTATTCCTCCTTTGCAACAGTGTTAAAGATATCTGGGCTCGGATCTGCACAGACCTGAGCTGTAATTTTATTTGGCAGGGAGACAGCATTCTGGCTGCCTAGACAAATTGGTGGAGGCACTGTGATCATGAACCACGCATGAGGAATCTCCCTTTAATTGTGGCATGGGAGATCTGGATTGGCCAGAATAGATAGATTTTTAGAGATATTCCCATTGACTGTGATCATATTGCTGCGGCCTCCATTGCTACCTTCAGTCTTTTTCCGGTTGACAAGCATCACAGAAAGCCTCCTCTCGACATCCCTAAAATAATAGATCACAAGCGTGCTTGGGCATACTTTGATGGTGCGTCCAATGCTGCGGGATGTGGAGGGGGTGTTATCCTCTACTTAAATGACCACCATTTCTACCATATCAGAATGGGATTGGGACCCGGTACAAATAATTATGCAGAACTGAATTGTCTTCGCCTATTGCTGACTTTTGCACAGGACATCCATTGCAACGCCATCCAGATTTTTGGTGACTCACTACTTGTTATCAATTGGTTCAATAATCTTGCATTATGTCACTCGCACACACTGTCTGCACTGCTGCGGGAGGTTCATTATCTCAACGGCCTTTTTTATTCTATCTCTGTCACTCATATTTACAGGTCTCGGAACAACATGGCCGACATATTATCCAAAGAAGCAGCGGAGCTAGATTGGGGCACCTGGAATTTCACTGAACACTCGGGCAAACAGGTTTACAGATTTTTTCATCGGCCATTCATAGAGGAGGCACATCTATAGGTGACTACTTGATGTACAGGTTTTTTGGGGGAGCATTTTGTGTATATATCTCGGGATTTTCTACCGACATGTATATTTAATTATATAGTTTATACTTTGTTGTTTTTATTAGTAAGCTAAGCACCGAGCTTACTAAGTAACTTTTTAAATTATCCCTGAAAATATGTTTATTTCTAGGACTGGATCATACCTGCTGGATGGCATGTATTTTTTGACTGTTTTCTTAGTTTTTGGACTGTTTCAGTTCTTGCACTACACAGCTATATGTAACATGTAATCTCTCTTTAATGAAAGTTTACGAATTTTTTCGCTCTGAAAAACAAAAAGTTCTTTTGTATGTAGCGTTATCTGACACTTGTTGAACCCGGTGTTGGTGGTAGTGGGACACAAGGGCAAGAGATTGCCCAGCAACCCTCTCGTACACCTTCTACTCCTTTAGGTGCCAGCCAAGAAACACACCCTTCCCAAGCAGACACCCAGCCAACTGCTGAACGTGTTGGCAGTGATGAGGCTGATATGGCCAACTTCATTATTGTGTTTCCTGGAGCTACACGTGTCAACTCCACGGGGACCATTAATGGCACGTTGTTGGTGAACGATGAAGGTGTCCCTATAAAGCATGTACAACTCCCAGGTAAGTTTTAATATTTTAACTAATTCATGTACTCTATCTAAAACATATTTTATCATGATTTTTATTTTTAAATTAATGATAATATCATTTGTTTCTTTGTAGGAAACAATGAGTTCTACAGGTTTTTGGAGAGCCATGCATTGGTAATTTTTGGCCCAACCATACGCACAAGGTGGAATTCCCAGAATTCCAACCTGAAAAAAAAAAGAAATTCTAAATTATCTAGAAGCCCTTTTTGGGGTGAGCACATTTGACAGAAAAACGGTGGCTCGGGTCGCTGGCAAATATTTGAAATATACCAGGGACACCTATAGGACGCAATTGCAATTTAACCCTAGATACGAGCGTCCTCTCACAGTTCCAGAGAGTGAGTGGAGAGCACTCATCAATGACGGAAAAGAGAAAAGGGCAAAGAAAGAAGGAAAAATTCCAACTGGACCTGCAAGGTAAATTACAACTTTAATTCAATAGCTTTAATTTTCTTTATGTATAAATTAAAAGTGTGCTACATCATATCTAACTTCAATCTTTTAATGATAGGTTGTTTGACACCTCGAAGGCAACCAAAGCTAGGATTGAAAAAAAGGGCCATCACAAGCTAGGCCAGGGCGGCTACTTGAAATTAGCCGCAAGAATTGTAAGTAGCTAAACATATTATAATTAATTGTATCGCCTTCCAACGTTTTTCTAATCCTATTGAATAACATTAAAAATACACAATCATATGTAATGTAGGGTGATGGCTTCGGAACAAAAACTACAGAGGAGGATAAAAATAACGCTTTCCATTTCGGCTATCAAGCCATAGTTGAACATCGCAGAAGCTTGGGAAAAGTCCCAAGATCCAAAATTCCTAATAAGGTAAAATGTTAACCTTTCAATATGTTTGTTTTCGTCCATAAATTTAATGTATAACAACTTTGTTTAAAGATTTCAAATTTATGTGGTTTGAGTTTAGAGTTTCTGAGTTCGGAATCTCCACAGTGAGCATTTGTGTGTCTACGTTTCGGGTCTAGAACAAGACCCATCATCAGGACAAATCTTGTTGAAAAGACAGGAGGATACCAACCATAAATATACAAAGAGTGCATGATGAAGGCCAACCAACCAAAATATATATAATCAATGTTTTGAAATTAAATTAATTTAATAAAAATTTTAATTTTATAATCAATGTTTTGAAATTAAATTAATTTAATAAAATTTTAATAAAGTTTTTAATTTTAAGAATGGCTATTAATTTTCTAGAGTTTAGCCTAAATTCCTAAAATTTTCCTTTTCTAGAGATAAATTATACTTAAATTAAGGATATGTTAATATTTTATTACCATTACAAAAATTAAAGTAATAAAATATTATAAATCTAAGTAATAAATTATTATAAATTTAAGGGATTTAAGGATACTAGATTAATTTGATAGGTTTTTATATATTGCTTAATTAAAGATTTAATAAGGTTTAATACTTATTAAAAAGGGAATCTAATTAAGAATTTTTATTGTCAATTTTAATTTAATAAAATTAGGAATAGTTAAATCTAACTATTACTAATGATATTCAATAATTAAAATTGATAATAATAATGATTTTAAAATTACTACTACTCCTGTCTAAGAAGGACGTAAAAGTTCAAGAGTGGTCGATGTAAGGTGAAAGTTTTTAAAGATTAGAGTAAAGGGGTTTTTTAATTTATAACTAGGATAGGTTTTAAATCTTAACTATTAAAGCCTAGAAATTAAACTAAAATTAAGTATAAGAATACTTATTTGATTATTAGGGTAAAGGCAAATCAAATAAGAATACTGCCTTTACCCTAATAATCAAATAAGTATTCTTATACTTAATTTTAGTTTAATTTCTAGGCTTTAATAGTTAAGATTTAAAACATATCCTAGTTATAAATTAAAAAACCCCTTTACTCTAATCTTTAAAAACTTTCACCTTACATCGACCACCCTTAAACCTTTACGTCCTTCTTAGACAGGAGTAGTAGTAATTTTAAAATCATTATTATTATCAATTTTAATTATTGAATATCATTAGTAATAGTTAGATTTAACTATTCATAATTTTATTAAATTAAAATTGACAATAAAAATTCTTAATTAAATTCCTTTTTAATAAACATTAAACTGCTATTAAATCTTTAATTAAGTATATAAAAACCTATAAATTAATCTAGTATCTAAATCCCTTAAATTTATAATAATTTATTACTTAGATTTATAATATTTTATTACTTTAATTTTTGTAATGGTAATAAAATATTAACATATCCTTAATTTAAGTATAATTTATCTCTATAAAAGGAAAATTTTAGGAATTTAGGCTAAACTCTAGAAAATTAATAACCATTCTTAAAATTAAAAACTTTATAAAATTAAAAAACTTTATTAAAACTTTATTAAATTAATTTACTTTCAAAACATTGATTATAAAATTTAAAACTTTATTAAAACTTTATTAAATTAATTTAATTTCAAAACATTGATTATATATATTTTGGTTGGTCGGTCGTCATCATGCACTCTTTGTATATTTATGGTTGGTATCCTCCTCTCTTTTCAACAAGATTTGTCTGGATGATGGTTCTTGTTCTAGACCCAAAACGTAGACACAAAAATGCTCTTTGTGGAGATTCTGAACTCAGAAACTCTAAACTTTGTTTAAATCAGGGGAGAAACACTACCGACGAGGAAAATAACCCAGTTGTAGAGCCAGATGTAGATCTTCCTCACGTGCAACCTGATCATTATAGTGGGGACCACGCCGACAATGCTACTATCAGTGAGGGTCGTGACAGTAATTAATTTCCACTTATAATTTTTTCTAATTATACCTTGATGGTTGTCCTTATAACATTTTTTTTTTAAATGACAGAGAATGTTTCCCTTGAGGATCTTACCACCAGAGAGGGAGACAGGGCAACAGTCCCAACGGCGACAACTGGTGCATCAAGTAAATAATCTGATTGCAATTTTTTTTATTAATATTACTGAACTAGTTCAATGATATTTAAAAACTGACAATTAAAATTTAATATTGTATGTTTTTGTAGGCAATGCCCCGTCACTGGATGAGACCAAACATCGTGACTACACAACTAGGTCAGAAGTGCGGGTCGAAAGGCACGAAACAGGAGCAGATCATGATGATATTGATGATGTAATTAGGAGCTTTAGAACTAGGAAGAAGAAAAAGAAAATTTAATCTTGGAGCAAACCTCCCTCGATCCAATGTGGCAACAAAAAATTCATTGTTGACTTAGTTGCTACTCTTTCAGATCGTGGGAGGCTTGTTCCAAGTTCATGCGACTCCAATAAATTGTTCTTGAAACGAAGAGGAGCTTATTCAGGTATGTTTTGACATTTTCAACATGTGTTCTAACATTATCATAAGAATGCATCTTAGAGTAAAAAATACTACATCAATTACTTGTATTTATTGTATAGATAATGATGGATTTTGATTGACTTGGCAGTGCAGGTACAAATCCTCTTGCATCATGAGCAATACAACTTGTCAATCAGGGTCATTTCCAAGATATTTTTGCTTGTGTGCTTGACCAGGTTCGTAATGTCACATTTTGTAAGTTCCTTTACAGTTCATAGTTAAATATTAAGCTTGTTCATGATTATTATCTAGGTTTTTGTATGTGTTTTTTCATCTATTTGAGTGTAAGCAACTCTACATGTTTCCTTTTGTTCACTATGATTTCTCCATTTACCACTCCTAGGATGAATCCAAATTTATTGTTACATAGGTTACTTTATTGTTACTATGATTTCTCCATTTACAATTTCATAGGTGACGTCATGTAAAGTTGTTGATCTTAGGTTGGTGATGAGCTTTAGTTCTCCAGATTTGGGGTTTTTCTAGTATTTTCTCCCTCATGTCATTCCTACATCACCTCGTTGTTTGAGCATGGCAATTGTCTACCACTTGTACCAATTGGCACATGTCAATCTCTGAGTGGTGCCACATTTCACCTATTTTCGGCCCACTTGACCACCTGAAAAACTCAAATCCACACACCATGTGTCTTTATCATGGAGTGCCACATGTCCTAGATATTTTATACGCTAACATCATGCTTCTAATGTGTTATGTCAACCAATCACAGTGGTCCATGTGGCCTTGTGCCATGTCACTAGTCTGGAAGAGATATTTGAGCCTTTTCTTTTCATGATTTTTCTATTATAATTTTTTTCTTCAGGACAAGAAATTCCTTTTGCAATAGATGGGGATTTTCCCATTTCCCTGGAGTCATCTCCTAGGACACCCTTCAAGCCATCATCCAAGAGGCAATCTGCAAGTCTCTCTTGTTGCCCTCTTTCCCTTGAATTATGCGCTTCTAGAACACCAATTAGGGCACTCTTCTAGCCCTTATTCCATTGCTACATCATTGTATCAACTTCTCTCACATGCTGCTTCTATTTTTTGTCCACTTAAAGGAAGAAAACACTACCCTAGGGTGAGGTTTCTCCTCAACTATCCCTACCGCACTTATGGACCAACCAGCAATATGAACATTTCCCTTACTTATGGAGACATCCCCTATGCTACTGCACATTCAATTCCAGGAGCTACTTGCTAAGCAACACTCCTACACTATGCCTAACGACCCTCCAAACAATCCCTCTAACTATTTTTTATAATCCCTTGTGTAATCCCTTCTCCTTCCTCGACACATCTGGATAGAGGGCAGCTATTATGAGTCAGTTAATTTGATTTGAACCCATGATCAATGCACTGTTGTTTGCCATAAAATTGCATTGTCCTAACAGGTCTATGTGAGATGGCCTGTCAACGTGCCTTTATTTCTCATCTTGCAGGTCCAAGCCAGGCATTGAGTCTAGTTTTTATTCCTTTATTTCTCATCTATTCATTTTTACTACTATTTATATGTACCAAAAGTGCCATTTCCAATGAAGGTAGGTGTTACTGAGAATTTTAAGTGCAATTTCTTTAAATTTCTCAAGTTTTTGCCCTGAAAGTTGAACTCTTGAGCATGCATTTCATCCTTGCCTCAGCTCTATCTGGTAAAGCAGACTAAAAATGTAATGGCAGACATGCTTTTTCAAGTGAAGCCTGGCCATATAGAACTACCACCTTTATGGACTCTACAAGAGGATTGCATTTTTTTTTTGTTGCAATTAAAGTTTCATTTTGTTCATCAGGCAATACAAACTCTTATCAAATTTCAAGGTGTAATTCCAATATAACTAAGACGGGGCGGACAACATACCATGAAAATACAATTCAAAAGTGCTTGTTAGGGTTTAAGTAGCTTACAGTTCTTGTTCCTGACATTAGTTTTTGAAATATCAATTTGCTAAAATGTTTTAACCCAATTTTCTCTTGATTTTATGGAAATTGGGTGTTTGGATCTAGAAAATTTAATCTCTATTATTTTTGCTTCTCTTAGTATGAATACAATTTTAGTATGTAAAACCCATTACAGTAAGTAATCAAGTGTTCACTGGAGAAGCAATACCCAGTTTCAATACTCATGCTCTCCTCCATAGTATGGTAGTTCACTCAAGTCCTTCGCCTCATGCATACATCCTGACCTCTAAATCAATTAATTGTGAGACTATCATTTTGGGATACACCATGTTCAAACTCTTTTCCAGAAGAGCAGACAAATTCATCTCCATATGGGCAGAGAGGAAGAAATTGCAGGTTTAAGGTTTAGTCATTGCAAATGGAATCACCGCACTTTTGACTATTTTTCAATCCTCCCAAATGCTATTGAGGAAGAAAAAGTAAGTATATTGTTGATCCATGGACACCTGTTAAGCCTTTCAGATAGTTAGAAGAAACCTACTATTTGAGAGGCTGAAGGTATACCTCTCCTGTGCTTGGCGATCTCTATAATTATGACCCTATATGAGATTCAAATGATCATCTCTGGGGTCTATTATATACATTAACATGGTAGTCAAGCAAGGTTTTCGACTGCCTCACATTCTTTGGACTTCATATTTATGGATGAGAGTTTCTCATTTCAAAATCCATGGGTGGTAAAGGTGGAGGCCCTCTATGGGATCTCCATTTCACTATTTTTTGACAACATTGTCCTTCTATTTCACGAATCCAAAAACAAAAGTGCATTTTGAGCTCATTCTGGGATGAACATGGTCTCCAAGTCCACCTTGCAAACACAAAAGCATGTAAGTTAGCTCTCCTTTTCAAGGATAGTAGGTAGAAATTGTGACATCCTAGTCTTTCCTTTGAATGCTATTATTTGGTTCATCTTTTAACTTGTTTTCGACATTTGTATCAATGTTGAACAAAGGATTGAAACATTAACAACCTTGGAGAGACGATGTTTCCAACTTCAGTTTTAGGATATTCAGGCTAAGTTCTGGTTTCTTGAAGTCTTTTTATAATACTTTGTTACACATGACTTTGATTTTCTTCTTGCAGAATTTCTAGAAATGAATGGATATCTTGTGGATTGTTGTAAACAAATTTAGTTCTATTACCATGCTCAAGAGAATTTAATGTTTGTCATTATTGGAGGACAGAGATATACCATAAGAGCTCGGTTATGTGTTGTAGATTTTTATTAAGACTTGAATCAGTTAAACCCTCGGACCTACTGCAACCCTATATTGAGGCTTGGCTCTATTGAAGCCGCCATACTTTGGACCTCTTCATTGCAGTCTCAGGCCATGGATATAGCTATAGGATTTTGACATATTTTATGAGGTGAACATCTATTAAAATCTCAGATTATCTCCTATTTACTGATGCTTGGAGAGAACTTTCGAATTAGCTAAGTCACCTATTTACTTAAAACTAGCACATTTGGCGGAATTTTTATTTTTAACCAAGATTGAATGTTATGTACTACATATAGAAATCTGGAGGGGAATGGAGCATTCAGGTTGTACAATGTATTACTTCAATATTATGATTTATCAATCTTCTGTTGGAAACTAAGTTGATTTCTGGTAGAGTTCTGTTGCATTACTCTGTTGTAAATTAAGCATGCATTTCATCCCATTTGGTTATTTTGTCATTTCTGAATCTTGAACTCATCAACCCTTTCTGTCAAACTGAAAAACCCTACATAAAAAACTGATAACCCTTTCCTCATTGTATTGTTTTTATAATTCTGAATCGTTAAATTTTGATCTTCAAGTCTATTTGTTACAATAGCTAGCATTCATACATGAAGAATTACTTACACAGGTAAGAATTACTTAGCTAGAATTACTTACACAGGTAAGAATGACATATAGGAAGGGATATAACTGCAGGGAAGAAGCAAGAGGTTCCTTAGCTTCTCATATGCAAACCAACCATAAAGATGTTTGTCCTAGGACTTAAGAATAAGGTCAATAAAGGAACCTTATTTGGCACAAAACTGACATAGAATCTCTAAAATCTTCTCTAGCTCCCCAAATCAATCATGGTATTGTGGATAAACTATAACCCTATCCTTTTCCCTTGCTTTGTCTTATAGTTCCTGGATCCTTCTTGAAGCTTATCAATGAGTCTTTTACCCTGTTCTTGACCTACAGCTTCTGAAAATTCAACCTGAAGATCAGGCCAAGACCAGGGAAGGTTATGTAATTTGAATTTATTATAAGAATGGATTCAGAATTTTGTATGCTTTGATTGACCAAAATTTGTGTGAATAGACTCTGTAATTTGGGGATTTTGACAGTAGAAGAGTAAGTCGAGAGATTTTGCTCTCTGTGTTCAATAAAACTGTGGACTTATTGATATCTGGGTATGTTATTGAAAATCTCCCGAAGGACTCGTTCCTTCGATTAAGAAACCTCTGTGTATGATTAGGAAGAATAAAATATGTGTATTATTCTTTGTCTGCCTTTGAATTTCATATTCTCTGCGAGTGAATCGAATGTGATTGCCCTGTATGGAAGTTTGCAGAATGGAATAGTGGCTCTGTTGGGAGGGTGAAATCACGTCCTTGGTGTGTAATTTGAACGAATATACCCTATGTGAAAGAGTCAATTATGTTCCGTGAGCGTAGCAGGATATGCTCTATCTATTCGAAGAATAGTGATATAACCCCTGTCTATTGAAGCGATCACAGTTAGAGGCAATGGTGTTGTATTGTCGTTGGTGAGGCGATATTACTGAGACTCAACCACAGCATTAATGTGAGGAGTTAAGTCGAAGAATTGTATTAAAAATGCAGTGAGGCCCGAGTTAACCACTGTTTAATTACCAGAGTAGGAGAAGTGGTTTCGAGATTCAATACCACGGGTTTCGCGCGGCATCTGGGCCAAAGGCATTTTTTTCCTTTACCAACGCCATCCAACAATATTTGGACACGTCACCTCCTAAATACCACCCATATTGATTTTTTCTGGAGTTTTAAATTCCGGTGAGGAAAAAAATGCGATTTTGATGAAGTCCGTCCGATCTGCCAGGCAGTAGATCCAATGATAATCGCGTGGCAAGCTGCACGACAGATAAATTAAGGTATGAACTGGTGGTTTCAATAATATTAAATATTTATTTAATTCGGAAAAGTTGGATAATGGATGCGTGGGCCCCATGGAATGCAATATGTAATAGAATTTCGTGTTGTTAGAATTAATGGGTAGTAACGTTATAAGTCCGAAGTTCGGTGGTTATTAAAGGAGTCAGGCTATTGTGTAATGTCATAGTCAAGGGAGTAAAAGGAGGTTTGAACTTTGGGTTATTATCCTTTGATGCAATATTCCGAAAGGGGGTTTAAAAAAATAGTTAATTTTTTTAAGGAAAGGTGGAGCTTTAAGGGTTAATTGAATACAATTGCAAACATTCATTGTATGCATTGTGTAAAGATTGGATATAAACTCTAAGGGGTTCAAACCATAAAGAGAGGTATTATGATATGCGAGGTTTTAACCCAAGGACGAATATGAATTTAAGCATTGATATATATATTATGTCCGCCAAACCTTGTATGGAGCGAAATTATATGCTGGGAATTATCATGGTTATATGAAAAAGGTGACTTTGAGCATATAATATATTGGGCGCTTATAAAGTTAATGTTGGGTTGAAAGGAAGCTTATAATCGGGTTTATGTGAAATTCAAACAGTTGAATTAAAAAGTGAAAGAGGGTGTATTGTATGATTTAATAACCATAGGCTTAAAAGGATATGAGCCTTCACAGTGTTAATGGTTGCCCAGATTTAAAATTATTTGGGCTAAATGTGAAGTGCATTTCTTTTATATGCACAGAGACAAGAAATTGTGGGTTGAGCAGGTAGCCCAGGCATCACTTCATTTGCCCATAAAATATTTATCCTTTTGTAAAGATGATTATCATAAACTTGACCTTCAACCTTAAGAAAGAGCGAGTTATAATATATGGTTAAGAGGTTTCAAACTTCATTGGATATTCTTTCATCTTCTTCCATAAATCACAAAGAATATTGTATCGAATGTCATGTATAGTCACATGTAACTGTTTTGTGTCATCATAAGTGATTTTTTTTGTAACTTGGTCGAGAGATTAGCTTCAAAGAGATGTAGGATTTATTCTTTCAGTCTTGGTCCTAGATTCCTTTAGGATTCAACCTACAGAACTTTTGGAAAGATGCTTTAGACCATAGTCTCAAATTAGGATATAGACTTTTGGATTGTAGACATAGAGCATAGAGGATAACTTACTTGTAAAAGGAAAGAGAATCTATCAAGAGTATTGATTTGTCTTCCAATAACATCTTTCAATGATGGCTACTACAAAGAAGATGATCTTCAAGTCTATTTGTTACAATAGCTATCATTCATACATTAAGAATTACTTACACAGGTAAGAATTACTTACTTAGCTAGAATTACTTACACAGTAAGAATGACATCTAGGAAGGGATATAACTGTAGGGAACAAGCAATAGGTTCCTTAACTTCTCATATGCAAACCAACCATAAAATTTTCATCCCGGGACTTAAGAATTAGGTCAATAAAGGAACCTTATTTGGCACAAAACTGACACAGAATCTCGAAAATATTCTCTAGCTCCCCAAATCAATCATGGTATTGTGGATAAACTATAACCCTGTCCTTTTCCCTTGCTTTGTCTTATAGTTCCTGGATCCTTCTTGAAGCTTATCAATGAGTCTTTTACCCTGTTCTTGACCTGCAGCTTCTGAAAATTCAAAAAAATCTTTGGAATTCGGCTCCATGTCCCCTGTTTTGGCCTTCATTTCTTTGACATCCTTGTATATTCACAGATATTCACAAATTATTGCTTCCATTATTGATCAAATTCACATATTTATTCACTGGAGCAGTGAAACAAAACTATGCATTGCTTACCATATCTATGTAATTTTCCTGCAGGAATTGTTCTGATGGTGACCCTTTTCGGATCGAAGTCTTTACAAATCTGAATGCACTTGAAATGGAAATAGAAAATGTAGTTTTTCATGCCACCGTGTGTCATGGTTATGTGGTAACATTTTCTATGGAAGATTTATGTATTATGCGAGAGTTGTGTTATTCTATTGATGCACCAAAAAATATGTATAATATTATTTTGATCAAAGTGGGTGCACCTCAGTGTTTCTATTTTCATGTGTACTATGTTTATAGAAAACTGACTTTTGCTACTCCATTTCATTTCACGCGTTTCAAGGAAAAATAAAACAAGTTCTTGAAAATGGTTGCATGATTGGTGTAAACCCCTCAGTTGAGATTTTGTTCTTATTTTTCATTATGGGAAAATTAAAGAGTTTGAATTTATAAAGGGAGTATGTCCATAAGTACAAGTGTGAAGGTGCCAAATACAATTTTCATGTTGGGAAATGTCTCACCTAAAGAAACAATGATGACGGCAATACCCTTACCATTCAAATCACATGTATTTTTTGGAAAAATTGATGGAGATTGGGAATGCGGATCTTTCCATTGAGTTATCTGATATTCATTCATGTTAATTGTTCAAATTCCCATATTTGTTTGTTGATTGGATGTTCTATGTAATTAATCATTATGTTCTCTTCTATGTGGAAATAAATCGATATAGAATCCCATTATTTATTACTGATGGATTCAAATCCCCTCTCTAAATTCAGAAATATGTTGGTTCATATGTATTTAACATGGTAGCCAAATCATGATTTCCCCAGGGATTTACTTTGCTCATGGATGCCAATCACATTCCAGACCTTCAGCGCATGTACTCTATTTTTAAAAGGGTGAGTGCACTTGAGTTGCTTCGGTTGGCTCTCAGTGCATACATTAAAGATACTAGGCAAGGCATTGTATTGGATGAAATGAAAGACAAGGACATGGTGTCATCACTTCTAGACTTGAAAGCACGACTTGATACAACATGGGAAGAAAGTTTTTTGAAGAATGAGGCCTTTTCTAATACTATCAAGGATGCCTTTGAGCATCTGATAAATCTAAGGCAGGTTAGCTACTATATGTTTATGCTCATTTTCTTTATGTTTATACAGATTGTTCATTGAATTTGTGCTCTTGGTTATCAAATTAAGTGAGATAGAAAGTTTGAAAGGATTAATGACAAAACAACTAAAGTTAAGTAATGAAAGAATTTTTTTAGGCAGACAATTTCATTCATAATATTAGATATATTGTTTTTTCATTTATATGAATTATGGCCTTTGTCTATAGAACTGACCAGCAAAACTTATTGCCAAATTTCTTGATGAGAAACTTCGATCTGGTAACAAAGGTACTTCAAAGGAGGAGTTGGAGAATACAGTGGATAGAGTTCTCGTTTTGTTCAGGTTTATTCAAGTAAGGGACCAACTGATATTCATTTATAAAATTCTTATATACTAATTAACCCCAAAAAATGAGATGTACTAATAGCCTAACATTGCCTCATGTATGCACTATGGTAGAATTTAAAAGTGGTATGAGACCCAAATGTACATCTTCAACCATTAGAATTGGAGCTTAACAAATCTTGTGCATCAATTCAAGTAGTATATGCACAAGATGGGGCACCAATAACAAGGTTTCCCCAAAAGCTTCAATTATCTATGCAAAACAAAGAGTTGTTGGAAGTTTCATTTTAGCTATCTTGTGTATGTGATGGATAGATAAAATTGTTATGAGTTGGCTATTGAACTACACTTGGATTGCTCCATAAATATAAGGGTTTCATTTAACCATATGAAAGCCCTTCTATTGTTTTTCTTTTATCTTATCCATTGTATCTTGGAAACTTTTTAAGGTATCCTTGGAGAATTTCATGTGGATTTGCAGTAAATCTTAGGGGTGCATATCATGCAACAACTAGATCATTTGAATTTTGAGCGGCCATTATATTATGTGGAATAATTGGTTTTTTATTTACTATTGGGCCTGTTACATCCAATGGATTTTTTATATCTTTAATATCTCCTTCTTTGGATGATTTGGAATAAACAAAAGAAGAATATTTTTTAAATTCAATTTGAGTCTTTGAATAAAAAACAAAAATAAATAATCTTTCATTACTTCAAAACTTTCAAGTAAAGTCGTTGTTTTTAGAGTAGTACATTTTTTCAAGAAATATAAATGTCTTTGAAAATTATTCTTGGGTTTCCTCAACAATATTAGGAATTTCATAAACCCAACTTGGAGACTTTGGTGCAGTGTAAAAACCCACAGTCCCTTTTCTCATATCTTTCATTCTCAATGTTGTGTATAAAATGCCCTCCAAGTCCATTGCCCAACCAATCCACAATCTAGCAAGCTCACGATGTTCTAATTTCTTTTCTTTGAATTTCATTCATCAAATTTATCAACTATGTGGGTATTGCTGATTTAAATCTATGTAAATGAGCCCGTGTGTCATTGGAAAAAAATAGACTTTGGTTATCAACTGAGTTGATAAGAACAGGGGAGTGTTAAAAATCGATACGGAGTCTCTATTTTGTGTTTGATGGAAAGTGCTTCTGAAGAGCTTATCCTGCAATTTGATGCATAGTCTCCGTTTAGTTAGAATGTTTGAACCCTGTTTACATGTCTGTAAGAATTGAGTGGTTCCCTTATAAAAATTGATAGAACCGAATTGTATTTTATTGATCATATATAACAAAGAAGCGTTGAACTTCATTCTGGTGGAAATGGCCTGTGTAGAATGTATAAATTGGGAGAATTAGTTTCTGTGTTAAATTTTCCTTACTTCTAAATGTATTTGAATCCATGCTCTCGGTGTAGGAATGGAATGTATTAACTCTGTGTAAAATTCTTGAGAGAATTCGAAGGGTCAGACTCTGTTGAAAGAGTGAAGCCATAGAATCTCTATTTGTATAACCATATTAACTCTGCATAAAGGCCCGGAGGCATCCACCCAATCTCTTTGATTGGAGGCAACTGAATCGATTCAAATTCGTTGATAATGTTATATTTTTTTATGTTGAATTGGGACCATTGGAACCCCGTTCTCTGTTTATAACTGCGAAGAAATTGAATATGTTTAGTCTGTATTGAATCCCCGAGGGAGATCGATTAATGCACCCTATTGGGAGAGCGAGACTAGAATTAAGCTCTGTTTATGCTGGGAAGTTAGCCTCTGTCTGTCACAGTGAGTGTATGGTGTGATTGTAGTTGGAGCGGCACGGTTAAACACCGAAATATAGTGTCAACACATAGAAAGGCTCTTTGAGCAGAATTCTAAGTTATTTACTATTCAAATACCGGAAGCGGTTTTGAAGGAGGATACCGCTAGTATCGCACGTCTTTTGGGGGTCGAAAGGGTTTTAGAAATAATAACACACTCCAATATATTTGTGCCACGTCGTCGGGGAAATACCGCCCATATCGCGCAACTCTCAGGTGTTAAACTTTGCCCGTTAAAAAAACGTGATATTGCCAAGGAGCGTTCGATCTGGGTAGCGATAGATCGGACGGATATCGTGCAACGAGTTTAATGGAGAATAATCCAAGGTATGGCCCGTGGTTTGTGTTGATTTAACACTATTTAATTACGATGGGTGTGTGGGGCCCATGAACCACCATACAATATGAATGTTGTGTTAATAGTATAACCCATGGTCGAATGTTATATATGTTGGGAATATGTTTAAAGCCATCAAACCATTAGTTTGACGTTAATTGATAAGGTCGGAATATGAAAGCATTTTGTTATATTACGTCCAAACCTTGGAGAGTGGGTTAAGTTGTGAGTCGAGCTAATACATTTGATAAAATATACAAAGTGAAGGCTCCAAATATATATTAAGGGCTTTATAAACTAGGGACCAAGGTTATGATACAAAGTATGTATATTATAGACCGGAGCGTGAAAAAACAAAATACAAAAGGCTCTATTGTTCTGGGTTTACATAAGGACGGTTAAATACATTCATTAATCAATTTCCAAGAAATTGATAAATGAATCAGAAAGAAGAAAATAAAGTAGACTTCCTTGGTTTGATTAGAAGCCTGTATTGAGTGAATTGTTGACACCGAGAGAGAAACAAGGTAGTCTTCTTGAAGATTAATAGGCTGATAAAAAAGTTTAGTGGAAATTTCCAGATTTAAAATCATTTGATAAAAACATTGAAGTGAGTTATTGTTCTATGAACAGAGAGTAGAATGTGGGTACCTGCATGAAAGTGTGATATTGAGCTTTGAGAGGTTATCCCAGGCATCACAAAGATTCCATATTCATAGACATCACCAGCTTGGTAAATTTTCTTTTTCTTTTTTTTTTAATTTAACCCGTCGTCGGTATACCAATGCTTTATAAGCGTCGGTCTTGCGACGCCTTATACGCGTCGGTCTTGCGATGTTCAATTGTACGTCAGTATTGCGACACATCTTCCTGGCATCAGTCTTGCGACGCTTTTGCAATGCGTCGATATTGTGACTCCACAAAGCATCGGTCTTGCGACACTTTAATAAGTGTCGGTCTTGTGATGCCTTATATGCATCGGTTTTGAGACGTTCAATTGTTCGTCGGTGTTGCGACACTTCTTCCTGGCGTCGGTCTTGCGATGCTTTTGCAATGTGTCGATATTGCGACACTCTGGCACAACATTTGGAAACGTCGGAAAATGTGTCGGTATTGTGACACTTTGGAAAAGCGTCATAATTGCGAAGTAATGGCTAACCACATTTTGTTCGGCCTTGAACTATCTCTCTTGCGATGACTATGTGTTGGAATAGAAACGAAGTGGTCGTCGAAAATTGGGCCGAATTTTCTAGTGTCACTGTCCAACCCTTGACAAGGCCACAACTACTTTTTTCCTTCCCTTGTCTTGTTTAAAACCTAACCCTTTGGGTCTATGACCAAATCCTTGGGCTAATCCAACCTCTAAATAAACCACTCGTTTGCCTACCTTTCCATAGGATACAACTACAAAAATTTAGTTCTCACTTTAGCTCTCCTTCAGGAGCTATTGCAACCCCACGTACAGGCTCCTAATAGCTTCACAGGCCCTCGACCTTCTTCTAATTTCACCTAGGAAACCTTCTTAACAACTTATGGAATCCCTAAAAAACCTCAACATATGTTTTTATGACTACGGGTCACTTCAAGAGTTCTCCAACATCATGGCCAACTCTCACAAGCCTTCATTTAGTATCTTCGTAAAGCCCCTACAACCCTCGACCTTGCTAGACTATTTGTTCATCTCATATCAGGTCTTCCTAGCCCTCAGCTAGGCCTTGACCTTCCATTACAAAACTCTTCTCTACCTCTTTTTCCAAGACATATACTTGTTGTAGATATCATTTCTAAGACAATGGCTTTCTTAGACAAAACTCGACCTCCTCTAAAGTTCTCACTCTCCAAACTTGAAGCCCTTCTCAAGTGAGTCTGGGCCACTCCATTCACTTCTTATTTATAGTCCCTAATTATTTTCCTTAACACCCATTTTGATCCATTAAAATTTTCCTTCGCAATAATTAAAAGAAACAATTAATTAACTTGGGTCTCAAGCCCACAACTTTGGGTCAAAACCCCAACAACTTGGGTAACTTTCCCAACCAACTCCCTTTTGGTGGGTTTTCTCCATTTGGAAATGCCTTTTGAACTACCCAAATTTCAACCCTCCCCCTTAGTGAGGAAATTATTTCCATCACACCTTGAAATCTCTAGTTCCGTGACTTTCCTCACATGCCCATGATTGTCCTCACATGAGTCACGACTTTCCCTGCATGGCCATAATTATCCTCATGTGCCATATCTTATTTTGTACTATACCTAGCTTTATCTTGCATGGTGCATGATTTTCTTCGCATTCAACATGAATTTTCCTTGCATGCTCTATAATTTTCCTCACATGGGCTATGAATTTCCTTGCACCACCATGAGGGTCCTCACATGGTTAGTGATTTTTCTTGCATGGGATGAAAACTCCACTCTCTCTCTTGAACCTAAAGATTGAGACTCCACTGGGTGGCTAAAATTCCTTTGCAATCTCCATCTTAAGATAAACTCCCTCTTATCCTACACAACTTCCACTAGTCACTCTTCTTTTCCTCCCAGAAAGTGTTGCTACCGAACTTGTGTCCTTCCAAAATAAATACCGAGTTGTGGTCAAACATTGGGTCTCATCCACTCTAAACCTCTGCAACTCAACTCTGCATGAGTCCTCATCCTCCTAGGTAAAATACCTCATGTGCACATGGTTACACTACCATATGTGTAACTCCACAACCCAATAGGCATATTAACTCATGATCAACCTGCCATCCACACGGATCTATCTAATCCATGCCAAAGAACCTTCTCTATTAAACATTTTGTTCCATGTCTAGCAGTTTCACAACACCCATTTAAGTTGCTTCTTGTGCACACTCTAATCCACCAACCCTTCAAATTAGCTCTAATACCATGTTGAAATTCCCTTGTACCCTAGGTTTGGTCTATGTCTAGACTAGAATATAAGCACACTAAATATACTCAACTATGAATCACTTCACACATCATAAATATAAGTAGTGAAATCAATGAAAGTACACAAGACTCATGGACCAAATCTTGATATTATTAGTTCAGTAATAAAATAATCATAGGGCTCGTGTACCAAGGATCATGTAGGATCATGGCCCATCAGAAACCCTAATACAAACTAGTATACACAATATACAATAAGGTACAACTAGGTCTCGAGGTCTAATCCTTCAGACCCTCAATATTTTCATTAAATAAAAAGACAAATCTTGACTTACTTGTTGATGGTAGTCCTTTGCAGTCAGTTGTTTCAATCCTCTTGTCCACTGCTCCTGATTTTCCTTTGCCTCCAATATTACATAGTGATTAGATACCTTTAGATAATTGTAAAATATACTCATAGAAAGACTTATCCTTTAACCTTTTATACATTATTAGCACTTGATATCTTGTTCTTAGGTCTTCCTTCACCTAACATACTTCACACTTATCTTATTCATCCAACCTTCACAACTAAATTGGCCTTCCTATCCAACTCATCCTACCTTTCTTCACCAATGAATAACTTTTTCCCTTGTTGGCTACTCCAACAACCCTGAAACCCTCGATCTTTCCTTTTTTGTAGGCTCCTAAACACACAACCAGCCTATTAGTATCCATTAACTCATTGTATATCCCTTCACAAGGCCATCGCTACGTCCTGCTCTTGGCTGGTCTTAACCCTAACCCTTAGGGTCTAGGCCTAACTCCTTGGACTAATCTAGCCTTCAACCATACCACTCAGGTGTCTACCTTTCCACATGGTACAACTATAGCGCTTTAGATCTCACTGTAGCTCTCCTTCAGGAGCTCTTGCAACTCTACATCCAACCTCATAACATCAACATAGGCCCTCAACCTTCTTCTATTTTTCACCTGAGAAACCTTCTTAACAAGTTTTGGAAGCCCTAAAAAAAATTGGCTTCCACTATTATAATTGCGGGTCACTTCAGGAGGTATCCAACCTCATGGCCAATTCTCACAAGTCATCATTCAGCCTCTTCTTGTTTCCACTATAGCCCTCATCCTTGCTATAAGTATTTTTTTATCTCATATCAAGGCTTTATGGCCCTTAGCTAAGCCTTGACCTTCCATTACGAAACTCTACTTTATCTCTTTTTTCAAGAGATGTCCTTGTTGCAAGTATCCTCTCTAATACTGCGACTTTATTACACAAAACTTGACCTCCTATAGAGCTCTCTTTCTCCACACTTGAAGTCCTTCTCAAGTGCATCTAGAACACTCCATTGGCCTATTATTTATACTCTCTAATTAGTTTCCTTACAACCCATTTTGATCCATTAAAAGTGTACTCCACAATAATTAGAATAAACCATTTATTCACTTGTGTCACAATCCCACAACTTTCGGTCAAAACCCCAACCACTTGGGTAACTTGCCCAACCAAATCCCTTTTGGTGTATTTTATCTATTCAAAAATACCTTTCAAACTACTTAAATTTCAAAAATTTCATTGATGGTAATGGTATAAATATGGTATAATCTATTGAATGTGATATTTGGATATGATTAGTGATGACATTGTCTACAAATCTGTTGAGGTGCAAACCTCTTTTTTGAGTGAAAATTTTGGATTGATATATTCAAATTTGTGTGGCCCCGTGTTTTTTTCCATATACTAACATCAATAAATATATCATGTATTTTATTGATGATTACACTAGGATGTGTTGGGTGAACTTGTTGAAGGATAAATTACAATTTTTTGAATATTTTAAAAATTTTCACGTATGGATCCAAAATGAAGCATAATTACATATTGGAACTCTTCCTACTAATAGTGGATAATATACATCTAATGAATTTGAAAACTATCTTCACCAACATGGAATTGAGCATGAGACCACAACTCCATACAATCCTCAACAAAATGTTGTAATTGAAAGAAGGAACGAAACGTTCTTAAGTATGGTATGTTCCATGATTTTTTTTTAATGTAAAATTGATGTTTTGGTCCAATGCAATTCTATCTGTAGTATGTATGAAAAATAGGATTCCATATCTGCTCTTGGGAACAAGACACCTTATAAAATTTGGTATTGTCTCATTCCTTTAGTGAGACATTTCAAGGTCATTGGTTCTACCTTATATTCCTTAATTTCTAAGGATCAAAAAACAATCTTGATACAATGAGTCAGAAGTGCATCTTCTTAGGGTACTCAAATACCATCAAGGCATATCATCTTATGATGAGGTAAACAAGAAGTTCATTCTTTACAAAGAGGTGATATTTTGTAATCCACCAATGATGACAAGACTGTTGAATGACAACTTGATCCCTTGGATAGCTTAACCCATGTAAAGGAATATCATGAGTTTGATTATGAGATTCCACATCAAGGGGGGATCTCTATCTTGGATCAAACTTTGGAATCTCCTTTTGAATCACCATCTCCCCCTCATAAATAAGTTCTAGCCATTTTATCAGAACATGAATTTCAATTGGATAATGTGATTAAGAGGATGGGAAGGTTTAACCTTGATAGAAATTCAACATCATCTCAATCAATGGAGCAACCCAAACCATATTATAAATGCACAAAGTGGCTTATCAAGACACTTGAAAGTGTTCATCCTAAGACATGAACCATAATTTCTATAATACAATATGGAGTTGATGTAGATGATATGGATGTATCGTATGATTGTGAATTGAATTTATCTACTAATTTGAAACCAACTTCCTTTCAAGGAGTTCCTTATCATGGTGAGTGGAAATAAGCCATGTAGAAAGAGTATATTGCTCTCATAAAAAATAGGACGTGGAAGTGATTGGACCCTCAATTCAAAACCAATTGGCTATAAGTGGGCCTATAAGAGCAAGTAAAAATTATATGGCTCACTTGGCAAGGACAAAGTGAAGCTCATGGAAAAATTAATTGCACCAAAATAAGGCATTGATTATGAGGATATTTTTCCTATGTCGCAAAATAGGCTACCATTCATACTTTGCCTCAGTAGCATAGAATAAAGGGAAATTTCATTAAATGGATGTGAATACTACTTTCTCAAATGAATACCTAAAAGAAAATGTCTTCATGTTGTAGCCAAAAGGTTTATTTGTGAAGGGGAAAGAACAAAAATAATTTAAACTCATCAAATCATTATATGTCCTTAAACGAGTCACAAGCCTCGTATAAAAAAATAACTATGCATCTTATGAAATCGAATTTCAAGCACTTTAATCTTGATAATGCAACATTTTTTTCGAGAAAGATAAAAAAAAATTCCATAAAAAGGAATTGAAGATAGGCTTTGAGATGACAGGCTTAGGACACCTTCACTACTAAGTCATTGAAGTGACTCAAAATACAAATTACATATTCATCTCCCAAAATAAATACGTTGAAAAATTTTTGAAAAAGTTTGGTGTGGCTTAGTGTAACCCTCTCTCTACTATAATTAAAAATAATTTGAAGCTCACATCAAAATAAGAGAATGAAATTGAGGACACGGTCGATTACAAATAGCTCGTGGGAAGTTTTATCTGCCTTACCACCATCGGACGAAGTATTTCATTCATTTTTGGGATTCTTTATAGTTTCATGCAAAAACCTTATGAAGGACATTGATTTTCTAGAAAAGGAGTTATAAAATAATTGAAGGGAACTCAAGACGTTGGACTCAAGTATTCTAAGGTGAACGAATTCAACTTGATTAGATATCCTAATTTAGAATTTGGTGGGCTTAAATAAAATGGAGTTTCAACTTAAGACTATCTCATGAGTCTTGGATCAACACATCTCTCTTGGAGATCAAACAAACAATTAGCTCCAATGCATTCCATAATAGAGAGGAAAATGTGGCAACTTTAGAACCAACAAAGGAGATTGTATGGATCAGGAAAATACTGGAAAAATTTGCAAGATAATCAGGTGAATTCAACTCCTCTTCTAGTTAACAATACTTATACAATCAAGTTGCCAAAAATCCTATATTCCATGATTGAACCAAGCACATCAACACAAGTACTATCTGATTCAAATTCGCATAGAGTCAAATACTATTCATTTGAGACATTATTCCTCAAATGATAAAATTGCATACATCTTCACCAAAGTGTCTAGAAGAGAAAAGTATAAAAAAATCATGATGATGTTTCGGCTCACAAACACACCTTCGGATTAAGGTGGGAATTTTAAATACCTAACCCTTAGGGATTTAGGTATATTCAAAATATTGTTGTAAATTTTAATTTAGGAATATAAAAAATCATAGGTGAATACCAAAATCATGAGAAGTGTTAGAAGATGAAACCAAAAGCCATTTCCCTTATGTATGTATGTATAGCTCATATCAATGAAAGCAATAAAAATCCAGGGAATAAAGGGTGTGTGCTAAAGCACAAAGTTGAGAAATCATTATGAGTTTTCTCCTACAAGAGGGAAGGCATATCATCGACAAGGATAAATGGCCTAACATGCCCAACATTATTTTTTCTAGGGAAAAGAAATCATTATTTCATTATAAAAAAAAGTAGTATATATATATTTGGGCTTTGATGAATACTTCACTTTGAAGTTTATCTGCATGGTTTAACTCTATTCTTAATCGATAGATATGAATCTATGATGCACCTATGAATATGATGAAGGCTCAAAATTGTTAGATCTGAAAATGATGATCTAAAATGAGTAATGAAGACTTGGCGCAATCCTGTTGAAGAAATTGAAGAAATCTGGGTAAGCTCATAGATCTGATCTGTTCTGCAAAGTTATCTTTTATAGATCTATACGAGGGTTCATTCGATGAAAAGTGTGTGTATACGTGGATACGTTTAAACCAAGGTGCGTATGGGAAGTTAGGGTTGCTTTGCAAAATGCACAGAGGTATACGCGGGTTCATTTCGTGGAAGGATCGTATATACGCAGATCTGTTTAACTAAAGGCGCGTATGGTATTTAAACTTATAATTGCTCATGGTTGGATGTGATTCTGAATATCTATTCTGAAGTCTGGGTTATCTCTGATATTCTGGTTACAGTGGTTTCACTGTTCTGATGGAAGCAATGGGCAAAGTGTGATTGTTGATAAGTGAAGGGTTGTTTTGAAGCTGTTTGATCCAGTTTGAAAATTGATGAAACGTGGTCTGCAGTGGATCTGAGGGTTGAAGCCTTCAGTCTAAAAGTAGAAGCTTTCTGCTAGTAGAGGCTAGCGTTAATATCAGGGGGTAGTAGCTCCCTTCCAGGTGAGGCTGGTAAAAGAAAGCAGGGGGTTGTTGCTCCCTTCTAGGAGAGGCTGGTAAACTAGAGAAGTTTGTAGCCTTCTACAGGTGGGTGCCTGCGTGCCGGTATAAGTCTGTTCCAGTACATGTTGTAAGAATTTTTCCTAATAATAAAGATTGAAGACTGAGACGACGGCAGTGGTGGTTTTCTCCCGAATTGGGTTTCCACCTAAAAATCCTGGTGTTCATCTGTGTTGCTTGTGTGTGATGATTATTCTGTTCTTTCTTCACCTGTTTAATGTTTTCTAAATATCTAATGAATGAGTAATGCAATGATCTAAGTGAAGAATTAAATGCATCATTAACTTACTGGATATACGCGAGTTCTGTAAAGGATATCCGCGTATATACGCGATTTGGCTTCAGGATAGTAGCGTATGGGTTTTTCAAGAAAGAAAATATCAAATTTTTATTGTCTGCACTAAATACTGATTCACCCCCCCCCCCCCCTCTCAGTATTTTTCCCAACAATTGGTATCAGAGCAAGTCCTTCTGAAAGGGCTTAACCGCTAGAAGTAAGATCAAGCAAGATGAGTAATCAAGAGGGAACAGCATCTATCAAGCCTCCGCTCTTCAACGGAAGTAATTAATCTTCTGGAAAAAAAGAATGAGATCCTATATTCAGTCTATGGGAGCAGATATATGGGCCATTGTTGAACAAGGATATCAATATCTAGCCACTGTACCAACAGATGCAATGGAAAAGAAGAATTATGAAACAAATGCAAAGGCATTCAATTCTCTATTAGGGAGTCTAACTAAATCCGAATTTTTCAAGGTCATGTATCTGAATACAGCAAAGGAAATATGGGACAAAATCATTCTAAGTTATGAAGGTGATGCAAAGGTAAAAAGTGCAAAACTCCAAACTCTCAGAATTGAATACGAAAATTTAAGAATGCACAGTAATGAGAGCATTGCCAGTTTCTTTTTACGTCTTGATGATATTGTAAATCGCATGAGAAATCTGGGAGAAACAATAGCAGAATCTACCTTGGTTGAAAAAATCTTAAGATCACTAACAACAAAGTTTGAGTCAAAAGTTTCTGCTCTTGAAGAAAAACAGGATCTTCAAAATCTTACTGTGGTGCAACTACATGGCATACTAACTGCATATGAAATGAGAAGAGGAGGACCATCTGATGTCAAAGAAGCCGTATTTAGAACTTCTACAAAAGGGAAAGATGTACAATAAGCAGAAGGATCAGGATACATCTCCGAAGAAGAGGAGGTAAATTTTGTAAAGAAACTTCAACTTGGCACAGGACGGTTCAGAGGTAAGATTCCTTTCAAATGTTTTAATTGTGGAAGATTTGGTCATTATGCTGCTAAATGTCCTCATAAAGAAACTCCTGCAAAAGGGAAGGAAGTAGCAAGAAGAAATAAGAACCGGTCTAGCACTAGAAAAAGTTACTATACTCATGAAGATAGTGATGGGTTATCTGATAGTGAGGAAGAAGGTGAACAAGATCTTAGACTTCTCATGGCATTTGAAAATGATTCTAAAGAAGAAAAGGATACTTTTATGGATGCTCTAGAGGACAATGATTTTCTTAATGAAAACAATCAACTCAAAATATGCTTAGAAGAAAGTAAAATAATCATAGAGACTCTGAAAAATCAGATTGAAGAAGAGAAGAAGCACATTGAAAAATTAGAATGTGAAGTGGTAAGTCTAAGAAAAGAACTTGAGAAAGTAAAGACTCTGAATCTTAGATTTGCTAAAGAATCTAAATGCAGAAGCAAATTCCAGCCAAAATAACATGTTCCTTCAAACACCAAAGTATGGAAAAAGAAGGATTTACAGGTTGAAAATTGTGGCATAGCTTTATTTCCAGAAGGTGAAGAAAATCAATGGTACATTGATAGTGGATGCTCGAAACACATGACAGGTGACAAAAACAAACTTCTTGCATATAGTGCTCTAGAAAAGGAAAAGAATGTTACTTTTGGAAATGATACACCTGTTGTTATTAAAGGAAAAGGGTCTGTTTTCCTAAAAGAAAAGGTGAAATCCAATAATGTCATGTATGTGGATGGATTAAAGCATAACTTGTTAAGTGTAATTCAAATGTGTGACCAAGGAACTGAAGTTGTCTTTAGTTCAAAAGAATGTGTGGTACATGATCTTGATACAGGTAAAACAATTATAAAAGGAAATAGAACTCCAAGCAACCTGTATGTATTGAATAACCACAAAGAACAATGTTACTTGAGCAAATCTTCAGAAAATTGGCTATGGCATAGAAGGTTGGGGCATTTGAGCTTCTCTCAAATCAACAAGTCAAGCAGACTTAAAGTTGTTCGTGGTCTTCCCAATATTACTCTTCCTGAAAATATCATATGTAAATCTTGCCAATTCGGTAAGCAGACCAGAGTGCAATTTAATGCCAAGGAAGGATCATCAAATGGGCCTCTTGAACTTATTCATACAGATATTTGTGGACCTATGAGGAAAAATTCACCACGTGGTGAAGAATACTATATCTTGCTTATTGATGATTTCTATAGAATGTGTTGGATTGGGTTGCTTAAACACAAAGATGAAGCATTTGAGAAATTTCAGATATTCAAAGCTCTAGTTGAAAATGAATTAGATCTAAAAATCAAATGTCTTAGATCTGATCGAGGAGGTGAATATACATCAAATGAATTCCTTGAATTTTGTGAACAACATGGCATAAAAATACAGTTTTCTGTAGCTGGCACTCCACAACAGAATGGTGTAGCAGAAAGAATGAATAGAACAGTTCAACAAATGGCTAGAGCCATGCTTGATGATTCCGGAACACCTGACACATTTTGGGGAGAAGCAGCTTGATGGTTTAACTCTGTTCTTAATCGATAGATCTGAATCTATGATGCACCTATGAATATGATGAAGGCTCAAAATTGTTAGATCTGAAAATGATGATCTAAAAGGAGTAATGAAGACTTGGCACAATCCTGTTGAAGAAATTGAAGAAATCTGGGTAAGCTCATAGATCTGATCTGTTCTGCAAAGTTATCTTTTATAGATCTATACGCAGGTTCATTCAATGAAAATTGCGTGTATATGCGGATACGTTTAAACCAAGGCACGTATGGGAAGTTAGGGTTTCTCTACAAAATGCACAGAGGTATACGCGGGTTCATTTCGTGGAAGGAGCGTATATACGCAGATCTGTTTAACTAAAGGCGCGTATGGTATTTAAACTTATAATTGCTCATGGTTAGATGTGATTCTGGATATCTATTCTGAAGTCTGGGTTATCTCTGATACTCTGGTTACAGTGTTTTCACTGTTCTGATGGAAGCAATGGGCAAAGTGTGATTGTTGATAAGTGAAGGGTTGTTTTGAAGCTGTTTGATCCAGTTTGAAAATTGATGAAACGTGGTCTGCAGTGGATCTGAAGGTTGAAGCCTTCAGTCTGAAAGTAGAAGCTTTCTGCCAGTAGAGGCTGGTGTTAATATCATGGGGTAGTAGCTCCCTTCCAGGTGAGGCTAGTAAAAGAAAGCAGGGGGTTGTTGCTCCCTTCTAGGAGAGGCTGGTAAACGAGAGAAGGTTGTAGCCTTCTGCAGGTGGGTGCCTGTGTGCTGCTATAATTCTGCGCCAGTACATGTTGTAAGAAGTTTTCTTAATAATAAAGATTGAAGACTGAGACGACGGCAACGGTGGTTTTCTCCCGAATTGGGTTTCCACCTAAAAATCCCGGTTTTCATGTGTGTTGCTTGTGTGTGATGATTATTCTGTTCTTTCTTCACATGTTTACTGTTTTCTAAATATCTGATGAATGAGTAATGCAATGATCTAAGTGAAGAATCAAATGCATCATTAACTTACTAGATATACGCGAGTCTGTAAAAGATATCCGCGTATATACGCGATTCGGCTTCAGGATAGTAGCGTATGGGTTTTTCAAGAAAGAAAATATCAAAGTTTTATTGTCTGCACTAAATACTTATTCACCCCCCCCCCCCCCCCCCTCTCAATATTTTTCCCAACAATACGAGGAAATAGGAAATGGTGTAACCACACAAAACATGGCCAACATATTACATTCCTTCAAATATATATGTATTTGATAGAGGAAAGAAATATGAGGAAATAGGAAATGGTGAAACCACCTTTCATTTCACACTCTGCAACAAGTAAACTTATTGATAGTCCATCCCATAAAACTCTTGGTCGTTCCCCCTTATAATCCACTTCTCTCTCTCACCAAACTATTGGTTGGAACCACATGGATTGCGCTTGGTAAAATGCTCAGTTGCCTTTGGATTTGACTGTGATGACAAAGAATGAGAGTGAAACACTGGAGCAGAGATTTCCCTTCTCAATATTCAAAGATAGTTAAATAGAATACATTGTAAACATCAATAATAAATGACTGGAGTAGAACTGAAGTATAACTAAAGTAAACTGAAATGTCTATGACACATAGCGGACAATAGAATTAAATGTAATGAAACCTAACTGACAGTGATATTAATATCTCAACATCCCCTCCTAATCTCAATTGTTACAAGTGGAGGCACTAACAATGCCTAATTTCTCTCTTTGAAATTCAAATACATTCTTTCCCAATGTCTTTGTGAAAATATCTGCAAGCTAATCTTTGGAACCACAGAAAGAAAGTGTTATGTCCCCATCATTGACAAGTTCACAAATGAAATGAAAATGTGTGTCGATGTGCTTGCTCTTTTTGTGAAAAACATGATTCTTTGATAAAGAAATTTCTGAATTGTAGTTGGATCCTTCTGAATATTTGAAATATCTTTCAATAATCTTCTCAACCATAGTGCTTGACAAGTTATTGTATTTGCTACTACATATTCGGTCTCTGCAGAAGATATTGAAACGATTGACTGTTTCTTGGATTCCCATGAAATCAGATTGGTTCCAAGATGAAAAACAAACACTGAGGTACTTCTGTAATCATCTAAACTCCCTACATAATCGCTGTCTGTATAACCTAAAAGTGAACAATTTTTAGAATGTGTATAAAACAAACCATAGTCTATGGTCCCTACAATATACCTTAAGATCCTTTTTTCAACCTTCCAATGAGTAATCTTTGGTGACTGCATAAACCTGGAGACAAAACTTGCTGCAAACATAATATCTAGTCTAGTTGCATTTAGATACAACAAACTACCAACTAGACTTTTATACAATGTGGAATCAATAGATGGTGCTACATCTTCTTTGTTGAGTTTGGTACCTTGAAAAATTGGTGTATCAGCTGATTTGCAATTGGTCATTCTGAAATTTTGAATGATATCAGTGGCATACTTTTGTTGACCAACAAAAATTCCATTAGCAGATTGGTGAATTTCAATGCCTAAGAAATATTTCATGACTCCTAGATCTGTCATATCAAACTCTACTTGCATTGCTGCTTTGAAGTCTTCTAACATCATATTTCCTATGTAAGGAATATCATCTACATAAAGGCATACAATAAGAATTTCACCTTCATGAGATTTGGTATACAAAGTGGGTTCATGGCTGTTTCTGGAAAAATCACTTTTGATGAGATAGGTGTCAATGCGACTGTACCAACCTCTTGGAGCTTGTTTCAAACCATATAAATCTTTCTTCAATCTATATACTTTATGCTCCTGTCCTGGCACTTCAAAACCAGGAGGCTACTCTACATAAACTTATTCCTGTAATATACCATTTAGGAAGGCAGATTTTACATCAAGGTGATAGACTTTCCATTTGTGTTGAGCTGTTGTGGACAAAATGGTTCTGACAGTGTCTAACCTTGCTAGTGGAGTAAATGTTTCACCATAGTCAACACCAAACTGTTTTGAGAATCCTTTGGCAACCAACCTTTCCTTATGTTTCTCAATTTTTCCTTTTTCATTTAGCTTGGTCTTATATACCCATTTTACACCAATTCTGGTTTTGTCTCTTGGGAGATCAGCTAATTCCCAAGTTTGATTCTTCTCTATGGAAAAAATGTCTTGGTTCATTGCATCAACCCAATGCTTCTCTTTAACTGCTTCTTCAAAATGATTCAGTTGAGTTGAAAGAAATGCAAACATATTCTGTTGGTAAAATTCATGCTCCTGTTCATATATCTCTCTTATACTTCTTGTTTTCTGTCCCTCTTCTGAAGATGTTTGATCACTAGTTGAATCACTGCTTGATGATGTTCCATTTTCAGAATGATCTGGCTGCTCTTGAACCTGCAATCTTGGAGACTATGGTGGATAAAAAGGTTGATTTGAAGTTTTATCTACATGATCAAACCAAGATTTATTTTCGAAAAATTTCACATCTCTGCTTATAATGATTTTTTTGGTAATAGGGTTGTAAATTATGTGGGCTTTCAACTGCTCACTGTATCCTACAAATATGCATCTTTCACTCCTATCATCAAGCTTTTTTCTTAGTTTTTCAGGAACATGAGAAAAAGCTATTGATCACAAAAATTCTAAAGTGTGACACATTTACCTTGTTTCCATCCCATGCTTCTTGAGGTATTTTATCTTGTAGTCTAGATGTTGGTGATATGTTGAGAACATACACTGACGTCGACACTGCTTCAGGCCAATAGCTATTTGATAACTTCTTCTCCCATAACATTCATCTTGCCATGTTCATGATTGACTGATTATTTCTTTCTGCTACTCCATTTTGTTGTGGAGTGTATCTAGTTGTGTACCGCATTATGATACCTTGTTGTCGAAAAAATGTTTTGAATTCATTTGAGTTGTATTCTCCTCCTTTATTTGATCTGAGTACTTTCAAGAGTTTTCCACTCTGTTTTTTTGTTTCTGCCTTGAAATCTATAAATCTAGAGAAGGTATCTGATTTATTTTTTAAAAAGTACACCCATATCTTCCTGCTAAAGTCATCAATAAATGTCAGAAATTAGAAACTACCATCAATGGACAGTGTCTGCATTGGGCCACATATGTCTGTATGGATGAGTGCTAAAGGATCTTTCACCCTAGAGGATGATGTGGGAAAGCTATCTCTTTTATGCTTGGATTGGACACAAATTTCACAATTACAGACTTTTTCACTGATAGTAAGTAGACCAATGACTATAGAGTTATTTTGAAGCAGACTTAGACTCTTGAGTGGGATGTGTCCATACCTAGAATTCCATAGATGAGTGTCATCTATTCTTGATATATTGTGGACTAAATATTGTCTGGTATTTTTGCTTCTAAGTGTCAATGGAAACATTATTTTTGGTCTTTTCAACTTTTTCTATCAATATTTTATGGGGATCTTTGTAATATATATAGCAGGTGTTCTTTCGAAATAATACATCATAGCCATGTTCCATTAGTTGTCCTACACTAATGAGATTATGTTTTATCTAAGGAACATAATAAACATCAGGGATGTATTTGTTCTGATTCTACATAGTAAGAATAGGGACAATACCTTTTCCTTTGGCTTTAATACTTGTACTGTCTCCAAGCGTTATCTCTGATGTTATGGAAGCATCAAGAGAAGAAAGAAGATTTTTGTTGCATGTCATGTGATTTCTGCATCCAATGTCCAGCAACCAAATTTCTTCACTATGTTTGTCTTTTGAAAGATGGCATGAAAGAAACATGGTCTCTGAGGATTCTCCTTCATTGTTGGAGAGATTGATAATTACTCTTTTTTGATCTGATTGTTTCTTTATACAGTCTTGTTCGCAGTGGCCAAACTTCTTACAGTAGTAACATCGGACACTCAATCTATTCCATGATCTGCTTCTCTAGGTTCGGTTTTGTGGAGGTCTCTTTTGATCAGCGATTGTCATTGGTGTCAACCCAAACAGCACCAAGGGCTAACCCAATATTGCATGGGAATTTTGACCTACCAAATTAATATATTCTGGGTCAATAATATTTTTTAAGCTCCTAAAATACCTCCCACGTTCACTTGTTGAAGCCCCTCTCAAGCTAAGCATTTATAAAAATTTTGATCCTCATTTCCTCCTTATGTAAGGGATTTCGCCATCTGAAACAGGTTATCATGGAATTTGTGCTCTAAATTTTTTTCTACGAAGGTTCAGAAGCTAAAAATTTTATGAGGTGAAGCCGAAATCTTGAGGAAGCTGCTGTAACAATTTTAGATCAAGGTGCGAAATATTTTTGGAGATATGATCTGTGGAAGTCAGGGTTTTTGCAGGCTCCTGAAATTCATCTCAAAGAAGTGACCTTGGTAAATTCGTCATAACTCTCTCTCTGAGTATCAGATTGGAATTCCATAAAAAGTGACAGATAGTGCACAGTCTGTACTTTTTTCTCTATAAATTTTAGAGCCAAATGAAGAAACAGTGACACGTGGCACGCCATACAAGTGCGATCTGTTGAAACAATCCATAATTAGGGCATTGTGATAGATTGGGTATAACTCTCTCTTGAAGAACCCAAATTGGGTCAAACCTGTGGCATTGGAAATACAACTCAGAGGGCTACTAGAGGACCGAAAATCAAATATTGATGATCTGAAATAACAAAGATACACGAGATTCAATAACAAGCTCCTAGAAGGCAAGCAAAAGCTAGATCATGGTTGTCAAGGGTTGCAAAGGACCAAACTTTCTACGGCAACAAAGCAAAGCAAGGTGCAGCAGAGGGTAACATGAAAAGAGCATCAACCAAGGTGCATAACAGCAGCAAGAAGTTCATCCTATGAAGTCTTCAAGTGGGCAGCACTGCATACAATAATTGTAAAGGTATCATTGTACTAAGTCATTGTAAATACATTATTGTAAAAATTGTACTAGTATCTATCTGCCAAAGTTTGAAGAGGCATTGTTGGGAGGTCTAGGATCATCATTAGGTGTTTGTGTAAAATTTTGGGTTATGGTCTATATATATTATTCTTCTACATCATTCTATATCATTGTAAAGTGGACCATTTTCCCTAGTACGGGAGTGCATTCTTATTTTATTCTTCTATAGGGTGGTAGGGTGGTGCTAGGGTGAGTTATAACTCATTGGGTGTTGGGGCATCCATTCAGTTTACTACTGAAGAATCTCGGGCATTGGAGCATCCATCCAGTGGGATCTGGATAAGAATGATTTTCTAGATTCTAGGAAGTTGGAGCTTTATTTTCAATTGGAGTTGAATATTAAAGAATTATTAGAAAAGCGTTAGGTGGTTTTTGTCCCGGAGTGGGTTTCAACCTTAAAAACTATGTGCATTTGTGTTCCTCTTGTTTGCTGCTATCATTGTATAAACACTGATAATAATTGAAGATTAACTAATGCTCTAATTGAAAGGAATATTGATTCATCCCCCCCCCCCCCAGTATTTCCAACAATTGGTATCAGAGCTTGGTTCCTTCAATAGTAGTTTAACAGCTGGAAGGAGGTCATGGAGCATACCAAGAATGGTGTACCTCTATTCAATGAAAATAAGTATGCACTCTGGAAGGGAAGAATGGAGCTCTATCTCTTGGTGCAAGGTTACGAAGTATGGGACACTGTTCAAAATGGATTTACATCAACTACGGATGAACAAGGTAAGAAGAATTTGGTAAATGATGCAAAAGAAAAGATTATTATTATCAGTGGACTTATTGAATCTGCTTATCATAAGTTGTTGGGTTGTAAAAATGCCAAAAATGTATGGGACAAGCTTGAGAATATATATACACGTGACTCAAATGTCAAAGAAGCAAAGCTTCAAATCTATAGAGAAAATTTTGAGCAACTCAGAATGAAAGAAGATTGCAACATTGTTGCATACTTCCAATACGTTGATTAAATAACCAATACTCTGGAAGGAATAGGATAGCCAGTTGATGAGAAGACTATTATACGGAAGATTCTTAGAACGTTACCAGGGATATTCAACCCAAAGGTATCGGTCTTAGAATACAGTGCAAATTTGGACAAACTCAGCAAAGATGAATTACATGGAGTTCTCATAGCATATGAAATGAGACTTGATGAAGAAGAGGGTACTTCGCATTTAGAAACTGCATTCATTTCATCTAATAAAACCAATAAGGATAAACAACCTTCAATTGAAAAGACATGCACCTGCAAGTGTGAATAAAAGGAAGATGATGAAGAAGGACTTTCAGATGAAGAATATGCTTACTTCACGAGAAAACTAAAAATTAGTAAGGGACAAATCAAAGGTAAACTTCCATTGATATGTTTCAACTGTAATGAGGTTGAGAATTTTGCAGCAAAATGTCCAAACAGAAGTAATGGAAACTCAAAAGGAAAAAAAGGCTTTAAGAAATTCAACAAGCAAGGATCCAAAAGGAACTTTCTCTCTAAAGAAGATAGCTCATCATGCGATGAAGACAATGACAGTGAAGAAGAAGCCAATGAGAGAGTATTTTTTATGGCCAAGAACAATAAACCCAAGCACAATAAACAAGAGGTATCAAACAACGAAGAAGAAGGATGGACCATAGAAGAATTTTATGAGGAAGCAATAAAGATTATAAAATATCTCAAGGCGGAGAAGATTTGTTCCAATACTCTTGAAGAATAAGTTCAAGGTCTCAAAATTGAAGTTGAAGAACACAAATGCATTGAAGAGTCACTTCAAAAGAAGTTGGAAGAAAACAACAAAGAAAGGGAATAATTAGAAGCCAAAGTAGTCTCGCTGCATGAGGAAGTGAAGAAAGGAAAAACTATCCAAAACTATGCCAATAGCTCAAGGGCATTGGAAGAACTCATCAACAATCAACAACCTTACAACGACAAAACTGGCATCAGTTACAAAGAAGAAGAAGCAATACCTTCTACAACAAAATACAATGAACCTATGAGATCTGACATGCATGTAGACTTCATTAGACAAGATTCCAAGAACAACCTTGGAAGACAATTCCTTGACGAAAATTTCCATCCAGGTACCAACATATTTTTTATGGCTACTGTTATTCATGTGGAACATTTGTTCATAAAGCTGTAGAATGTTTCACATACCCTAGGAAAAAATACAATTCCAGGAGACCTGTCAAATATGAACCTAACAAGGCTCAGCGAAACATCAATAGATTTGAACATTTAATAAATAATATTGAATGTTACAAATGTTGAAACTTTGGACACATAGCCAAAGACTGTAGACTTGAAAATCCTCCAAAAGAATCTTCGAAGCCATAGAACGAACGAAAATGGAAGAAGAAAAAGAATGATAATTGTGCTCTCGCTTTCAAGGCTCAAAAGAACAAAGACGTGTGGTATGTTGATAGTGGTTGCTCAACGCATATGACTGGAGATAGAAATGAATTTGTATCTCTGAAAGAGAAGAAGAATGGAACCATGTCCTTTGGAAATGATGGATCTTCAAATGTTATAGAATCAGGTATTGTCACTCTCGGAAGCAAATATGCTCTAGCCAAGAATGTTCTATTGGTTGAAAACATGAATCACAATCTGCTCATTGTTGGACAAATGTATGATCAAGGACACACAATACTATTCAACTCCACGAAATGTGAAATCAGGAAATCCATGTATGGTGAAATTCTGGCTACAGCAAGTCGAGATCCAAATGACATATATGTTCTAGATGAAGCAACTAAAGCATGTCTAATAGCTAAAGAGGATGATACAATAATTGGTAGCAATGATGATCGACTAAGTAATAAGTTTTCTATAAAGGTGCAAAGTGATTTCGAGATGTCTTTACTTGATGAGCTGACATACTTCTTAGGGCTTCAAATATCTCAGCAAGAGAAAGGAATATTTATATGTCAAGCCAAGTACATCAAGGAAATTCTCAAGAAATTTAAAATGGAAGATTGCAAACCCATCCTTACTCCAATGGTAACAGGTTGCAAATTGAGCATAGATGACTCATCTAAGGATGTGGATCAAAGGTTGTATAGATCTATGATTAGTATTCTTCTGTATGTAACATCCTTTCGACCATATGTTATGCAAGCAGTTGGACAAGTAGCAAGATTCCAAGCAGCACCAAAAGAACCACATATTAAATATTCACTAGCATTGGAATATCTTCGCCAGAAGCTTGGGATTCTCCCAATTTCTCATTAGATTTTCCTTTTTCATAATATAAAGGGGGAGTGGAAGTAGATTACAGGTCTGCAGGACGGTTGTGTGTCAAGGGAGTGGAAATGTGTACAGGTCCGCAGGATGGTTGTGTTTTAGGGGGAGTTACCCTTTTCCATTGATGTCAAAGGGGGAGAGAATGTTGTAGGAAGAGGTGTCATGATCGCAAGGGGAGTACTTGTGTTTCCATCAATGCCAAAGGGGGGAATTTTTGATCCGCAGTTGTCATTGATGTCAACCCAAGCAGCACCAGGGGCTAACCCAATATTGCATGGGAATTTTGACCTAAAAAATTAATATATTCTGGGTCAATAATTCTTTTGATGGTTTCTACTTGTCGAGATGTTTCCGTTGATATATGGCACGCCATGTAATTCTTCACGGTTTGAGAGATATTCATGTTTGAAGTTTGTATCCCTAGTTAGTGGGTTAAAACCCCATGGGGTTGGGGCATGGGTCATTGAAAAGTCATAATTAATATTTTTTAAGCTCCTAAAATCCCTCCCACGTTCACTTGTTGAAGCCCCTCTCAACGTAAGCATTTTTATAAATTGCGATCCTCATTTCCTCCTTATGTAAGGGATTTCGCCATCTAAAACAGGTCATCGTGGAATTTGCGCTCTAAATTTTTTTCTACGAAGGTTTAGAAGCTGAAATTTTTATGAGGCGAAGAAAAAATCCTGAGGAAGCTGCTATAAAAATTTTAGATCAAGGTGTGTAATATTTTTGGAGATATGATCTGTGGAAGTCAGGATTTTTGTAGGCTCCTGGAATTCATCTCAAAGAAGTGACCTTGGTAAATTCGTCATAAATCTCTCTCTCTGAGTATCGGATTGGAATTCCATAAAAAATGTCGGATAGTGCATAGTCTTTACTTTTCTCTCTATAAATTTCAGAGCCAAATGAAGAAACAGTGACACGTGGCACGTAGTACAAGTGCGCTTTGCTGAAACAGTCCATAATTAGGGCATTGTGAGAGATTGGGTATAAATATCTATTGAAGAATCAAAATTGGGTCAGACCTGTGGCATTGGAAATATGACTCAGAGGACTACTACAGGACCAAAAATTAGATATTGAGGATCTGAAATAACAGAGATACACCAGATTCAATATCGAGCTCCTAGAAGGCAAGAAAAAGCTAGATCGTGGTTTTCAAGGGTTGCAAAGGACCAGACTTTCTACGGCAGCAAAGCAAAGCAAGGTGTAGCAGAGGGTAGCATGAAAAGAGCATCAACCAAGGTGCATAATAGCAGCAAGAAGTTCATCCTATGAAGTCTTCAAGTGGGCAGCACTGCATACAATCATTGTAAAGGTATCATTGTACTAAGTCATTGTAATTACATTATTGTAAAAATTGTACTAGTATCTATCTGCCAAGGGTTGAAGAGGCAGTGTTGGGAGGTCTAGGATCATCATTAGGTGGTTGTGTAAAATTTGGGGTTATGGTTTATTATATATTCTTCTTCTACATCATTCTATATCATTGTAAAGTGGACCATTTTCCCTGGTACAGGAGTTCATTATTATTTTATTCTTCTATAGGGTGGTAGGGTGGTGCTAGGGTGATTTGTAGCTCATTGGGTGTTGGGGAATCCATTCAGTTGACTACTGAAGAATCTCGGGCATTGGAACGTCCATCCAGTGGGAGCTGGAGAAGAATTCTTTTTCTAGATTCTAGGAAGTTGGAGCTTTATTTTCAATTGGAGTTGAATATTAAAGAATTATTAGAAAAGCATTAGGTGGTTTTTGTCCCGGAATGGGTTTCCACCTTAAAAACTGTGTGCATTTGTGTTCCTCTTGTTTTCTACTATCATTGTACAAACACTGATAATAATTGAAGATTAACTAATGCTCTAATTGAAAGGAATACTGATTCACCCCCCCCCCCCTCTCAATATTTCCAATAGTCTCCACTGCTCTATTGCATGATGATGATCTGATCTGCCACTACTTCGACCTCTACCTCGCTTGTTGCCTCCTCTATATCCTCCACCTCTGCCTCTGCCAAATGAGAGTTTTTCTTTGAAGGCTTGTTCCGTGGAGTCTTCTGTCAGGTTGAGTCTTGTTTCGTGTGCCAGAAGTGATCCAGTCAACTGTTCTATTGAGAAATTTGTATAGTCTTTGGATTCCAAAATGGCTATCACAATCATGTCATATTTCTTGGGTAGACTTCGAAGGGATTTTTCAAAAAATTTCTAATCTATAATGGTTTCACCAATGAGTTTGATCTCGTTGACTATTCCCATGACTCTAGTCATGAACCGATCCACATTCTCGGCGTCAGCCATCTTTAGGGTTTCAAATTGAGCTCTCAATGTTTGAAATTTAACTGTCTTCGTTGTATCATTTCCTTGATACGCAGCTTGCAAAATATCCCAACATTCTTTTTTTGTTGTCGCACTAGTTATTTTGTCAAAGATAGAATCATCAATAGAGTTTTGTATCCAGCATTTGGCTCTGTGCTCCTTATTTCTGAGTTCAATAGTTGCATTCCTTTGATTATTTTTCATGGCTTCCCATGCTTCTTGGATCGGCTCTACATAGGCAATCAGAAGTGTATCCCAACAATCTTGAGCTTGTAGAAAAGTTATCATTATTAAATTCCAAAATTCATAATTTTTTCCAAGCAGATTTGGGGTCTGTGGCAAAGAGCTATAAGAGGCCATTATTTCTTCAAATTCTAATATGCACCTTTTGTTAATCTCCTTTAAAGACTTAAATTTTTTAATCTCTTTTAAAGAATTTAAAAAAAATCTCTTGAAACCCTCTTTTAAATTTCCTTTTCCAAAAAAAAACTCTTTTTTTTTAAACTTCACACATGCTATTTTGAAATCTCTTTTTAAGAAACCTTTTCAAATTTTAAGTTTTTTTATATAAAAAAAAAACTTTAAAAAAAACTTTCTTTCTTTATATAAAAGGGCTTTCTCCTTTTTTTCAAATTGATACTTTTAAAATGGCCTTTCCCTTTTGATGAATGAATCGACTTTTAAAAAACCTTATGTAAAACTTTTAAAATCACTTTGAATGCTTTGAAAGATTCTTACTTTTTTGCATTACACGGATTGCCTTCCGTAAATCACTTTAATAAAACAAAAATCACCTTAACGCTAGTGATTGAACTCTACTCCCACGTGTAGATTAAAGCAGGTGATTTCACTTTGGTCTCGCGTCACTTCAAAATTTGTGTAAGTAATGGAAACTAACGCGACTGTCAGCTCTTGGCTCCTGCGTTAGTAACGTTGAGACTCTTCTCAAACAGTGCGTTAAGACAGAGCGTTATAACGCTGAGATGCTTTTAAAATGGAGCATTAGTACAGCAGAAAAAAAAAATAATAATAATAAACTCTCTTCAATCGCCTCTGCTTGCTTCTTTGTTGACTTCTTCATCTTTCTTTTTTCATCTCTGCACCTTCACTTCACTCACTCGTTCACGTTGTTGCTCGGAAATCTTATACAACGTCACTTCGATCTCTATTTCCCTTAAGGAGTCTTACAAAGGCTTAGCTCTGATACCATGACAAAGAATGAGAGCGAAAAACTGGAACAGAGATTGTCCTTCTCAATATTCAAAGATAGTTAAATAGAGTACATTGTAAACATCAATAATAAATGACTAGAGTAGAACTAAAGTAAACTGAAGTAAACTGAATTGTCTACGACACCTAGCAAACAATAGAATTAAATGTAATGAAACCTAACTGACAGTGAGATTAACATCTCAACATGCGCATGAAGACTATACAACACATAGGTGAAACACGTAAATGCCCCTAGATTTGGCTGCCCCGACCAAGTGGAAATCGAAACTAACATAGACCAGGTATATGTGCAGAGATTTAAAAGGAAAAGAATAACAAGGATAAAAATCCAAATGTTATTTTCTAAGTTAGGCTTTCTGATGTTTTAGGTGGTATGGCTATTTGAAGTTCATAGAATTCACGGACATTCCGTTAGCACTCGAAGGGATGAAATTTTATGAGTGTTGCACTTGGAGCACCACAACTAACGTTGAAACCTGAAGATGATGAGAAAGCTCCAAGGATCTAGTCATGGAGTTATCAAAACCCAATCACTCTAATACCACAACGGATTACTGTTATTTTCATTACTGTAAGCTACAAATATACATTGAGGAGAAGAGTTCTGGTTTTATTTTTACGACCTTTAGTTTTAAAATAACTCTTAACATTCACCTATGATTATAACTCTTAAAATTCATCTATGATTCTTTATATTTCAGTTTAATATTTATAGCAATATTTACATTATACATTAATCCTTGAGTATTAGGTATCTAAAGTTGTTAAGGGTTCTTGAAATTTGGTTAGATTTCCTAAGATCCTAAGAAATCAAAAACCTAATAATCACTTTTTGTAAATGTATTAATTTTCAACCCATTTTAGTTCAGTTCAACGATAGAGAAATTCAAATATGATCTTCAAATTGAGTCTTCTAATGTGTGAATATTATTAGAGAGGAATTCAATTAGATTGCTACTTCAAATTAAGGTTCTTTCTCGAAGGTATAATTGGTGGTTGAATCCCTCCATTTATCACTTTCTATTTATTTTCGTAACATTGTATCTTTCTTTCAACATTTTAATGCACATATTTTAGTAATTTTATTTCATTTACAGTTGCATTTTTTCATAAATTCATGGCTCCTTTAACTAGCCAAAACAATGACACTTTCTATGGCTAATGAATTCTTTATTTGTATATATTTATCTTTGCATTCATTCTATAGGTACAGTTATTCTTCCAACATGCCATAACCACATGGTTGGTTGAGGAATCAATGTATTGGTTTGAATGAAGAATTTTAGAGTATATTTCTTTCTTTTCATTACTTCCACCCTTTTATCCCTTTTTAGCTAGGCCCATGGTCAGAACCCTCCACTGAGGCATGTGACTAGAGGCCTAGGCTAGATTCTCATCCTTGAAGTTTGAAAAATTACAGGCTTAAACACATAATATCCACCTTTCTCCTTAATGATTAATTTTAACTTTGATGGGTGTTACACAGTAATTTGTCACCGTCCTTACCATTCCCCATCCCACACAATGGAGGACCCATTCTGTGACCTATGAACATTGTCATGCCTTGAAATCATCATCAATGCATCCCTCTGAACATGAGCTTCATTTGCCCTTGAGACATCTCCTTGCAAAAGTCATGAAAAACAGTCCTTTTGGCATTGGCGCGGGCAGTCAGTTCAGCACTCGCGCCAATGGAGAAATTACTGCAAAGGGGTCGCGCCACTTGGCGCTCTGTCATAAAACTGTAGTCGCGCCACCCAATTTGGGAATTGTTTTTTAAATAAGGATGGCGGAAGTTGAGTTCTAACAAATTCACAAACCATCACCTATCTTGAGTTGGGAGGTTGGCTGCGGGAGTTCTATGGAGGGAAGTGGTTTTGCCACCTCCCATGGAACCTTCCTTGTTGATAGGGCCAATCCCATAATAATAGGAATCCCAACTCCTCCTTCCCCATCTATAAAAGCTTGCTCAAATCAATGGCAAGCTAGTCTTGAAGTGCCTAAGCTCTGAATCTCCATATTCCCAAGAGCCTTTGTGTTGTGAAGCACCCTCTCTTTCCCTTAAGGCTGACTCAAGTAAGGAGACCATTGTCACGAGACTCTGGAGAGGTTTTCCCTTTCCTTGGCGAGCTTTGCGAGACGTGGACTACTGGAGACCCGTTCGAAGGAGACCGCGACGTCAGAACTTGGTTGTAATCTTTCTTCGCTGGTTATTTAATAGATGATTATGATTATGGTTCCACTCTGTTTTCCATCATGATAATGCGAGTAATGTCCTTTCTGACTGATGTTTAGTTACGTATGCTGGTTTCTATGCTTGTATCTGTTCGTTTCTTCCATGTGCAGGTGTTCATCCGCGGAGATCGTGGAGGGATTGTGATCTGCCAAGCCTGAGGAACTGGGACGCTTCTTCTTCAGATCTTAGCGTTGGAATCCAGGTAGGCTTCTATCTCCAGCCTTTTCATTCATAATTAGGAACCTGCGTCATGACATTGTTTGTTTGTTGCTAGACCCCTGCTGGGCTAGTAGGGATCGCCTCTGTCCGCAGAGGGGATTTACCTCCTCAACAGATTGACGACTCCACTGGGGATCCAGCTTGTTGTTTGATTTGTAAACTATAGACGGAGTCTGAAGTACAGCCAGATAGCCTTCGAAACGCTTCTGCCTTGCATTAGCGGAGTAGATCAATGCTACTTCAGTCAATCTCCGGTTTGGTTTACGGACTGAACAACTTGGAGTCTTTGTCTTGCCTTGCCGTTTGTATCTTGCTTTTCCTTGCTTGATGAACCTTCTGGGTTGGATTTTTTGTGTGTTTTTGCTTCTTGGATTGCTTAGCTTGCATTGGTCTGTTTCTGGAGTAGCTTATTTTTAATTTTTTACTGAGAAACTCGACTGGCGCGGTTTTTAACCCGACAGTCGCGCCACTTGGCGCATGTTTCTTTTGTACAACCCACGCCAATCGCCTTCTGGCGCCAGTTTCACTCTTACAGTCGCGCCACCCCTGTAAGTTTTTTGAGTTTTATCATTTTTGAGCTCTCTGAAGTTGATCAGTGTTTTTCTTCTTGATTTCCCGACTGCCTGAGTGTGTTGGAGTCTTGTTTGGCTGGGAATTCACCTCTGTCCTTTGGTTGTTTGCTTCTATCTACCGATTTCACGTTTTAAGCCCTAGGTCATCCAGTGGCTTGGTGTATCGAGCCCTCCTTGGGAGTTTCGGTGTTTGGATTGTCCCGTCAACTGCCTGATTGATTCTCCACGTTCTCTGAGTAGTTGTTCATTGTTTCATTACGATTTTTGGGTGATTGTTCGTTTCTTCATTCGAAACTCGTTTGGTCTTGCTCTGGACCTAGATCACACGGTCCATTGGAAGCTTTTGAGTCTTTTCTTCGTTTTGAGAGACTGTGGTCGATTTGGGGATCTGATTGTTTGTGTTGTTGAGTGAAATGTGTTTGTTTCGCTCTCTTGGATATCGTTTCTCAAGTTGCTCCGTTCATTTTCAAGTTTGATTAGTGCATATTAGCCATTAAACATTGAAAATCAAAAAAAAAATCTCTTTTGCTTTTGTTAATTAGTGCAAATTGTAATCTTTTCCATATCGCTAGTGATTAGTGTTTTGAACGAAAAGTTGTCAATTGCATTAGTTGCATTATAGAGCTCATTGTTTGGTTTCCGTTCATTTCGTTTGTATAAAAGCTCTCAACTCTTCTCTAATTAGTTTTCATCGAACGAAATGTTGCATTGTGGCATATAGCTTTGCATTTAAGAGACACTACATACGATAGGGCCTGGAAATTGAAACTTAATTGAAGATCAACTGTAAAATTTATTCAATTAACCTAAGGTAGCATTGGAACTTAACGAAACATATTTAGAAAGTCTAGGCTAGAGACGTGTTCCGGCGTCGTTAAACCTAGCAGCTGTCGTTCGCCTGTTGGCTTTAGACAGCGCTAGTACGGACTTGCGCTCCCCGTACCGTCGCGTATATAAAGGGAGACCCCTCTAGGTTTTCAATCCTTTATCCACAGAAAGCCGAGTCTGCCGCCCTATACCCGTGATACACCGAACACAGCATTCGGGGAGACTACCTGCACGTACGGAAAGTCCTTGGTCGATTTCTGTTTCATTTTTGAAACCAAGGTGTATATTGCAGTTCACGGATATTTGGTACACCCTTTGTGCCTAGTTTTTCCCGAGCAGTCATTTGGTCTTTTCTGACTCCCTAAACTTGAAAAGACCGTCAAGCGCTTGTCCTTTCACGCTTGTGTCAACTCTGAAAGAGATAGAGTCATCTTTTTATCGTTTCTCGACTCTTGAAACATGAAACGGTAGGATTTCTTACTTTCCAATGTGGTAAAATTAATCGCCCACGATTTCACACCTATTTAGACATTGCTTGTTGACCGTTTGATCGTGTGTCTTAACTCATTTTCAGCCCGTGTGTGTGTGTGCCCTTTTCTTTTAGCCTTTTGCCACGGTGGCGGAACCATCGGTTTCGTCTACTGGTAGTCCTTACACGGACGATTCTTCAGAAGCTTCTGAGCCTTCTGTTGAACCACAATAGCCTATTGTTTCTGAGTTTCCTGACGGGGGACCGGTTCTCGCCGAGCAACCCTTTGGAGGACCAGTTGAGTTCAATTGGCCCTTTTCGGACCCTGTGTCTGAATTGAGATTAGGAGCCGATTTCCTTTCTCTTACATCGGGTTCACCGTTTGTTGCTGCTGTTTTTCCTCCTAGTCCTCGCCGTCTTTTGCGTGATTTAACGGCAGGATCAACCATGAGTGATTCTGGTGAGGAAATTCCGGGGTCTGATGACTATCAGCGCATCCCTCGTAGATTGTTTGAGGGAGACGGTTCCGAGCTGGCTACCACATCGTCAGCCAGTCCATCTTTGCCACAGGGATACAGATCTCTGGGTCAGATCATTTCAGCTGCAGCCTCTATGGGGATATCATCTCCCGCGTCGAGACCAGCTGCCACTACACCTGGGGTGTCCCCTTCGACGCCCGTCACTTATGTTCCCGTTCGGCCCACTGTTTGTGTGGCTGCCTCTTCTGCTGTTGTCTCAGCATCTGCTACTAGGGCTGGGCCAACTCCTGAAGACATTTACCTAGCTACTGCTATACCGGAGAATATCTCTCCGGAGGAGTATCGGTTGTTTTTGCAACAGCCGAACGCCGGAGCTGGACAAGTTCCCCAAGATCCTTATCGATCCTTCTTTTCGCACTATGCACAGGATGGCACTCCCGTGTATATGTTCCCAGGTCAGTTTGACGAGCATGGGGAGGTTTTGCGCCTTCCTGCTCCTGAGGCTTATTTATATGCTCAAGGTTTACCATACAACCAGGCTTACAACCCGCAGGGACAACCCCTTCAGGGCCAACCTGCGGGCCAACCTGGCTATTTGTATGACCCACAGGGACAGCCTAATCAAGGCTACCCTGCGGGCCAGCAAGGGCCATTATACAATCCGCAAGGACCATATTATAGCCCTGCTGGTCAACCTGCTCAACCTCAGCTAGGGTATCAACCGGGACAGGCCTATGGTCCTGGGGGGAAAATCCAGCCGTCTTTACCAATGCAACCGTGGTATCCTGTTGTTTCTAACGTTGCATATCAGCCAGGACCACCCTATGGTTCTGCTTCAGGTCAAACTGGTTTCCAGCAAGCACCTGGTCTTGTTCCTCCACCAGGGCAACCGGCTCATCCGGTACAGCCCAGTGTTCCGCCTCCAGGCCAGCCGACCCATTCGGCACAACCTGGGGCTCACTTACAACCAGGTCAGCCTGCGCAACCAACACCGCCTGGTCACCCGGGCCAGCCTGGTCATTCAGGCCAGCCCCCTCACTCGGGTCAACCTGTTCATTCAGGGCAGCCCTCTCATTCCGTTCACTCTGCTCAGCAGCCTGCTCATTCAATGCCGCAGCCAAATCAACAGCTGCGCCCTACGTACCAGGCTCCGCAGGGTTCCACTTATCAGCAGTCTACTCATCCTCAGAGTGGTTATTATCCTCATGGTCAGTCTCAACCGAACTATAACCACTCTGGAGGCTCTCAGTATCCTCCTCCTCCACCTGGTTCTACCTACGCTCAGCAGCCAAATCCAAACGCTGCTTATACAGGGCAGACGCCTAATCAGGGCCCGAACCCTGGTTATCAAGCCCCGCACTATGGTTACCAGCAGCCAAATCAGTCTGGTTATACGAACTATGCCCCCTACGGTCAGAATCCTCAGGGACAGAACCCATGGGGGCAGGGATATTCACAACCATCGTGGAGCGCAGGTACCGGACCTTATCCTGGGACTGGCATGGTAGTTAACCCTCCATTGCCGTTCCTGGCCACCTTGGAACTACTGGACGTCTCGAAGTTGACCAATGATCCGATTGCACATAATCCATATTGGCCTCCGGTTCCCACCAAGATACCAGGCGACTGTCCCAAGTTTGAGGGCAAAGCTGGAGAAGACCCCCAGGCGCATGTGATGACGTATCACCTCTGGTGTTCGTCTAACTCTTGGACCGACGATTCGATTCGTCTGCGTCTTTTCCAGCGTACTTTAACAGGAGCTGCTGCTAAGTGGTACATAGAGCTATCCCATGGTATTTTTCAGGATTTCAACTCGTTAGCTATGGCTTTCCTCACGCATTTCCAGTTACCAGTCCGGTATGAGACCGGGACGCACCTCCTGTCTTCCCTGAAGCAAGACTCGGCCACTCACATCTCGGATCACATCCATGAGTGGCGGCGCCGTCGTCGACTGATCAAGTTTCACATACCTGATCAGATTTTGACTCACTGGTTCACCACCTCCTTTGTGAACAAAATCGCTCAGGATATCGCGATGGGAGCATGTGTGACGGAGGAACAAGCTATCGCGCGTGCCCAGTACTTGGATCTGGTTTATTCGCAATCTGGCACGCTTTATGACATCCTGCCTGATGCACCACGGCCCGGAGCCAAAAAGACCCAACCCACCCCTTCCGTGGATGGTGTCATTGGTTCCGTTTCTCAAAATTCGAAGAAGTCTTCGAATGGGAAGCAGAAGGCTAATTCTTCCAACAATACCTCTGCTCATTCCCCCTCATCCGATTCTGGTAAAACCGCGGAGGTGAATGCCGTCCAGGCCAATCCTACGGACAAATCCTCCAAGGGGAAGAAGAAGGGCAAAGGAAAATCAAAATCCGATGCCCCGAAACCGGAATCTAAATCTCGAACTGAGGATGGCTCCCAACGTAAACCGAAATTCCCTTGCCTCATCTGTGAAGGTGACCATTACACTAAGGATTGTCCACGACGGTCCGAAATTAGTCAACTTCTTAAAGGCTCAAAAGGGACTCCGGATGTTTTAAAAGAGCCATTTCCATCTCAGCAGACCCAGATGGTCAAACAGGGGTCACCATCTGCACCGTTTGGGTCTCAGGTTTTCATGATGAAGACTAATGCACCGATCACTATTGCTACGAGATCGAAGGATTACAACAGTCAGCAACAGGCACCCGGGAAGGCAGTTGCGGAAGGGCCGCCTCCCCCACCTGTTTCTGGTCCGTTGGAAATCGAGAAGCCGACTCTCGAACCCGTTGTGAAGCCACCTCCCAAGGGTGTTCTTCGGAGATCCTCTTACAATCCAAATGCTTGTGCCGCTCAACATTACAGTATCGTTGAGGATCTGGCATAGGCGCCATGTGCCATGTGTGCACTTGAGATTCTTCAAAGTTGTCCTTCACAACGGAAGGCTTTACTGTCTGCCATCGGTGGTATCGATCCTGCCGACTTGAGCCTTCTCACCTTTGATCTGGAGAATTTTACTCCCCAGCTTCCGCATCAAATCGCTTTGGTAATTCAAGTCGGGATTAACGGTCTGAACATTCATAGGGCCGTCGTAGATGAGGGTGCATCTACTTGCGTTATGTCCTCCGCCTGCTGGAAGGCCATTGGCTCTCCAGCCTTGTCGTCATCTCCCAATGCCCTCGAGGCATTTGATGGTCGGGAATCTAAACCCCTGGGAGTTCTCGAGAGTCTTGCGATCACATTACAGGGAAAAACTGTCAACGTGGAAGTGGAAGTGGTTGATGCGAAACTCAACTACAATATACTTCTTGGCCGCAGCTGGACCCATGCCATGCTCTGCGTGCCGTCTACTGTCTTTCGATTCATTAAGTTCCCCCATGAGGGCAAGATTGTCACGGTAGATCAGTTGTCATTTTTTACCTCTAGCTCTGAGAACAACGTGCCGTACGTGGATCAAATTCCAAATCCCCCAGACAACATAGGACCTGGTCTTTTCAAAGACCCAGTTCTCATGGGTATATTCCCCGCGCCGCCACCGAATACCGCTCAAGTCAACATGTTGTCCAGGACTGATGACCCCTGGCTTATTCCTACACCTGAGCAGGTATATGAGTTTGGAGAATCCATGCCTTTAACGCCAGTAGAGATCAGCTACTGTGAAATTGTTGACGCATCGGACCCTCCACCTCCTCAGCATGCTCCGATGAGCATGGCTCTTGACGTCTACTCACAATCCCCCTGGCTTGGTCAGGCTGATTCGCCTGATCCTCTTAGAGAGACTTTTCCTTCAGATGAGGCTATCATTGAGACTATTTCTTTGGAGGAGCTGCCTTGGGGCGATGGACATCATCGCTCCTCGTTTATGCCCAGCTTGGGGGCAATGACTGATTGTCTGGAGCGATATGCTACTCAGGTTCCTTCCCCTCCTCTTCAAACACCGATCTTAATGCACGAGGTCTTTTCGGAGGGTAATCTGAGTAACATTACTCAAACGGTTCCGATCGACATCTCCGTTAAACCGGGGATTGTTGAGAACATTCATGTGGGTGTGACTTGTTCTCCCAAGGAGATTCAAGTCTATACTGAACTTTTCAAAGAATTCAGAGATGTTTTCGCATGGTCTTACGAGGAAATGCCGGGAATTGATCCGAGTATTGTCGTGCACGAGATTCCAACCTACCCAGGTGCGAAACCCGTGCGCCAATGCTTACGTCCCATGCATCCTCGGAAAGCCACCGCCATCAAGGCAGAAGTTGAAAAACTTCTGAACGCGGGTTTTATTTATCCTATCCCCCTTACAGAATGGGTGTCCAATATCGTCCCTGTTGATAAAAAGCAGGGTACAATTCGAGTCTGTGTGGATTATCGCGATATCAATCGCGCCTGTCTTAAGGATAATTATCCCACTCCGTTCATCGATCAGATCATCGACGAATGTGTTGGGAGTGAGATCTACTCCTTAATGGACGGTTTCTCAGGCTATAACCAAATCAATATTGCACCTGAGGATCAACATAAGACCACATTCATCTGTTCGTGGGGCACTTTCGCGTACAAAAAACTCCCGTTCGGCTTAAAAAACGCTGGCGCCACGTTTCAGCGTGCGATGTCCTACGCTTTTCATGATATTCGCCATATTGTCCAGCCTTATCTGGACGACTTGACAGCCCATTCGGGTAAGCGAGAGGACCATCCCGAGCATCTCTTCCAGATATTCCTTCGTTGCAGACGCTACAATATCAGGCTCAACCCTCATAAGTGCGTCTTCTGCGTTGATTCTGGCCGTCTTTTAGGCTTTATAGTCTCGAAAGATGGAATTCGCCTTGACCCTCTAAAGGTTGAGGCCATCATAAATCTCCCATCACCCTCCTCCCTGTATCAGTTACAGAGTCTACAAGGGAAAGCGAATTTTCTTAGGCGCTTCATTCCGAATTATGCCGAGGTGGCCAAAGGATTCACTCGTTTGTTGAAGCAGAACGTTCCCTTTCACTGGGACGAAATTGCTCAGGAATCCTTTGAGAAGCTGAAGACATTGCTAGTCAATGCTCCGTTGCTTCGTCCTCCGGACTACCACCGCGACTTTACTTTGTATCTAGCCGCCGCATTAAGCACCAACGCCATGGTCTTGGTGCAGGATGACGAGAATGGTGACGAACATGTCGTTTATTACCTATCTCGGAACCTTCTCGACCCAGAAACGCGTTATGCACATGTCGAGAAGTTGGCCTTAGCAGCAGTACATGCCGTACAACGCTTTCGCCATTACATCCTTTTGCGCGTGATAACAGTGGTTTCAAACTGCAACCCTATGACGTATATTCTTTCTAGACAATTACTAGGGGGCAAGTACTCCAAATGGATCGTGATCCTGCAGGAGTTTGACTTGGAGTTCACTACTGCCAAGTCAACTAAATCACTGGTCTTCGCGGATTTGATATGCTCTCTCCCTACAGACTCTGTTCCTTCACACTCAGAAGATCATATACCGGACGAAACACTGTTTCTTATTGATACTCACGATCCTTGGTATGGTGACATTATAGTGTATCTTCAGACCGCGACATTTCAGTCTGAGTTGGATAAAACTGCCCGCCGTCAGATTCAGCACCAGTCCCAACCCTACCGTATCGTAGGAGATACCTTATATCGTATTGGAGTAGATTCGGTGCTCCGAAGATGCCTTACCTTGGAAGAGGCTGAGAAAGTCTTGAATGACTGCCACAGTGGCGCCTGTGGCGGACACATGTCTGGGTATGCTACTGCCCAGAAGATTCTGCGGGCAGGTTATTTCTGGCCTTCCATATTCAAGGATTGTATCACTGCAGTCCGTAAATGCCATCCGTGCCAGATTTTTCAGCGCAAGATGCGCGCGCCGCCATTGCCTTTGCATCTCGTTATTACCGTCGGCCTGTTCGCGAAATGGGACGTGGATTTTATGACGTGTAACCCTCACTCGGCCGGGGGGCATGCATATATCATTTTCGCCGTCGACTACTTCACTAAGTGGGCCGAGGCGATGCCTACACTAGCTACTGACGGGAAAACGGCTGCTTCATTTATATTCAACCATGTTATCGCACGATTCGGGGTTCCTCAAGCCATCGTCACTGATCATGGTACTCATTTCCGTGATTACATGATGACGGAGCTGACTGTAGCGTTGGGCTTGCGTCACGACAGCTCAACACCATACTACCCTCAAGCGAATGGTCAGGTTGAAGCGGTGAACAAGGTTTTGGTCACCATGCTTCAGCGAACAGTTGGGATTCATAAATCCAATTGGCATCTCCAACTGTTCTCAGCTCTCTGGGCATACCGAACATCTGCTAAGAGTGCAACCGGGTTCACACCTTTCCAATTGGTGTATGGTCTGGAAGCTACTCTACCGGTTGAATGTGAAATTCCTTCGCTTAAATTAGCTGTGGAGCTCTTACCGGATACCTCCCCTGAGGAAGAACGTCTTCTGTATCTCGAACGATTGGATGAAACCCGTCGACTGGCTGCTTTGATCATCGAAGCACAAAAGAAGAGGGTCAAAACTCATTTTGATCAAACTGTTTCTCCTCGTTCTTTCATTGAAGGAGACCTCGTTCTCTTGTACGATCAGGCACATGATAAGCTTGGAGCCGGTAAACTCTAGCCTATGTGGCACGGTCCCTATATAGTAAAACGCGTTTTGAAAAATGGGGCCTACGAGCTTATAGATTACGAAGGAGTTCCGCTGGCGCAACCCAGGAATGGGCTGTACCTTAAAAAGTACTACGCCTGAAGTGATTTCTTGGTGTGGTGTGTGTACATAGGTGTGTGATTGTCATTTGTGTGTATAGTGTGGTGTGCTTTGTAAACATCTTTCTGCTGATCGGGTCTTCCTGGTTGTGCAGATGTCTATTCATCCATTTGTTGGTTTCACGGATGGTGCCTCCCGCAGTACCAGGAATCTGTCTTCCGCAGCCTGGGTAATCTACGATCCTGCTGGTGAGTTGATTAACCTGCAAGGTGTGTGTTTAGGACGTACCAAGAACAATATCGCGGAATATAGTGCCGTGTTGGAATTGTTAACCGAGGCAGTAAACCTTGGTATCCGTGAATTGCTCGTGTATCTAGATTCACAACTTGTAGTGTTACAACTGAACGGACACTATTCGGTAAGGAACCCGTCCATCTTACGTCTGTATTTGCGTATTCGATTACTGGAAAGGAATTTTGACTACATTACATATCATCATATACCCAGGCATTTGAATACATTAACAGATGCAGTAGAAAATTTGGTATTAGACAGACATTTGCGCAATTTATAATCATCATCACATGTAAAGAAAGACTCATCCAGAAATAGATATGTATATATATAGATATCGAAATGTTTACATAGAGTGTGTCACATAAAACTCAAAAAATATATACATAATTGTCTTAATACATCCTGAGACACTGTGTCTCTCAAAAAATAGGTGTGGCATAAACCCTAAGGACTAATCCGCATGGTGCTCATGATAGCACGTCACTGCACGCACTAGGCGCCTCAGGATTCGGTGGATCCGGTTCGGAACTCCCACCGTGTGGCGTTGGTATGCCATCGGTACGTCTGATAGTCGGGCATAGTCTGGGATCCCATGGGCAATCCCCTCGAGGTTCTGGATCAGTTCCTCTCCTCCGGTGCCTTCCCCCTGGATCTCAGGGGCGAGTTGTGTCCTCCGGGAGATAGGAGACATCCCGGCTGGTCTCTCAGGTCCTACATCTGCATGCATATATAATTGTGTTAAGACGAATGTGTATTAACAAAAAAAACATATAAACATAAAATCAAAAATATGAGGTCTTACCCAGCTCCTCGTCCCAATCATCTCCTTCTGGTAGTGGGAGATCTGGGTCCCCGGTAAAGTCAGTTCCCGAATAGGGCCAATCTTCCACGACGATCAGCTGGCGCCGTAACCACCTAAAAAACTCTGGCCTCCAGGACATCTGTTGGCCACCTCCAGATCTGGGCATCAGTGCTGCCCAGCGAGCCATTCGTGGCTCTCGTGGTATCGGACTCGCCACTGCGGCCCCTTGGCCCTGGAAGATTGGTATGCGTTCCATAATGAACGATACCAAGATGGAACCATACCCGAACTGTTTTAGTTTCCCTTGTTTGCACTTTGTGAGCTACCTTTTCATGTTGATAGTTACTGCTTCTGCCCAGTTGAACAGTAGGGGACCCATGCATTCTGAGGCCAACAGGAGTTGGGTCTTCGTGGCCTCGTGCGGAGCCTGTGACCCAGCAGCCCGCGTAATGGTATGGAGAACTACTCTCAGTGCCAGGTCTGGGATGGTGGAGATATCCACCTTCTTGCTTCCTGATCCTGTTTGTGCCCCTCGGCACACCCGTGCCATTACCTGTTCCATCTTTTCCCCGGATGGTCTGCTTCCGGTCAATACAGGGATTGGACCTCTGCAGGACAATCCAGTAATGAAATAAACATCAGTGACCTCCAACTCTAACACCTGGTCTCGAAGCCTGAACACTTGTTCGTTTTCATCCCAGATGCTGATTAGATATTGGAGGAGCTCGGGCTGAGCTCGTAAACATGGCGTGAGGAAGAAATTCTTCAATCCACAGTTTCTAAGTGCGTTCATGCAAGCTTGGCTTTGCATGGCCTGTTCATCCTCGTCTCCGTGCTCTCGTTCCTTCCATTCGATTTCCATTTTGAGTGATTATCTGCATTCACATGGTCAAAAACCCCTGATTAGATCTTTGGTGAGCTTCAAAATTCAAGAAATTTGATTTAAATGTCGAAATTTTGGGCGGAAATTTAGGTTCGGCCGCTGGCGCGGCTGTTTTTCTAACAGTCGCGCCATGTGGCGCGAGCCCTTTAGTAAAAAGAGCTCATTGGCGCGGGTCCGTGCCCGATACCCGCGCCAATGGGCCCGGCCCTAAAATTTTAAAAATGCCCATGCAAGACTGATTTTTAAGGGAAAATCATTAAAAAATGAATGAAACTGTAGAGCAAAGGAGCGCCTTTTACCTGTGACAGACAAGAAGCTGAATGGTTGCCTAGATTGGTCGCAATCGTCGACGAAGATTTCTGCTCCAAATGGACCACTGTTGTTTTCTACCAAGGTAAATAGTAAAAGTAATTTTATTTTTACCAATTAGACATATTTATAACTTTTTCGACATTAAATGAGTTTTAAAAGTTATTTTTATCAAATATTTGCATATATTATGTCGAAAATGGGTTTTACGCTTGCTTGGTATGTGCAGCAGCAGGTTTTGCGACTTAAAAAGATGGACACGAGTTGTATTTTATACTTTTTCGGACTCGGTAAATACACGAAAAAGTCACTCTGGAGTCATCTTTCAGCTCTTTTCTGACTCTCGAAATATGAAAAGATCACCGAGGCCCTTGTCGTTTCGATCTCGTTAAAATGGACACGAATCGACATCCACCCAGTATAAGTTTAACCCTTTTTCGGGCTGGGATGGATTGATTACGAAAAAGGAATACCCTAGCCTATCGCGACTAGGAGGTTTTCTCGGATATTGTTTTCTACCTTTTCGGATCTGGGGAACTATTTACGAAAAGGGACCCGTGGAGTTTTCTTTTCCGCTGTCTTTTCAAACTCTCTAAACATGAAAAGACGCCGAGTTCTTCCTTTGTCAGACTCGTTAAACCCTGATGACATCGGATCTAGTCGAAATGACGTTCTCTGAGTTTCTCCTTCCTGGGACTCGTTAAATGCACCAGGATGGATTCGCCCGAAGGGCGGACTTATATCACAAGCATATGCTATCCCCTTCAAGCTTGTTATTAAAAATAATTGGGGTACTCGCCAGAAATGGTGGGGGAAAATGAAACCATCGTCGTTGTCGTCGGCAGTATGTCGCTCTTGAACATGGCACTTGTCTGCATCCGTGTCGGGTTGGGGACATCTCATCTCGTTGCTTCACTTTGCCTCCATGGGTTTGGGTAATCTCTTTTGACCTCTCATCTGTTCACTGCCTCGTCACCGTGACCTCTGATCCGTTGATGTCAAATACTGCCAAGTCCACTGTCGTGTCGTTCATGTGTTCAAGAGAAGTTGGCCTCTGCAAATATCAACCTTCCTCTATTTCTCATACGATCCTGATTCACAACAAAACATCATGTTCCTCTGTCTCGTGTCGATGATGTGGGAATCATTATGGCCCACCTTCGATCAAGGTCACTTCCCGTCGACATCAACTCATTATCCAGGAAGTTGGTCTAGAGACTCCTTATGGTACCTTGGAGCCTGCATGCCTCAATGGCAGGTTCGTCGCATTCGACGAGAGGTTTACATCATTGGCCTCCGATCGAGTGATTCTGCGGGTGTTCGACGTCAACTCATTCATTCGCACGCCGTAGATTGTACCTGTAGTACCTTGAGGACCATTGTCATTATTGGTGGTTTCTCTCGCGTCGGTTAACAGCTTTCATCATTGGCTGGTAATCCGACGATGTTCTTGCATGTTCGACTTCAGCTCACATATTCACATGCTTGAACTTGTACTTTTTTGGGTCGAGATGGAGCGCAAGACCCTGGATTATGTCTGTTGTAATCCAGGCTGCGATTGTGGATTATTATCGTTATGTACATGACTCATTGATTGGATGGCTGCGACCATACCTGAGTCTATTTGTTTGATCTTAGTTGGATGGCTGCGCCCATACCCTGGATCCGGATTATAGCATACTCTGTTTCGGATGGCTGCGTCCATACCACTTATACATCATGTACTTGGGATATCAGTTGTATCTTTCTGCGCAGGTTTTCCGACGGCGGACTTTCAGTTGGACATGTTCTCGTAAAGCATTTCACCCCTCTCCCTCTCGGGCTTCATACTTTAGGGGGCATCTGTTACACAGTAATTTGTCACCGTCCTTACCATTCCCCATCCCGCACAATGGAGGACCCATTCTGTGACCTGTGAACATTGTCATGCCTTGAAATCATCATCAATGCATCCCTCTGAACATGAGCTTCATTTTCCCTTGAGACATCTCCTTGCAAAAGTCATGAAAAACATCCCTTTTGGCATTGGCGCGGGCAAGCAGTTCAGTCCTCGCGCCAATTGAGAAATTACTGCAAAGGGGTCACGCCACCTGGCGCTCTGTCATAGCGCCGTAGTCACGCCACCCAATTTGGGAGTTGTTTTTTAAATAAGGATGGCGGAAGTTGAGTTCTAACAAATTCACAAACCATCACCTATCTTGAGTTGGGAGGTTGGCTGCGGGAGTTCTATGAAGGGAATTGGTTTTGCCACCTCCCATGGAACCTTCCTTGTTGATAGGGCCAATCCGATAATAATAGGGATCCCAACTCCTCCTTCCCCATCTATAAAAGCTTGTTCAAATCAATGGCAAGCTAGTCTTGAAGTGCCTAAGCTCTGAATCTCCATATTCCCAAGAGCCTTTGTGTTGCAAAGAATCCTCTTTTTCCCTTAAGGCTGACTCAAGTAAGGAGACCATTGTCACGAGACTCTGGAGAGGTTTTCCCTTTCCTTGGCGAGCTTTGCGAGACGTGGACTACTGGAAACCCGTCCGAAGGAGACCGCGACGTCAGAACTTGGTTGTAATCTTTCTTCGCTGGTTATTTAATAGATGATTATGATTATGGTTCCACTCCGTTTTCCATTATGATAATGCGATTAATGTCCTTTCTGACTGATGTTTAGTTACGTATGCTGGTTTCTATGCTTGTATCTGTTCGTTTCTTCCATGTGCAGGTGTTCATCCGCGGAGATCGTGGAGGGATTGTGATCTGCCAAGCTTGAGGAACGGGGACGCTTCTTCTTCAGATCCTAGCGTTGCAATCCAGGTAGGCTCTTATCTCCAGCCTTTTCATTCGTAATTAGGAACCTGCGTCATGACATTGTTTGTTTGTTGCTAGACCCCTGCTGGGCTAGTAGGGATCGCCTCTGTCCGCAGAGGGGATTTACCTCCTCAACAATGGGTGTATATTTTCCCAAATTATTTATAAAATATTGAATCCTACTTACCCTAAAATGGCATCCTATACTTATGGGTTACACCATTAACAACGAAACTTCTAAAAATCAAATTAAGGCAATAGGTCACTTATTCATTCTACCTAATTGAGTGATTCCTCTCACTCATTCCCATTCAAACATGACAATAATTCAAGCCTATTTCCATTTCAATTGCAAAGGCAATCATTATGGCTAATCTCTTGAGGAACTATGTCCTCACGTAGCTCTTATCAATTGATATCAATTCCTATATCAAATATACATATATTTTACAAATTTAATGCAATCAAAGTCATTTGTAGGCTGCCCAATAGTTTTGGGAAAAGTTCTAGAGCTGAACTAAACTATGAAATTATTACATGTTACTTAAGGTTTGTAATTAAGGAAAACCCTAAGTCTTCTCATCCCAACAAGCCATAAACATAGTTGATTGTGTTGATTTTCTTAGTGGAATTAGGGTTAACACAATATTTCTAAGATTTTGATAATTACTTTTGATGTAGATCTTCTTTTAGCTTGTTCCAATATATCATTCAATAATTATACTTCATAAATTCACCCATAAAGAATAGTAGAATAATAGAGATCAAAACACACAAGAGGAGAAATGATTTACCCTAGGAAAACCCACTATAGGGAAAAACCCAACAACCTTTTCCAATAGATAAATTATTCTTGTTCAATGAGTGACACACCTAGACTTATTTTCAAACCTAGTCTTCTCCTCCAAGTCAAGTCGCCCAATCCGATCCTGCACTTCACTCTTGATCCTGCACTTCAGAATTTCAGCCTTCCTGTAGTATCCATTTGCCCCATAATTTTGGCCCTACAACAGTTGCCCCAGTAACCCAAAAATTTCAAACCCCTACAACAATTTCCCCATAAAAATTTGAACCACAGAGAGAGATATTACTTCACACGTGCAAGTTGCTAGTGAGAGAGAGGAGAGAGAACACAACTGTCTTTTTCATCCTTCTTGTCCTTCCCTCACTTGCCCAAAAATTGTCTTATGTGAGAGAATGTGAATTTCCAAATGGAGGAGCTTGAGCTACCTTATATATTAGTGTGTATAGGGTGAATGGATCTGTCTCTTGGCCAGGTCTGACTTGACTTGGAGGGAAGATGACTTGTCACTTTTGGAGCCAAATTTTTCATTTCAAAAATTCAAATTTACATATTTTAAAATTCGCAATGGGACTTTGACTCAAAATAAATTTAATTTTAACTCAAGCATTTATATATATTTTTTACAATGATAAATACAATTTCATAAAGTGACCAAATGTATATTATGAAGACTAGCCATAGTTACAAATTTAACAACTTGATCACAAACTATTTCCACAATGATTATTATCAATCATCTACATTTAAAATGAATTTTGTGGGTATAAATATGTCTTTGGACACATTAAAATAGGTTTCATAAGTTAATAGATAATTCTTTAACCTTTAAGTCTAGATGTTCTATGAAGCCTCCTTCCACTAAATCTTCACTCTAAAATTTAGGTACTTACTAAGGATTTTGGTTCCATTTCAGAAATGGAACCTTCTAATCATATGAAGTAGATTTAAGTCATTATTTTCCTATATAGAGCTAACCTAAATCCCATGCAAATTACTCAAGTATGCATCAACATACTCAGAAATGGCTTACATGCTTGCATACGATACAAAATGCATAGCAATATAACTGCTCAAAAAGTACACACAACATTAGAAATAAAGCCTCACAAGAACTATTAATATAGGGGAAAATGATATTATACACACATTAAGCATTTAAAAACAAGGTTGGAATGTTTATCTCATGTAATGAACTACCAATTAATTTTAGAATTGTGATGTTCCTCCTAGTGATATACTATGTTGCTCATCATCTCTCAACAGTGGGTCACCCCGAGTTGGGGCCATAACTCCACAAGGGTAAAGGATATCTTTAATCCAACCATAGGCACACAAACATATTTCCTACTTTTATTGGTTTTTTATTCTTCTCCCAGCATGCCATAATGTACAAGTTGTCAACTTTCTTTAGTTAGAATAGATTTAAATTCTATAGGTACATGACTTACTTTTTAGTAGTTGGTTGCATTAATAATCCACATCATTTATAGATTAGGATAAAACACATTTTAACAAAATTTAAGTAATTGATCATTGCATGTGAATTATACAACTCATCAAAATTTTGTGTAACCTTGTCAATAATTTAAGTAAAGTTCAGGAGATCACCAACTTAATATTGTTGTAGTTTTTTACCTCACCAATTTTTTACATCATTGTTGGGGAGTTACTAAAAGAAAAGAGGGTAAAAATTTATTTTGTGTAAGGGTTCCATTGTGAAAGGGAGAAGGAACTGGAGTTCCCAAGTATTTATCTTTGCATTTTCTCTCCTTGGATTTAAATATTAAGGTTTTCCATTGTGAAAGGGAGAAGGAACTAATTTTCTTCAATGTTTCTCTTTGCAGTGCTCTTGTTTCTTAAATTTAATAGTTGTTTTTTTTTATATATAGATACATCCAATAATTATATTTAATTAAATTATGTGTCTCCTTGAATGGGTAATATGGATCCATTTCATGCAAAACAATGTTGAAAAGTGGTGTAGGATAAGTGGAAAACAATGCACAACAGGACATAGTGTACAAAATAAAAATGGTAGAACTTCTCCTTCATTACTTAGGATTGCATTAATATGAATACCTAGAATGTTGAATTTATAGTTTGGTTTTGAAATATATATCCCTTATACTTGTAAATTCACCATCCATGTCATTTACATTTTGTTAGTTTACCCAATCTTCAACATGCATAATTCAAATTTTTGGTTTAGGGTTTGTTGTTCACTCCATTTCACCTTGTATTATTTATTGACAACCATTGCTCTGTGTTTTATTTTTTTATTTTTTTCCATTTTGAAGAAAAAACGGCAACTTTATATTAAATAAGAAGTTACATTTTGTACATGCTTCAAGCACATTCATCCATTATCCCAAAGGATGAGGAGAAAAAAAAACAGACTTTAGGAAAAATAGTCCTGAGACTTAAAATAAAAATAGATATATCCCATCATCCTAAGAACATCAACAGGAATTGTATGCCATGATCGAACACAAAAAATATAGTTGATATTTTTTAGTATTTATTGTCAAATTTTGTTACAGAGAGGGACTATTGCATATATGGAACATATTTATCAAAAATAAATTTCAAATGTTGAAGTAAAAGAGTGACCACAAAAAACCATTAGACTTCAGTGAAGGACTGGTGTTGGAAATGACGAACTATCCCTTATACCTACTCTATGACCTGCCAATCACCCATATCTTGTCTAACGCCTTCCTCGGAAATAATTTTTTCCTCTAAGTTTCTTTCCATGGCATGTGACGGCAAGAGATAAAATCAAAATATTGCTTTAACTGACATGTCTCTTCAAGTATTGGAAGCAGTGTCTCATTGTAGCATATTTGGGAAGAATTAAACCAATTATAACATTTAAGGAGTATCCAAACACTTGGAGAGAACGAAAACCATTTTCCAAATCCCAACATAAAAGAAGTTCATGAAAGTAGCTCAGAATAATTGTTGGATCCCATGCCCATGCCAATTTTGGATTTCAAATAATGTTGATCATTCATGAACATAAGGAGACCACCCCCATAAATACCCTCCTCATTAATTCTACATCAAAATAAGACCAGGGGATTTGTTAATTTATCTCTTCTTCAAAATGCGGTGAACATGGTGAGATTCCTTCGAAGACAAAAGTGTATAAATCACACCAATTTTAGTTGCAATGAGGTTTGGATTATATGGAATCTCTCTAAAGATGGATTTTTTTATGAGCAAGCAAAACCCCCCATCAAATGAGGGGCGGAATATTTCTAAGAACTTCATCATATGAGGAGTCCCACCAAGGCTCCCATGCCTCACTAAAACAAATTCCTCTCCATTCTAAATTACGTCCCAAAAGTTGTTTAGATCTATCCCAAACACTCAAAGAGAAAGAACAATGTAAAAAAATATGTGAGACAAAATCTTCAACGTTTTTGCATAGAATGCACCAACTACGACCTTATTTGTGTCTCTTATGCAAGTTGTCCCATTTAGGCACTTTATTTCTAATTAAAAATCAAAGAAACAATCTAGTCTTATCCGTACATGTGAGCTTCCATATTTGTTTCCAACACCAAACTGGATTATTTCTTACTCTCTCTGCAATCTAGAAGTCGTATCCACATTTTGGGGTGTAGTTCCCTTAAGTGGAATGTACCCACCTAAGGAAGTCCTTTATTTCTATTATTCTTATGTGCGGCCTTTTAAGAGAGATTATATAATTACTCCATATGTCAGTGAAATATCCATGCAAATCTAGTTGATCAGCACTCTTCCAGCCCTGTGACCAAAATATTGTCTTCCCTTATTCAATAATCTGATTAATAAAGATGATCCCCTACTTGTTCAAAATAGTCACCAGATCTGGAGGAAGCCTGAAATTTTCAGGGCAAGCAGCCCATGGATCCTAACCAACTGTGAATTTTTCCCCATTACCAAAATTTCAAGCAAGGTTGCAACTGACAACATTGAAAGAAGCAACAACCTCTTTCTAGATAACTGAGGAATTCAACATATTTTTATTTTTCCTTCTAATTCACTCATCAAGAGAGAGAGGAAAGATGTATTTCCTAGACACTACCGTTTTCCATAGGATTTATGTTGTGAGGAGCCTCCACCTAACCTTAGCTGAGAGATCTTTTGAAAATATGGGAAGGTCCTTTATCCCTTGTTAGAGTCCTATATTTTATAGGATGACTCGATTGGAGCTGTAATTTTGTACATGAGATGTTGTAAATAATTTTCCATTCTAAAAATTTATTTCCAAAAGAAAAAGAAAGAAAAAAAGAGATAAATATAAATATATATGTGTGTGTATGTGTGTGTGTGTGTGAAAAGGACAAAAAATCAAAAAATATGAGAAAAAAAAATAAAATACCCCATAAAAAATTAAGTTTATAGGAGTGAGCAAGCCTAAATGCCACTCAAAAAATGAAAAAAAAAAACATCAATCAATACTTATAAAATTTTGAATACAAGTGTTGCTAGTTAAAATGCCACATTGTAATAGGAGAAGTAGCATATTTATGGCTAATCACATTGTTTAACGTGATTAGGCTAAAATAAAATTTGTTTAGGTTAGGGAATAATCAATCACACAGTTTAATCATAATTGAATTAGGTTAGTTAAAATAAAGGATGAAGTTAACCACACTCTTTAATCGTGGTTAATTATCAATTATGAACAAAAATGAAAAACCTTAGAAAAATAAAAATAAAATAGGCTTGCATGTCAAAATTCACCTTAGAAAATTAATTTAGGATTAGCATGGTTAATCGCGATTATCGCAAATTTTAAATAGTTTGGATATAAGGTTTTATATGATGTAATAAAATGAGAAATTTTGTTTTAATGGCTGAGATCCACCCCCGCCCGGATCAACGGCGGGGGATCGTTTTCGGCCTCCCCGCCAAAGCTCCTCCACAAGGGGGGGGGAGAGGGGGGGAGGGTCCGAAATGGCAGGACCCACCAATCAATGGGATGGCACCGTAATAGTTTGCACCCCCCCCCCCCCCCTTCCTTTTCGCTCATCTCACCCCCCTCTCCATGCCTCCGAAAAGTATCCCTCAGTTTACTATTGATTCCTTTACCGCCTGCGCCAATAAGCACCTGCCACGGCAACTTCCCGACCCCACCATTGCCTCCACATCATTTCATCCTCCTCCACTCATCATCTTCCACCTCACCTCTACAGACCCCACCTCCCCAATTCCCTTTCTTAAAACAGTTTCTGGATATCCTTTCCACTCCTAATAAAACATTTCCACCTAGCACCCTCCCATCCACGTTAGCCTACCAGTATAACAATAAATGTCCCCACTCCCGCGAAAATGGAACCGCTCCAACTTAAATGGTAAAGAAAAATGGTAATTCATAATTTGTATATTAAATCATCAAAACACTGTTCATCTCGCTTCTTTGTTGTTTTCACGACCAGACAGAACCTCCATGTGCTCCACGGTGTCCCATCATCTTGTCAATTACTAATCTACTACAACCAGAACGCCATCATCGACCCCACTTCAGCATCCAACTTTCACCAAATTTTTCCAGGTAATCCTAGCTTCCTAAGTTTCCTACTTTGTCAATGGCACCCAAAGGAAATACCCCCAAGAAAAACTCCAAAACTCCCAAAGAAAATCTAATGTTTCCCCATGCAATTGACCTAGACCACCTACCATGTCGAACATAAGTATAAAGTTGCGGAAACCATCTGTGAGTTCAACTTGTACAAACTTCACAATTGGTTGAAGCAAAAGCATTCAGACCTTAACGATGAATTGGGCCTATGGGAGTCCACCCTGACCCAATTCATGTTCCCGCAAACTCACCATTTCCCAGAACTGGTATCCTGTTGCCAGAATAGATATGTCCCTAGCGAGAGAGCCATAGTCAGTCAAAATGGTGAAGTTATGCTCACCATTACCTCTCAATAAATTTCCCAGATGCTGCAATTGTAAATTTTTGCCTCCCTAAAGCCACTTTCAGTAGATTCCCTCATGGAATTCTACAAAGATATGACCATCCCACAAAGAGCCACAATTTTCGAAGTTTTTCTCCTCGAGGAATGAATAATTACCCAAGAAAAACCCCCCATATTCATCCTCCATGTTCTCGGACATGACCAAACATACAATTTCTATTATTTCATATATACTTGGTTACTATTCTGACCAGTGGATCGATGAGACCATTGTAGGCTTTTTGTCAGTTTTCACAACTGATGAAAAACCTGTTGTTTTTAACTACAGTGAGTTCATTGCAAAGGAAGTGCATGACCAATTTCTAAAATTTCCTAATGAGGGAGATTTCAAATATACCTTTATTTTAGTTTATATGTTCCTTTATCATCAAGCAAACAGATTTTCATTTTCTTTGCAGAAGTTAGATGAGAAGGGTAGTTCACTATGAGTCATCCAATGGACATCCTTGGTGAGGAAAAACTCTACCAAGTTTACCTACACAGATTATGTGGATTAGTTTCTTTACATAGTAATTAGTGTGTTGAATAGTGATGTAGAATTGAGGATGGGATCATAAATTTAGAGAGTGTTGCATCTTAGTGACCAGACAAAGGCAGGGGATTGGTATTTATACCAAAACTATACTGAGATCAGGGTTTATGGGTGTGAATTTCCACCCTACGGACTTCCAAAATTTTATCCCATGAGACTTATCTCATTAGAATACATAAGTAAAATGATACAAATGGATGACTCACACTTTGTTGCAGCTAAAAATAAGGCACGGTTCAAAATCAAAACTCAAATTGGGTCATTTGTTTGCAATACCAAAATAGCTAGTAAAGAGGCATATTTGCTCCTGAAGCGAATGAATTTCAAATTAAGTTTCACTTGGTATTATGACCCTTTTGGCCTAATTTCAAAGTTGAGAGTTGAGCAAAGGACCACTCCTTATGCCCACACTCCTCGGCCAAAGATAGAACAATTCATGAACCAGATTCAGTGGGAGGAGAAAAAACTGTAGAAATATGAAGAACAAGTCATATCCACAACCACCTCTTAGACTCCTAAAACTCAAGAAAAACAGGAGAAAAGGATAAGGGAAGAGGATTCTTCTCCAATGATAGAAATTGGAGCCAAATAATTCCTAATATATAAAAAGAAGTAAAATAATAACTCAAGACCAGTTTTTCAACAGCGAAGTAAAGAGCAGGAAACTATAGTTATGATAGGTCCACATGTTTCTACAAGATAACACGATCCCTTCACAGGATATCCCTCTTCTTCAACCTCCAAATATCCTCCAGATACAGCTCAAACAACAGAATTGGCTCAAGACACAGTTGAGCCAAACAATTTTTCCAAATACAAAGCAATCAAACAGAAGAATGAAATGCTAAAATTAAACACAAACGCCCAATTTAGGAAGAAAATAGCTACCTCACAGCACATGTTTCTTTTAGCCTTTGATACAGAGAAAGGGAAGATGCAGATTGCATTTCTTGAAGCATAGGTTCTAGTGCCAAATACACCAGCAGATTACAAAGAATCCACATTTTCCTTTTATGCACAGTGGATTCATCCAATTAACCAAATGGATATGCATAAACAAACTAGTGAAATGATGTACTCAACTTTGACTAATGTTGCCATGTCAGCCTCCAGATTACAAGTATCAGTCAGCAACATATAAACACAATCAAAGGTTGAAAGGATGTCATCCTTACCCAAGGATACCAAGATAAAGTCACTAGAAGACTTGGTGATCAAGCTGGGATATAATCTCAGTGATCTAAAAGCAGCAGAAGAAATTGTGAAAAGGAATAATGTTGATATAACAGCATTGAGAAAGCAGCTCAAGCTGCCCACTACAGAAGATCCACGGGCCAAATAAGTTGGAGAACTAGAGAAGCAGAAAGAAGACATATTCAAGATAATAATTGAACAAAATAGCCATATCAGATATATGGAAGTGGAAATGGAGAAACTGCTCAAGAAAAACGAGCAGTGGTCACAGTTGGCCATAGTTCCACTGACAGCATTCCCCATTTCAGTTGTAACTACACTAGGGGAATCTACATCAACATCAGCACAAGAACATACTATTGATCCTTCAAGTGAGTTGACAAAAGCCATGGAAAATTTTTCCATTCAAGGGCAAGAAATTGAAAAATTGAAGGCTCAGCTTAAGGCTCTGCAAGGACAGAAATTAAGAATAGAAAATTCTTATGTTGCATAATTGGAAAAAACACACAAGCTCACTCAAAGAATTGAACAGTTGGAAAGTGAATCAGGAATGGCATAGAATTTGGCACAATAAAAAGAAAGTATATGGATAGAGACCAATGAAGCCATCACTGAAATATGGCCTTCAATCCAAATTATGTTTTAGCAGCAAGAATTAATACAAAGATCCAAAGAAGTGATAAAGGAAATAAAAACAGATTTGGGGAAGAAACTTGGTGAAGAACCAACAATTATAAAAATATTGAATTCTAAAACCAAAGAATAATTAGAAGAGCTTGGAATTCAAGACAGGACAGAAACCATGTTGGAGGTGAAAATAATGCATACTAAAAGGAACCTTATGCTGCAACTTGAGAATAAGTGTAACAATCTAGAATCCAACATTCAAAGATTTCATAAGAAATTTCATGTGCTAAACAGGAAAGGGCTACTATGATTTATTGGGATTGGAGACAAGCTTATTAGCTTGAAATACTATCAGGATAAATTATTCACTATTTCCCAAGATAAATCAAGATTTGTAGGTATGAAAGGGAACATCACAGGGAAGGCATTCATGGAGGCCATATAACTTGACTTATTCATCAATCATGACGTCAAAAACATTTTTTTCATTGAATCCTACCTTCCAAAAGTACACGAATGTAGATGAGACATATAGAAAGTTAATAATAAAAAATTACTTTTTAAATATAAATCTTCCGGGAAATCACATAATATATTTTGGAACGACGCGTTTCGAACTACCAACTATAGTTCATTATCCTGAAGATGAACTACAGTTGGTAGTTCGAAATGCGTCGTTCCAAAATAGATTATGTGATTTCCCGGAAGATTTATATTTAAAATGTTATGGATCACAGAAGCTTGCACTCTCAAAAAAAATTACCCCAAGTGAAAACCGATGGGATAAGCTATGTGAACTTCTTGGGTAAAATAGTTCCATCTCCTACAGCAAAGCAACAACACAGCACTTTTTGAGGTCCAGTCATCAACATTCATCCTCGAGAATAGAGCCAACAGCCACATCAGTTTCAGATTTCCTATTATTTTGCTCTATATTTGTAAACAGTTTTTGATATTTTGTAAAAGATCTTGAGAGTTTCACTCAACATATTTTTTGATAGTTTTGTATAAATACTTCCAAATTCGAAGTATTATTGTTGGGATTTGTATGAAGAAATATATTTTTGAATGTAAATTTGCTCATTGATCTCAAGTGGACAAATTTCATAAATACAGAAATATTTTCAGGATTCTTGTGTAAGACTTGTTGGTGATGTTATATTTCTCTTGTTAATGTGTTCTTATCTGTCAATTCATGTGTTTCTCTTATCTATTTTGTTCAAAGAAAAATAAGAATCTGAATTTGTTTAAGTACACTCAATTCTGGCTTCTGAGAAATATTGATGTTTTCAACTGAAAATAAACAATAGAATTCTCAATTTCTCTACATTTAATGGATCCTTAATCTTTTTATATTTACCATCTTACAAAGCTCTTTAAGATCTAATAATTTTTCCTACCTTTCCTTGTTAAACTTATTTTTCACAGTTGTAATTAACCAACCTGAAAATTTAATTGACTCCAGTTCCCAATGGCTTTCCAATGTTGTTAGAACCAAAACAATTTAAAAATCAAACTCTAAACTTCACATCTAGCCTAAAATTATAAAATTAACAAAGTTAAATCTCACTGAGAGATCCCTCTCTAAAGCTGGCAGGGATAGATCCCAGCTTCCAAAGTGGTTATGTGATTACCTCTGGAATTTCTTTCACAACCTTAGGAATTACAGAGTGCTAACATTCTAGGGATCATACTGGGGAAGAAAAAATGCATTTAAAATAAATTTTCGCTAGTGAAATATTTGTTTTAGTGCTTAAAGCTATTTCTAGGTTTGTGGCTGAGAAATAGATATTATTTAAGGTTTTTTCCACTCAAGACTTGTATATATTCAATATCTATAAATATATTGTAGTATAACTGGATTCTAAAAGAACATACACTAGATCAAACCTAGATACATATCCTCCATAAATTGTAGATAATCCCAAAAAAATAATTAGGAAGTAAAGTGCAACTAAGAGGGAATCAAGTGAAAGTATTCTTCCAAGATTTAACTCCCTTCCTGAAAATTTTGTTACCTTAGAGGACATAGAATTTGATTTTTCTTTTGAAGGTACACTTTTTAAGTAAATCTTATAGCTTTGTACCTAAATTTTTTGTTGATAAGGAACTGTTACCACCTCATAAGTCAGATCAAACTGAGCATAAATATTTGGGCCCTCAAACACCCAAATCATCATATCTTACTTCCACTGCATCATCCCCTATTCCACAACCAAGTTCGCATGTTAGTGTTGTTCCGCCATTAATCCCTCCCAGCATTTCTAAGCTCTGGTCAATCAGTTATATACCCGGTTCATCTACCATTTGTACAAATTCCACTACAACACATCAAATTGTTATAACTCCCCCTTTCATAATAACTATACCCACACATTCTACTGCTACATCTTCATCTCATCCTCGTATTCACATCATGGTTGCTTGTTATACTCCTATGATTTTACCTGGGAAACTTAATGCCATGCCACAAGGTTATCAAATTTAGATACCTTGTTTTGATAGCATTGGACCAATTACTACTCAGAAACACATAGATTGAATGAATGATTACTTTTATTTGCAAGAATTTGGTGAAGATGATGTTAGAATGAAGTTATTTTCCCAAATTATCACAGTAGAAGTTAAAAAATGGTTTTAAATCATTAATATTTTCCTCTATCCCAGATCTAACTCACTTTCATGAAAGTTTTCTTAGAAGGTGGGAAATCAAGAAAAACCCTCTCCAAATCTTAGTTGAATATGAGAGTATCAAGAGAGCTCCAGGAGGGTCCATTCAAGATTACTATATTAGGTTCAACAGTGTTTATAATTCCATTCCAACTGCAATACAACCTCCTCCTGGACTAGCCTTGCTAAAGTTTCCAGATGGTTTCGACCCTGATATGGCTTACCAACTTAGGAAAGAAACCCTACTACCTTAGAATAAATGCAAATAAATGCAGTTAGTGTATAAGAAAACCTGTTACCGAAGAGAGCTAGGTTGAAAACTGAAAGAAAATTCCAAATCAAAGTAGAACCAACTTCTTCTTCTTCGAATGCTAAGTTGGATACCTTAGTGAAAACTATGGAGAGAATGATGGATAGGATAGATTAGCTGATAGAAATCATCCAAGAGAAAATCAAGGAGCTCCTCCAATTATAAATCCTAATTTCAGGAGAAATCCCCCACAAATCAAACAAAGAGAACAGAGAGGCCATGTTAATCAACATCAAATTAGGCATCCATTTCGAGAAAACTATGCTAATGAGGAAATCAAGTTCACATAGAAACCTAAAGACAATCAGATAAATATATTTGGAATAAATTATAAAGATCAAATCTTCTAGAGTAAAGAAGAAGAAGACCAGTTTTTGTTATCACAACCAGAGCAAGACCCTTTAGAATCTAAGGAATACAAACAAGGATGTAAAAATGGGATGATGGAGTTACACAAACAATAAAACTTAAGGAGAAATAAAGGTGTTGAAAACCCTACTAACAAAAATTAAAAAGATACTCCCTCATCCAGTCCAACAAAAACAAATACTAAAAAAATAACCCTCTAAAAAACTAGATGCTCCTTCAACTAGTCAAACAAAATTTGACCCTCAAAAGGAAATACCCAAGAAACCTGATGCAAATTTGAAAGAATTTTAAAATCACAAACATCCTTTAGCATTGAAACTAAAAATTTGGCCAAAGTGAATATTCCCATTCCTCTGACTAAATCGATGACTAGAGATGTTAATAAGACTCAAGTCATGAAATCTTTGAAGATAGCAGAAAGGGCAAACACAGTTAATTTAAATTATGGCAGACCTGAGTTATTTTTTGGACCTAATGTAGATGGAAAATCCTAGGATGGAAGTGTCCCACATGTTTACATTAGCTTGAATATTCATGACAAAATATTACATAATTCAATGCTTGATTCTAGTGCTTCCCATAATTTAATGCCAAGAGCTATCATGGAAAAACTAGGACTAGACATCACAATACCTTACAAAGATTTCTATTATTTTGATTCTAACAAAGTGAGAAGTCTAGGTCTGATTAAATATCTGTGTGTCACTTTAGTTCAAATAAATTCCAAGAGCTTAGTCATGGACATTGTAGTAGCAGACATACCACCCAAGGATGGGATGCTATTGTCAAGATCATGGGGTGAAATTTTATTGGGTACATTTGAAATGGATATGACCTATGATACCATTCATGTCTTTGGTCAGCAAAGAAGGTTATACAGAGAAACTTTGATGAAATACATGGTCAGTAGCCAAGATAAACCAAAAAATTACCCATTGTACTCTGTGCACTCTGACTTAGACTCCTTAATTATGTACAATGAAAAACCAATTGAAGAATAAGGATCAAAGCTAGACATTGTACACAACAAAACAGACCAAATAGTTGATACTGGACCAAAAAAAAAAAATGTAGAGCAAGAATCTCTTTGGAATATGGATTTCGATGGAGTTGTGTGTAAATATGGTGCAGTATTTGGTGTGTTTATCATGAGCCCATCAACCAATTTGTCCAAGGGACATGGCTATAAACTGAATTTTCAGTGCACCAATAACATAGCAGAATATGAAGCTTTGATCTTAGGGCTGCAAATTTTAAATAAATCAGTGGAAAAATGAATTTTAGTACATGGATATTCTGAGCTAATTATCAAACAGATCAAGGGTGAATATGCCACTAAACACCCTAGATTAAGAGCCTATAAGAATGTATTTTAAGAATTTCTTCAATGCTTCACTGAATATGATTTGTATGTTATCCGTAGAAGCCAGAATATTTTAGCTTATGCCTTGGTTGTTTCATCCAGTACTTATAAAATTCCTTTTCACCCCAATATAAAATATGTGGTGGAAGTGAAACATAGGCCACTTGTCCCTGACAATGTAAGATAATGGCAAGTTTTTGGAAACTGTGAGAAAATTGGAATTTTTTTACAATGAAAGATGAATTTGATTGTGTAAATATAGACATAGATAATGATAGTAATAATGATGTAATAGAAAAAAGAAAAAAAAAACAGAAATGGAATTAAATGAAACTGATGATAACCAAGAAGAAATGGAAGTTTTGAAATTAAAATACAATGTGTTGTCAAGAGGACTGGTACCATTAGAAGAGATTTTTTAATTTAATGATGTGGCCAAAAAACAAAAAATTGAACCTGTTGCCCGATAATGTAGAAGACTATAACATTGGAATGCAAGAAAGTCCTAGAATTGTAAAACTATCTAAATCCTTAACTCCTAAAGAAAAGCATAAATACATTGAAATTCTTAAGGAATTCTCTGATGTGTTTGCATGGAGTTATGAGGACTTAAAATCTTATGATACTTATATCATTAATCACATCATCCCCATCAAAGAATATCAAAATCTTTCAAGAACAAAGTAAGAAGAGTAAATCAAGTATTGCTACCTCTAATTAAGAAATAAGTGAAGAAACTATACGATGCCAAAATCATAGTACCATTGAGGTTCTCAAAATGGGTTTCCAACCTAGTGCCAACCAGGAAGAAAACATGTGACCTTAGGAATTTGAATAAAGTCTCACTAAAAGAAAACTATCCATTGCCTAAAATGGATCACATATTACAAAAGGTAGTTGTTTCTAGTATAATATCCATGTTAGATGGATTTTCAGGCTACAACCAAGTTCTAGTCCACCCTGATGACCAACACAAAACAACATTTACTACCCCATGGGGCACTTTTATGTATGTAAAAAAAAAAAAAAAATTGGCCTTATGAATGTTGGGGCCACTTTCCAAAGAGAAATGTACATACAATTTTTTGGTGAAATTGACAGGTTCATTATAATCTACCTAGATGATATTATTGTATTCTCAAAAAAAGATGAAGAACACTTGCTACATTTGAGAAAAGTTTTTGAAAAGTGAAGGAAATGTGGCATCTCTGTAAACCCTAAGAAAACTCTTTTTGGTTTAAAGGAGGGGAAACTTCTAGGTCATATCATTTCCAAAGATGGCATTAGAATTGATCCTAGCATAGTTGAAGCCAGACTTAAAATTGATCCTCTTAGAAATAAGAAAGAAGTTAAATCCTTCATTGGCAAAATAAACGTTTTTAGGAGATTTATTCCTAGCTTGGCTGAAATATTAAGATCAATTACAAACATGTTGAAACGAGAGACTGAGATTAAATGGAATACTAAAGCCAAGAAATCTTTTGATGAAGTCAAATTAGCTTTAACCATTACTCTTGTTTTGATAATCCCTGACTTTACTAAGGATTTTATGATTTTCTCTTTTGCTTCTGAACATACTATTGTAGTTGTTTTATTGCAGAAAAATAGTGAATATCGTGAAAAACCCATAGCCTTCTTCAATAGAGTTTTGAGAGACGCATCACTAAAGCACAACATCATGGAGAAGCAAGAATTTTCTTTGGTTAAAGAATTGAAATACTTTAGGGTTTACATCTTACATTCTCATATCATTGCATTTGTTCCAAATTTTGTTGTAAAGGATATTCTCACAGAAGCTGACACGGATAACAGGAGAGGGAAATGGATTGTTGTGATCCTAGAGTATGACATATAGATCAAACCAACCAAGCTCATCAAGGGTCAAGGATTGGCCAAACTGATGTCAGAGTCAAATTTTCATGCCATTGATATGAATTTTCTTCCTGCACTTGATGAACAGGAAGAGTTGTCGACTCCACAAGTATAAGAAGCCTTTTCTACCTCACCATGGTATGTAGACATAATTTTGTACTATATAATTTACAAGCTCCCCCTATTTTAACAAATACTAAAGCTATATTTCTCAAATTGAAATCCATGAAATTCACATTTTAGATCAAAATTTATATTGGAAAGATGTTGGAGGTATCTTGCTTAAATGTTTGTTGAAAGATGAAGCAAATAAATTCATACAGGAATTCCATGAAGGAGACTATGGAGGACAATTATATTGGAAAACCGCAGCTAATATAATTTTAGGAGATGGTTTTTATTGACCCACTTTGTTTCCATATGTGCATAAGAAATTCACCTCTTGCCACCAATTCCAACTTTTTGAAGGCAAGAAAATATTTTACCTTAACCATTAAAATATATCTCAGTTGAAGTCCTTTTCTAACAGTGGGGTCTATATTTCATAGGTGAAATTCATCCAACCTCCTCAATCCAACACAAATGGATCTTGACAGCCAGGGATTACTTTACAAAATGTATTGAATTTATCCATACTAGACAAGCCATAGATACTGTCATTCTCCAATTTATAGAGGGTAATATTTTGTCTAGGTTTGGGTGTCCCTATAAAATTATCACTGAAAATGTTTCAGCCTTTAAATCAAAGAAAATGGTGGGATTTTGTGATAAAAACCTTATCAAACTAGGACACTCCACTGCCTACTACCCACAAGGAAATGGATTAGACGATTCTTCAAGAAAAAGTTTATGTCAACATTATCAAAAAATTGTTGCAGAAAAATAAAAAATCCTGACATAAAAATTTGATTAATGCCCTGTGGGCTGACCAGATTACTACCAAAAGGTCTATTGGAATGTTCCATTTTAAATAGTATATGGGGTTGATGCAATTTTTCCTACTTCATTAGGAATCCTTATACTAAAATTATTTCAGGAAGCACAAATGGAAACAAAATATTTGCAAATAAGAATCAAACATACCATCCAACTGCATCAATCCAGAGAGGAGGCCTAGAATAAGACACAACTGATTCAGGAAAATGTCAAAAATATTTATTACAGGAGATCAAAATTTGATGATTTCCATCTAGAATATTTGGTGTTGAAATGAGATTCAAGGAATGAAGACAAGGGAAAGCATGGTAAATTTGATATTTTGTGGAAAGGGCCATATAAAATTAAAGCTATTGGAGGCAACAATGCATTTTTATTGAAGGACTTAAATGAAGGAGCACTTCTTGGTGGACCTATTAATGGAAGACTTCTCAAACATTAATTTCTTCTAGAATAAATCAGTTTCAATTTAGAATCATTTTGTATATGTCATTTTACTTTTTATTGCAAGAGTGAGGGAAGTTTACATCACAATTTGAAGCCCGAAGAGAAGGCCCTAAGCTTATGATGATTGGTTGCCCACATTTATGAATAACATCAAATGGATCAAATTCATTTGCAGAAGGTAAAGACACCATGCCCAATGGATTAAGGCTATTGATCTACAATGTTCTTGGCACCTCACATGGAGATTGCCATCCCCATTGGAGCCATTGTTCGAGTCATATATTTTAAAAGATAACTTGATTGTAGCTGTAATTTTTTACATTATATGTTGTAAATAATTTTCCATTCTGTAAATTTATTTCCAAAAGAAAAAAGAAAAAGAAAAAACAAAATGGGATAAAAAAAATTATATAGATATGTGAAAAGGACAAAAAATCAAAAAATATGAGAAAAAGAAAAAGAATAAAACACCCCAAAAAAAATTAAGTTTATAGGAGTGTGAAAGCCTAAATGCCACTCAAAAAATGAAAAAATGCATCAATCAATACTTATAATTTTTTGAATACAAGTGTTGCTAGTTAAAATGCCACATTGTAATTGGAGAAGTAGAATATTTATGGCTAATGACATTTTTTAAATGTGATTAGGCTAAAATAAAATTTGTTTAGGTTACGGAATAATCAATCACACAGTTTAATTGTGATTGAATTAGGTTAGTTAAAATAAATGATGAAGTTAACCACAGTCTTTAATCGTGGTTAATTAGCAATTATAAACAAAAATTAATAACCTTAGAAAAATAAAAAAATAAAATATAGGCTTGCATGTCAAAATGCACCTTAGAAAATTAATTTAGGATTAGCATGGTTAATCACGATTATCACAAATTTTAAAGAGTTTGGATATAAGGTTCTATCTGATGTAATAACATTAGAAAGTTTGTTTTAATGGCTGAGATCCACCCCCGCCTGGGTCAATGGCGGGGGATATTTTTTGGGCCCCCCGAGATCCATCACGCTTTATCTGCAGGGGGGGGTCTGAAATGACATGACCCACCACTCAATGTAGCAACCCCCCCCCCCCCCAACGCAGAAAAGCACCCCTTTGTTGACTATTGACTCCTTTATCCCCCGCGCCAATAAGCACCTGCCACGACAACTTCCTGACCCCACCATTTCCTCCACATCAGTCCATCCTCCTCCACTCATCATCCATCACCTCACCTCTGTGGGCCCCATCTCCCCAATTCCCTTCCTTCAAACAGTGTCCAGCTATCCTTTCCACTCCCAATAAAATGTTGCCACCTAGCACCCTCCTATCCACAATATCCTACTGTTATAACAATTAATGTCCCCACTCTTGTGACAATGGATCCGCTCTGATTCAAACAGCGGGGGATCATTTTCGGGCCCCCCGAGAACCATCACGCTTTATCCGCGGGGGGGGGGGGGTTCCAAAATGGCATGACCGACCACTCAATGTGGCACCACCACAAGAGTTCGCACCCCCCCCCATGCCGAAAAGCATCCCTTCGTTGACTATTGACTCCTTTACCCCCCCCCCCCCTCACGCGCCAATAAGCACCTGCCACGACAAATTCCAGACCCCACCATTGCCTCCACATCAGTACATCCTCCTCCACTCATCATCCGCCACCTCACCTCTATGGACCCCACCTCCCCAATTCTCTTCCCTCAAACAATGTCTAGCTATCCTTTCCACTCCCAATAAAGCGTTGCCACCTGGCACCCTCTTGTCCAAGTCAGCCTACCGATATAACAATAAATATCCCCGCTCTCGTGACAACAGACCCACTCTGATTTAGACGGTAAAGCAAAACGGTATTTCATAATTTGCATATTAAATCATTAAAACGTCGTTTGTCTCCCTTCTCTGTTGTTTTCACGACCAGACAAAACCTCCAAGTGCTCCAAATTGTCCCAGCATCCATTCAATTTTTAATCTATTGCAACCAGAATGCCATCAATGGCCCCACTTCAGCATCCAAATTTCACCAACTTTTTCCAAGTAATCCTAGCTTCCTAAGTTTCCTACTTTGATAATGGCACCCAAAGGAAATACCCCAGGAACAAAGCCAAAACCCCCGAAGAAAATTCGATGCTACCCCCAGCAATTGACCTAGACCACCTACCATTAGTCGACCAACAGTACAAATTTGTGGAAACCATTTGTGAGTTAGACTCGTACTAACTTCATAGTTGGTTGAAGAAAAATCGTTCAGACCTTAGCGATGAATTGGGCCTGTGGGAGTCTACCCTACCACAATTCATGTTCCCACAAACTCACCATTTCCCAGAACTGGTATCCTGGTGCCAAAACAGATAGGTCCCCATCCAAAGAGCCATAGTCAGTCAAAATGGTGAATTTTTTCTCACTATTACCTCTAAATCAATTTCCCAGATGCTGCAATTTCAAAATTCTGACTCCCTAAATCCAATTTTAGTAGATTCCCTCGTGGAATTCTACAAAGATCTAACCTTCCCACAGAGAGCCAAAATTTTCAAATTTTTTTTCCCCAAGGATGCACAATTACCCAAGAAAAACCCCCCATATTCATCCTCCATGTTCCCATACATGACCAAACATATAATTGTTATTATTTCATTTATACTTGGTTACTATTTTGACTAGTGGATCGATGAGACCATTGTAGTATTTTTGTGAGTTTTCACGAGTGGTGAAAAACATATGCAGACGCAATGCATGACCAATTTCTAAAGTTTCCTACTGAGGGAGCTTTCAAATATACCTTTGTTTCAATTTATTTGTTCCTTTCTCATCAAGCAGATAGATTTTAATTTTCTTTGCAGAAGTTCGATGAGTAAGGTAATTCATTATCATTCATCCATTGGACCTCCTTAGTGACGAAAGACTCCACCGGTTTTACCTACGTAGATTATGTAGATTAGTTTCTTTGCACAGTAATTATTCTGCTGAATAGTTGTGTAGAACCAAGGATAGAATCAGAAATTCAGAGAGTGTTTCATCTTAGTGACCATACAAAGATAGGGGATTGGTATGTATACCAAAACTATATTGATATTGGGGTTTATGGGTGTGAATTGCAACCCTACAGACTTCCAAAATTTGTTCCCATACACTTTTCTCATTAGAATACATAAGGAAAATGATACACATGGATGACATATACTTTTTTGCAGCTAAAAATAAGGCACAGTTAAAATCAAAGCTCAAATTGGGCCATTTTTTTGCAATACCAGAATAGTTGTTAAAGAGGCATGTTTTCTCTTGAAGAAAATTAATTTCAAATTAAGTTTCACTTCTTCTTATGACCCTTTCAGCCTAATTTCAAAGTGTAGAGTGGAGCAAAGGACCACTCCTATTACCCACACTCCTAGGCCATAGATAGATCAGTTCATGAACCAGAGTCAGTGGGAGGAGAACACACTGCAGGAAGTCGAAGAACAAGTCATATGCACAATCGCCTCTCAGACTCCTACACCTCAAGAAAAACAGAAGAAAAGGATGAGGGGAGAGGAGTCTTCTCCAGTGACAGAAATTAGAGCCAAAGAATTCCTAATATATAAAAAGAAGCAAAAGACTAACTCAAGACCAATTTTTAAACAGGAAAGTAAAGAGAAGGAAACAATAGTTATGACAGGTCCACGTGTTTCTACAAAAAAATATGATCTCTTCAAAGGATCTCCCTCTTCTTCCACCTCCAAAGATCCTCCAGATACATTTCAAACAACAGAATTGGCTCAAGACACGGCTGAGCCAAACATTTTTTCCAAATACAAAGCAATCAAACGGAATAATGAAATTCTAAAATTAAACACATACACCCAATTCTAGAAGCAAACAACTACCTCACAACACAGGCTTATTTTATCCTTTGATATAGAGAAAGAGAAGATGCATATTTCATTTCTTGAAGCATAGGTTCCAGTGCCAAAGACACCAGCAGATTACAAAGAATCTGCATTTTCCTTTGATGCATAGTAGATTCATCCAATTGACCAAATGGATATGCATAAAAAAACCAATGAAATGATGTACTCAACTTTGACTAATGTTGCCATGTTAGCCTCTAGATTGCAGGTATCAACCAGAACATATGAACACAATTAAAGTTGGAAATGATTTCATCCTTAGCCAAGGATACCAAGATCAAGCCACTAGAATACTTGGTGATCAAGCTGGGATACAATCCCAGTGATGTAAAAGCATCAGAAGAAATTGTGAAAAGGAATAATGTTGATATAGCAGCATTGAGAAAGCAGCTCAAGTTTCCCACTACAGAAGATTCACAGACTAAAGATTTTGGAGAACTAGAGAAGCATAAAGAATACATGTTCAAGATAATAATTAAACAAAATGGCTAGATTAGAGATATGGAAGTGGAAATGGAGGAATTTATCAAGGAAAAGGAGCATTCATCATAGTTGAACATAGTTACACTGACATCATTCCCCATTTCAATTGCAGCTACACCATGGGAATCTACATCAACATCAGCACAAGCACAAACTATTGATCCTTCAAGTGTGCTAATCAAAGCCATAGACAATTTGTCCATTCAAGGGCAAGAAATTTCAAAACTGAAGGCTCAACTTAAGACTCTGCAAGAACATAAATTAAGAATAGACAATCCTTATGTTGCAGAATTGAAAAAAACTCACAAGCTCACTTAAAGAATTGAACAGCTGAAAAGTGAATCAGCAATGGCACATACTTTGGCACAAGCAAAATAAATTATATGGATATATACCAATGAAGTCATCACTGAAATATGGCCTTCAATCCAAATTATTTTTGAGCAGCAAGAATTGATACAAAGATCCAAAGAAGTAATAAAGGAAATAAAAACGGATTTGGGGAAGAAACCTGGCGAAGCAACAATAATTATAAAAATCTTGAATTCTAAAACCAAAGAAGAATTATAAGAGCTTGGAATTCAAGACAAGACAAAAACCATATTGGAGGTGAAAAGAATGCATACTAAAAGGAACCTTATGCTACAACTAGAGAATAAGTGTATCAAACTCGAATCCAACATTCAAAGATTTCATAAGAAATTTCATGTGCTAAACAAGAAAGGGCCACCGGGATTGATTGGGATGGGAGACAAGTTGATTATCTTGAAATACTATTAGAAGAAATTATGCACTATTTCCCAAGATAAATAAAGATTTCCAGGTATAAAAGAGAACATCACAGGGAAGGCATTCATGGAGGCCATACAATTTGACTTATTCAGCAGTCATGAGGTCAAACACTTTTCATCAAGCCTACCTTCCAGAAGTACATGGATGGAGATGAGACATATAGAAAGTTAATAAAATTTTCTATCCCAAGTGAAGACCGATGGGATAATATATGTGAACTTCTTGGGTAAAAAATTTCCATCTCCTACAGCAAAGCAACAACGCATCACTTTTTGAGGTCCAGTCATCCTCGAGAATAGAGCTAGCAGTGACATCAGTTTTAGATTTTATGTTATTTTGTTATATCTTTGTAAACATTTTTTGATATTTTTTAAAATATCTTGAGAGTTTCACTCAAGATATTTTGTAAAATACCTTAAGAGCTTCACTCAAGATATTTTTTGATAGTTTTGTATAAATACTTCCAAATTCAAAGTATTATTGTTGGGATTTGTATGAAGATATCTATTATTGAATGTAAAGTTGTTCATTGAGCTCAAGTGAACAAATTTCAGTAATATATAAATATTTTCAAGATTCATGTGTCAGACCTGTTGGTGGTGTTATCTTTCTCTTGTTAATGTGTTCTTCTCTGTCAATTCATATGTTTCTCTTATCTATTTTATTCAAAGAAAAATAAGAATCTGATTTTGTTTAAGTACACTTAATTCTGGCTTCTGAACAATAATGATGTTTTCAACTGAAATTAAACAATAGAATTATTAATTTCTCTATGTTTAATGGGTCCTTAATATTTTCATCTTTACCATCTTACAAATCTCTTTAATATTGAATAAGTCTGCCTACCTTGCCTTGTTTAACTTATCAGTCACTGTTGTAATTAACCAACCTAAAAGTTTAATTGACTCCATTTCCCAATGGCTTTCCAATGTTGTTCCAAAAAAAACAATTTAAAAATAAAACTTTGAACTTCACATCTAGCCTAAAATTATAAAATTAAAAAAGTTAAATCTGACAGAGAGATCCCTCTCTGAATCTGGCAGGGCTAGATCCCAGCATCCAAAGTGGTTTTGTGGTTACCTCTGGAATTTCAATCACAACCTTAGGAAATTATAGAGTTCTAATAGCCCCCAACCTCCCTATGACTTAGGTAAGGCATCCTAATCCTAGCTTCCCATGGATGGACCACTTCATCTCTGGACCCAGCCCAAAGGAACCTCATACATTGTTTTCTAATGGATTCTAAGATGCCTTTTGGAACCCATATGAGAGCCATCCAATAAATTGGAATGGATTCAATAACGGATTTGATCAATACCAATCTTCCTACTCTTGAGAGCCATTTATAACTCCAACCCTTAAGTCTTTTCTCCTTGTTGGACAATAACCACATCTAGTCATGGTTCCTGTATGAGTTGGGATTTAAATGAAAGCCTAGATATTTAAATTTGTCCCAAAGAGGCTTAACATCTAATGTAAGGTAATTCTATGACCTTTTCACCTCTCAATGAGAACAACCATCATATGATATGGTATACTTATGAACATTGATGATCATGCTTGTAGATTTCTGAAAGAGTGCAAGATCATCCTTAATAGCTTCCAAATCTTATCTCCAGCCTTTACAAAAAATCATAATATCATACACAAAAAGAAAATGAGTGATACATAATTTTAAAACCACTTAAATGCCCTAAATATAACCCCCCTCTTTGCTACTACTAACAATATGCTCAAACCTTCAGTTGCTTAAAGGAAGAGGAGTGGAGACAGGGGGAAAACATGCCTCAAGCCTCTTTGGGCATGAAAAAAAGGATATGTTGAACCATTGATCAAGATTTTAAAGGAAAATTTTGGCATACAACTCATCATCTATTGAATGAAAGGGATATCAAACCCTATCTGAGTAAGAATCATTCGAATATAAATCCAACTGACTTTATCTTATGTTTTTTACAATTCCATCTTGGCAACTAGCCGTCCATGCGTTTCACTTGCCTAGTTGTGAATCAACTCTAAACCTCCTAATTCGACTCTTATGTTACATTACATGTGCATATATGTAAGAATAACATAGTTACATGTTTATACAAACTAGTTCTACATTTATTTTTTGTGGAATAACCTATTGTTCCCTTATGTTGCTAAATTTTAGGTTGTTGAAAAATTTGTTTCCATATAATTGTTGGATTTTAGATTGTCTGGGAATCACAAGTAGTTCCAATTTGGAAAAAATTATATATTTTTTGGTGCATATGTAACAACTATAAGGGATGCCATGTGAATCATCTATAGTCAATTAACTACTTCCATTACCCTATTCATCCTTTCCTACCATGTGCTTTGCAAGCCTCCATTTAATATCCAATACAACAACATAGATTAATTGTAAGGGTCTATTTCATTTGGCTGAAATATTAGTGCTTACTAAATCAATGTTTTGACGCTAAAATTATTAGTGGTTGCATGAATAGACTTAGAAGAATCATAACACCAACTAATGACCAACTTTTTCAAAGTAGGAGGGAATGAGGAAAAATTATGTTTCGTCTTCCATAGGAAGTGAGGACTTTCAAATCAAGTACCTTCAAGTATGTCCTACAAAGATACTCAACATTTTAACTCTTTTTTTTTAATCAATAAATCACCCCTCTCTCCCCAAAACAAAAAACAAAAACAAAAAACCTTTACTATCTCCTTTGCATAACAATTTCCTATCTATCCATCACCAACTCCAATAATAAACTAGCTAAGATAGGCATACCATACTAAGATGGTGAATTGATTGAGTTCTATGGTTGTCACAACTCCAACCTACATCAGAAATGGTTTTTGAGCAGGGTAAAGAAGGACAATAGCAAAAAAAAACTTTACACGTTAAGACCAAGAAGAATGACCTAGCCTAAGTTTAACTTTTCTAGAAGATTTGTAGAATATTTGTGCTCAAATTACATTGAAAATAAATTATGAAGGTTACAATAGATTATTTATACAAGGTTCTGTAATGCATTGACATTCATGTATAATCTTCAATTCATATTAGGTTTCATTCTTAAAACATTGTTATATAAATCCTAGCATGGAATGCTTGGGACCATTATACCAAATTCCTTTGAAGAGAATATTAAAATCACCTTGACACTTATTGATTGTTCTAAACACCACACACTTAGTGTTTTTTTATAGAATTTAACCCAACTTTTTCTACAATTTTTTGAGTTTATGAACGTGAGAATTTCAAGTCTGAAATCCTATTGCAACAACTGGAAATTATTCTTCTAATTGTTAATTAATTTAAAATTTTATTTGCTACGGAAAATATTGAATAAATAACATTGTGATCTTCAAAAATAAAATTGCAGAAAATAATATCCCATGAAACTGAGAAATATTCTAACACACACACACACACACACAAATTTGACACGGTTATTTTTGGACAAGTATCCCCGAGAAAACCCAATGCTGGAAAATCAGTGCAACATTTGAGGGTTTTTATTATTATGCCGTAGTGAGAAATTTTAAGTACAACTAGATGCTGAAATCTGGAAATCCTACATAGAAAAATATTGGAAAAAATATAGTGAGTAATTTTCCTCACCCCACAAGCAATCCGGTCTATGAATTCCAGCTCCAAGTGAGTCGTCCAAACTGCTTTTTCATAGGCCTGCATCACCCTAGCATAGTCCCTTCCATGCCCAGCCTGAATCAGCTTCTCCTCGAGCCATCTAGTCTGCTGCTAACTAGGAAAACATCTCTCTTCGCCTATGGAAACCCTTTCTGGCCTATGGAACTGAAACATTGTTTCTCCCCAGCATAATGGAATTGCCCCTTAGAGGCTTATTCACAACCCTTGCACAACCCCTCTATGGCTATCTTTTCCTCCCTATAATGTACTCGTCAAAACTGGAAAATATTCCTCTAGCCTCACTGTCCCTGCCCCTCTCTGTCTTTGCTTCCTTCTGAAGCTCGAACTCTTCTGGCAACTATTGGCTCTCTAGAAAAATAGAACTCCAAAAGTGTGTTCTCCATCTACCCGTCGACTTCTTATAATATTTTGTTGGATCTCCAATGGCCAAAATTAAAACTTAATCAAGGGCCCAGATTAATTACATGTCGATCCATGTGAGTTTCTAAATTATTCACACCTTATCTCAATTAATTATGATTAATTAACCATATTTCCTAAGTTTATACTTGGGAAATATTAAAAAATAGGTTAATAATCTGATTGATACATTTCTAGGTGGAATTTTCATAAACTATTTCTGGGTTATGGAGAACTCATTTGTTTTAGCCTCTCCACAAAGTTTCGAGACTAGAAAACCTCTGATGCTATAGAAACTAACAATGAAACCACTGGAAAAATGGTCAAAACAATTGTGCTTTTAGGGACCACATGGATACATTTTTAAACCATGTTTATAGGAACAACATCCCTTGGAATATAGTTTTCAAACCAATTTGAGTCACATTATTTTGATATTATCCAAAAAAAATTATGCTTGAAACAATCATTACTTGTCCCGAAATTTTCATTATAAATAAATCAACATTATATATTATTTCTTAACAAATTTAACATAACAATTAAAAGTGATGCGGTTGATGAGGAGATGAAGGATGGCGGAAACCCTCGGGGCCTGCAGTTCTGATTCTGCAACCAAATCCATTACGCGTGCAAGCAGGCGATGTGACAGACATACAGCATTGTCAGGGTTCTGCGCCCACCTAGGACTTCACCGTTTGGCCACGGGGTGCACGAAACGCAGGGGGAAGGTCGTTCCAACCTAACCATGTTCACGATGGAGGTTAATGGTAAACCCTTGATCATTTTCGCAAGACATCGTTCGGTGGTTAGGGTAACTGAACAGGCGCGGACTTTTCTTTATCGCGGAGTTGGTTTAAGGAGACAAATCGGCGGCAGCAATGGGGTTCGATAGCGAGTACGTGGATGTAGAGCCTGCGCCTGAAGACCTGCTCACTTGTTGGGGTCACGAGGTCTCAAAGAAAAATCTAGACTGTTTCCTCCTGAGAGTTGTAGAGAATTCCCATAATTTCAGCGAGGTAGGAGGAGCTTGTGGTTTTTCGAATGGGACAGCACTGCTAGAAGAGACACTACAAAGTACCTTGAGTGGGAGGTGGAAGGTTGGGGGTTCCAAAGGCCATGCTCAGTCGTTGAATCCTCTGGACGGCTATGGTGGTGGTTTGCAGCAGTGCGACCTTCAACCCACAATTTTCTCGTCGAGGCCAGGTATTCCATTATTTCCTACCTTTACTGGAGGTTTAGAAGATATTGTAGTAAGTTATAGTTTTCAGGGTTTGGGGGGCCTGAAAACCCTTGGGGAGGAAAGGAAACAAGGCCTAAATCCCAATAGAGGAAGAGCTAAAGGAGAATCCCTCTTGAAACGAAAACCCTCTCTGAGTCAGGGTTTAAATCTCACAAATTTCCCACTCTCTCTAGCAAACCAAGTGACCTGCTTGGACCCTGCTCTAGGAGAAGATCTGCCTCCTCCCGTTCGGGTTGAGAACCAAAATTTCAACCAATCTAGGGTTTATTCAAATGATGTTATAGAAGGGGAGTTGAAAAGGTTGTTGGAAGGAGCCCAGGAGTTTGGACAGGGACAGGATTTCGGCCCTATAGTAGGGCAGGATTATGTAAGGGGCTCGGCAAGGGGGGTCTCCAGAGAAGTTGAAGTAGGGCGACCAAGGTCGCCTGTGGTTGAAGTCACAGATGCACCCGATATACAGGTGGAAGGCGAGGAAGAAGGGATAAATGAGGCTATGGGAGCGAAAATAAAGAATAATAAGGCTATCAGAAGAAAAGAAGAGTGCCCTAGTTGTGTCCTTGGAGTGGACATACACATAGACGAAGTCATGGAGGCCACTGAGACCATTCTTGTTGACAAAGTCCGTGGAGGGAAGTATTCAGCAGATTACATCACGGATTGGACCTTGTCGGAATGGAAAGAGGCCCCTGGGAACCCTCTATAAATCAAAATCCTAGACAGGGGTTGGTTTAGTATCAGATTTGAGCATAAATATCACCTGGATTGGGTATTAGAAAGGAACTGGTTTTTCGAGAAGAGACTGGTTCTGTTTAGGAGATGGACCCCTCTGTTCGATGCTAAAAAGGAAAAAATAGCAGAATCCCCTGTGTGGGCTAAGCTGTCGGGACTCCCAATGCATTCATGGACAGACTCTGCTTTTCACTCCATTGGGAACATGCTTGGTAAGTTCCTAGATGTCGAAAGATCCTTTGTTCAAACTAGAGACCTAAGCGTGGCGAGAATTCTTGTAAGTCTCAACCCAAGAGAAGGGCTAGCGGATGCAATGACTTTTAAGTATAGGGATTTGGAGTATCTGCAGACCTTGGATTACGAGCACCTCTCCTTTTGTTGCCACAAATTCCATAAATATGGTCACCTAGCTAAGGATTTCCCTCTCGGACACCATCGTAGAAGAAGGCAGAAAAAATTTTTCAAGGAGAACATTGCATCTGTCCGAGCAGAGGAAAAGAAGGAACAGGAGGAGGCCCCAATGGAATATGTTGCAGGATTGGGAGCTAATAAGGAGGGCCTACTATCTCCTGGCCACAATATCTCTATGCACAACCTTTCTGAAATGGATCCTGTTCTGGTGTCCTCTCAGGTACCCCAATCCAAATCAGGGGCAGTTGGTGCGACTCAAACGGGTATGCCTTTTCTTCCTCCTTATTCCTTATGCACATCATTTTGTTCTTCTGTTTTGGATAAGTCTGAGCCTGGTCCATCTAGGCAGTTCCCTCATGAAATTTTAAATTTGCATATCATCCAAGAATCTATTGATAGTATTATCATGACTTTACCGTCCCTTCCTGTGTCCTCCCCCTTAACCTCTGAGGGTGAATGTGTCCCTTTCCATTCTCAATCCAGTGCTCCTGAGGCCCCCCCCTACAGCCTCAGACCTCTTGCAAATAGAACCTGGAAATGGATTGTTGTTTGGGGTTTAGCATCTGATCCTATCATAAATGGACCAAGGAATATGAGAGGTAGGAAATCGGAACTGTCCAAGGCCCAGTTGAAAGCAAAGATTGATATCACAGATGGGAAGCAGAGGTCTCTGTCTGGGGTGTTTAGAGAGGCGTTTTCACCCACCCCGGGGTTACGATGATCTTCTTATCTTATAACTGTAGGGGTTTAGCTAGTCAGCCTAAAAAACTAGTGCTAAGAGAGCTGGTGAAATCACAAAATCCGGACGTTATATTGATTCAAGAAACCTTGGGGCAGGGAGAAGAAGTCAAAGGAATCCTCTCAAGGATGTTCCCGGGTGGGTGTTTTAAGCCTTAGATGAAAATGGTAGATCTAGGGGTTTGGCAACATGGTATAAATCTAGAAAACTAAAATATATGTCATCTTGGAGCTTTGAAAACACTTTGGTGATGGAACTGTACTCAAATGAGCTTTGTCATCCTATTTTACTCCTTAACGTTTATGGTCCCTGCACGGAAAGAGAGCAGTTTTGGAACTATTTTTTTATGAAATCTTGTCTGAGACACCCTAATCTCATTGTAGGTGGGGACTTAAATTTATCCTTAGGATCCTCGGAATCGAGGGGACCTTCGGCAAGAGCAGATAAACTTACGGAGTTCTTTACAAATAATTTGGCAGCCTCTCGGCTAGTGGATGCTAACTTAATTAAACCAAGACCAACCTAGAGGAACATAAGATTGGGAGAAGCCTGGGTGGCCAAAAATTTGGACCGTTTCCTCCTATGTGAAGACATGGTGGAAAGATCCTCAGTGTTCAGGCACTGGGTTGGGGAGGGGGATTTATCGAACCACCTTCCAATTTTCCTGAAAGTTAAAGGAGTCTTGAAAAAACCAGGGACTCTGTTTAAATTTAACTCCTCCTAGATAAAAGAAGAATCCTTCAACTCTTTGTTCCATGCAACGTGGAGAAAGGAAAGTATAAGGGAATCTTAAAGCAGGAGTTAGCACTTTATGGAAAATTTTAAGAGAATGAAGAAAGCAACAATGGAATGGGCGAATACCAATAAATTGAAGGAGCAGGAGGAGCTAAGGAAAGTAAATGAAGCGCTGGATTTCCTTGAAAAACCAGAAGGAGTTGGATACTCTAATTTAGAGCCTAGAAACAGAATTAGGGAACTAGAAACTATTAGGAAAAACATCCTATAGACAAGAGAGGAAAGTTGGCATCTAAAAATTCGAGCCATTTGGCTCCAAGCTGGAGACGAAAATACAAAGTTTTTTTAGAACTATGCTAAAGGGAGGAAAAATATCAACACAATTTGGGAGATGCATAAGGACAATGGTGAGAAGGAAAAATCTTTCGAAGATATTGCTTTTCTAGGGTTAAGTCATTTTAAATCACTCTTCAGAGCTCCGAAGGAGGTTTCCATAGCTGAAGTTATAAGGGTGGCTCAATTTTTTCCTAGTTATATTGATGAGGAAGGGAATGATAACATTATGGAACCAGTTACGAAAGAGGAGGTGGAAGATATTATAAAGGCTATGCAGAAGGACAAAATTCCAGGGCCTAATAGTTGGACGGTTGAATTTTTTCAGCACTTCTTTGAATTTTTAGGGGAGGAGTTGGTAGCCGTGGTAGAGGAGTCTCGTCGTAATGGATCCATCTATCAGCCTTTTAATGCAACTTTTTTAGCTCTCATTCCAAAATCCGCTCATCCTGCTTCATTTGATGAGTTTCGACCCATCTCCCTTTGCACTTGTATCTACAATATTATAGCCAAAGTGATCACCTTCAAGATGAAACCTTTCCTCTCCAAACATATATCGACGGAACAATTTGGCTTCTTGGATGGTAGGCAAATTTATGAAGCAGTTGGGGTAGCTCAAGAAACTCTTCATAGTCTCAAAAAAAGTAGGAAAAAAGGAGCTATTGTCAAAATTTATCTCTCAAAGGCTTACGACAGGATTAGTTGGATGTACTTGAGACTCCTACTGACACATCTAGCCTTCAAGCTTGATTTTGTAAGATGGGTCATGGGGTGCATTTCAACTTCCTCAATTGCAATTCTGATAAATGGAGCAGCTATAGAATTTTTCGATCCACAAAGGGGTCTCCGCCAAGGATTCCCCCTCTCTCCACTTCTCTTTTTGTTGGATGCGGAAGGTTTGAATTTAATTGTCCATGAAGCTAAGAGACAAGGGGACCTCAGAGGAATTGAAGTGGTGGTTAATCTTTGGGTAACTCATTCGATGTTCGTTGATGATATTTTGTTGTTCAGCAATGGCAACCTGGAGGATTGTCAATGTCTAAAGGAGATTCTGGCTCTTTTCCTGAAAGCAACAAGTCTTTGCGTAAATGGACAAAAATCTTCCTTGACAACATTTGGCCTCTCTAGGGAAGAAGTGGGCAGGACAGAAGCGATGCTGCATTTTGAAGTCAAATCACTACAGGACACTTTCAAGTACCTTGGATTTTTATTAAAATTGGACTCTTATCTTATCCAGGATTGGAAATTGATCATTGCAAAGATAGAGGCACAGATGAACCACTGGAGCTTCAAATGGTTGTCTAGAGCTGGAAGACTGGTTCTGATAAAATCTATGGCGATGGCCATTCCAGTATATTGGACTAGTCTGATTTGGGTCCCAAAAATTATTTTGGCCTCTATCAATAAAATATGCAACAGATTCCTGTGGGCAGGGTCAAAGGTGGAACATGTGACTCCCTGGGTGGCATGGCAGAAAATTTTCAGACCAAAAGGATGGGGAGGTTGGGGAATTAAAGATCTTTTCCCCTTCGTGAAGTCTCTTGCAGCCAAACTAGCATGGAGACTTATCAAAGCGGAAAATATCTGGACCTCTATCACAAAAATAAAATACATTGATCCAATGCCAATCCTAGAATGGCTGAGAATGCCTCAAAAATCATCAAAAAATTCTTCTGTTGTATGGAAGGCAACCATTGCTTCAGTTAAGGTCATTGAGCAGGGCTTGGCTTAGCATGTGGGGGATGGAGCTCGGGTTAGACTGGGTCAAGACCCTTGGGTGGGTTGCTTGGAGAGATTTGCATTAACAGGAGATCTTATTGAGTTTTTGAACAACAAAGGTATGTTTAGCCTTAACCAAATTGCAGATCATGAAAACTCCTCCATTTGGAGACAAGAATGGTTGACAAGGAATTTTTTGCAGTTGGAGAAAATATGGTTGGGGGAGTGCAGGAATTATATTTTGGACCTCCAGAATTCAAATATAAGGATCCTCGATAAAAGATATGAGCTCAGATGGGTGCACTCCCCGTCCGGGATTTACACCCCGAAATTGGGTGATAATTGGCTTATGACTCAAAATGGCTGGGGGGAACCAGATTGGTGGTTCAAACCTTTATGGAAGTTGAAAGGACCGGCAAAGTCGAGACTGTTCTTCTGGTGCATTCTCCAAAAAAAATTCCCCACCTGGGATTTCCTACAACGAAAGGGGAAGATAGGTCCTGGGTGGTGCTCATTATGCAGAGATAGTCTGGAAACGATGCAACATGTTTTCCTCACATGCCTTGTCAACATCAGCCTCTTGAATGAAACCCTACGACTTCTTAAGATCCCCCGGAAGTGGGAAGGCCAGGAGGTGATGGAAGCTTGGAAAAGGTGGTGCCAGGAAGCCCCAAATGACAGGGTGCACACAGTTCCCTTATTGATTGCTTGGGGAACTTGGATTGTGAGGAACCAAGTGATATTCAAATATTCTCATTTTCCAATTTGTAAGCTGGCAGCTGAAGGCGCATCTATATATGATCACATTACAATCCCACCCCACCCTCAGCAAGCTCGTGTAATTCAGTAGGAAGTTATCAGGGGGGACATTCCTTGGGCATATTTCGATGGGGCCTTGGATCCACACAGAAGGTGTGGAGCAGGGCTGGTTATTCATCTCCCAACCGGAAAAATTCTTAAAACCTCAATTGGTTTGGGTCAGGGGACCAACAACTTCGCAGAACTAAAATCTCTACATTATCTCCTATGCTAGTTATCTCTCATGAACATGCGAGAGGCATAGATCTTTGGGGACTCTTTGAACATAGTGAGGTGGTTCAATGGGACTCAACGTTGCCAAAACTATATTTTACTTCCTTTTCTTAATGAGATATCCCGTTTGAAATGTTTTTTTAATGAGATATATGTTTGCCATATTTACAGGGAACAGAACTAAATGCAGACCACCTTTCTAAAGAAGGCACTGAGCAAGATATGGGGACTTGGATAGCTATTGAATTGGAGAATGGGTTGATTCGAGCAATCAAAAATCATGTCTTTGTTTAAAAGTTATGGGCTCTTTTGATACTGTTGTTTTATGCTATGTATATAAGCTGCAAGTTTTACATTTTTTATCAAACAGTGAAACTTTTCTTTCGATCCTGAGTTGTTTTCCTCACAGAGGAGGCTCAGGTGTTCGAACATCTTTATCATACTATGATATTTGTTGTAAACCGGAATAGTGTCTACTACCCGGTTTTTGTTTTTGAAGCTACAAGCTACAAATGACCACTGTATTTTCCTCCCTCTGTTTCAGGTATTTTTCCTTAAAGGAAGCCCGGGAGGTGGGAAATGATGAGGAGGTCTCTCTTTGTGTTTTGACCGGGCTGATAGGTGAATATGCACACACTGTTTACCTCAGATGAAACTTCATCTCTTTCTGAAAAAGGGAGAAACGTAGTTCTCTGGAATGCTTTTGCATATGCTATGTAACTTTCTATATTAATAGATGTTTCGATTTTTTTCTGTGGAAAAAAACAATTCAAAGTGATTTAAAAACTTGTTTCTACGGGGGGATTCTCTAGGGATCTAGCTTCAAATCCCATTAGAATCATATTATTCTTAAATTGGATGGGAGAGTTGTGCCTATAGTAATTGGTTCGCATTGGAAATTGTAAACAAACTTGTAATGTAAGTCGTCATGTAGAATATATCACATAAATCTTCAATAAGGTTTCAAATATGTGTCTATGGGATACATATATCTGAATATAGTTTCATGTCCAATTGAAATTATTTTATTTCAATATAGGACATGAAATATATGTCTAAAATAATGGTTATGCATCCAAGCTAAAAATTTTGGACAAAACTATACTTCAAGGTGTTTTCTAAGATAATTTACATATCGATCCAATGCACTTTCAAAACCTACTTTTAATGGACATAACCTTGTCAATATACTTCATCATGCTTTTTATATCAATTCAATTCAATATTTGTACAAAAAATAGATATAAGACATTATTGCATAGTCTAAGCTAGTAGTGTTCCACAATATGTTCAAAAAGAAAACTATTTTTAAATTTGTTTTGTAAATGTTATTTGCAAACATTTTTTAAATGTACTGGAAGAATAGAGCTCCCACATGTTTCTTCTTCCATAATCTCACCTTATATTGTTGAAATATGCTAGTAGTTTTGTAGATGAACAAATTTAACATAGTTGTGTCTAAATTTGGTTTGTTTATTGAAAGAGTTCCATGAGTTTTTGTGGAACTGTTAAATCGTCGTAGCAATGCTAAATCTTAAAAAGAGAAATGTTTGATTATATAGTACAAGTTCTCGAGAACTTGTGGAAAAATTGGATGAAGTATTGAATCAATGGATGAATATTTCCATCAAATAATTTTTTATACAAGAATCATAAGGTTCCATCATCCTTGAAAATTAAGAATTTTTAAATGGATAGTAAGTGGCACAATCTTGAGATATGAAGAGTTGGTAATAATAAGAAAGTAAAGAAATATCTCTATGGATGTAAATCATACCATGCCATCGAAGCAAAGTATTCATTGTGGGCCTTATGATGAAGACATTGTTACATAAAACAACCTTCACGAAGATTTAGTGTCCAATGTGTGCCAATTTGATTCTGAAAACATCTATGCATTTTTTTACTCCTCAACTCAAATAGAAGAAACAATAGATGAGAATGCGTACATTTATGAAGGAAATGCAACTATAAATTGAGTCTATCTCAAGTATTAGACAAGATAAATTGTTATCCTCCCCACCCAAGATTTATTGTCCATTGCTACAACAACAACAAAAATGTTATGCCTTTTTTTTTAAGTTGGGCGCTTTGCATATTTCAAATGAGGATTACATAGACCAAAAATTTTCTACTACTCGTCTACTCAAAGGGAAACCAAACCATTAACATAAGTTTAGAGTCTTGAGGTTGCTAAGACTTCATCTAACTAGATCATATTGTAAACAAAAACTTTTAAAAATAGGTTGGTTGTGCCAAACATTGACATACATCAACATGAGAAGACAAAAAAAACTACTAGTGTTGCAAGAAAAAAACCAGTGAGTCATAAAAACTATTGGGCAGAGTCTCTGAGCATCTACACCATCTAGTCACTACCCTCATCCGAGGAAAAGTAGATGTTGGTTGATCTCATGGCTAGAATGGTCAGCTTGTGGCCTATACTATCAATTTTTTCCTCCAAATTTGAAAATATGATAGAACTCCCTTGTTGAGTCCTCATGTGCATCCCTACGCTTCCTACAATATTCAAATGATGTTTGACCTTGTATTAGATTTGTGCCATGTTTGATGAAGTGACGAGATCGCGTGAAATGCACCATGTATAGTGGGAGTTGCAACCCCCTTACGTCTGAGCTAGCATCATATCAAGGCAAGGTGGAATGCCCACTCCTAGGCACCCTCCTTGGGGGAAATTTATGCCTATTTGATTTCAATGATAACTATGCATTTTCTTACTCAAATCAAAAATAATAATCAATCAAAAATAATGTCGATTAAATCTAGCTCTTGGTCAATTTGTATCCTCGCAACTTGGGCTCAAATCCCACTAGTGACATGTTCACTCTTCGTAAGCCAATTCTTAATTAAGGTTCTTCATCATCCATCAAAGATATCTCACTCTTGTTTATGTGTTGGAGGGTGGAGTGAGAAGTTACATTTTAAAAAAAATGCAATTTCCCTTGTTTAAAATGTTGACCATGAACACCAAGAGTTTGGACAGTCATGAATTCTTTTGTCATGTATTGAATGATTGTCATTGCCTTTTATTTTCTTAAGAATCATCGTTCATTAATACTTCCAAGCAAAACAAACTTGAATACTATCCATCAATAATGAAGAGCCTCGAGGTATTCTAAAACGCATCCCAATTGAATGTGATTGAGTGCATCATTGGATTAAATGTTGATTTAAAAAACAAAATAATGAAAAAAATTGTGATAAAAAACATCTATGGCATCACAAAAAAAGGAGTTGTTGAAAATAAACTCAATGGCGGGTTCTCTAAAGAAAAAGAAGAATAATATTGCACTTCCCTTCGAAAATTTGTTTACTCTCTTTACTAATGTAAAATAGATCTAGTATTCATGCCAGCCATGTTCTATATTTGGTTTTATATGTCAATAATTAAAAGCCCCGAAAAGGCAAGTATGATATGTAATTATTAAGTTTTTTATAAGCACACGCAATGGCTTTAAGAGCCAAGAGAATCATTGCTAAAAATAGTTCATTAGTTTAGTTCTCTTTGTATAGAGGATAAAAAAGACGTTTTGGCTCTTGAATGGCGTCAAAAAGATAAGTCTCCGTATATTCTCATTTCATTTTTGAAATATTTATTATAAAGAAATTTTCATAAAAATAAATCTAAAAATTATATAGAAAACAAAAATAAATAACTCTTGGGCACCAAAGGATAGATTATATTTGTAAATCGGCTTGATGATAAATTTCGTTTGATTAAAGAAAAAAATGAAAAGGAAAACAAAGTAGGAACAATTAAAGCCTTCATGACCCATTACAACAATCCATGATGTCCCAAAATGCTAGTTTGCAAAAGCTTGCTAATGTTGAATTTAAAATAAGCTACTAATAAATATCATATAGAAGGCTTCCAACTTATTGTAGAATGCTTCATAATAATGTTTTCAACACTATATACAAGCATATGATTTGTCAATTGGGTTTATCTCGAGTGGTTGGGAGAAATGATTGTTATCCTCTGCACCTAGATTCAATTCTGGCAATTGACATGCTGAGCTCATCTCGAGTATTTTGTTGTAATGGCTTCGATCAATGTTGTTGATTGACCTTGTGCCTTGAATATTCTAGGGTTTATCCTGCATACCATCCTCAAAATGAGAGGAAGTACTCAGAGGTTTTCCCCTGACTTTGTAACCTAGAGATTTTAAATAAATAACCTATTTACACTCTAGAACTACTCTTCAACATGTAACTGAGGTATTGGCATTCACTTTCTTCTATATTTTTGTTCACTTTCATTATTTTCAAAGTATTATAAATTACACCCATACGGTTGTAAATCCTTTGATCCCTCCCTTTATCACAATTTATCTTTTGATGGTCTTTTTTCCTACATCTTTTACACTTGTTAACCCTACAACTATATCTCATCTTGTTTAATGTTAGCCAAGATATTTAATAGGAGTGGGAATGTAATGTGATACTTCACATCATTGGTGTGAAACACAATGATAAAACATTTATTGTAGTAGTTTTTGCTACAAAACATTTTTTATAGCACATTTTGCAGATAACCATATTTTAATAACATTGTTTTTGCACATTTTCAACATAATTTCAAAAAAAAAATTATCTTCTTCAAAACTGTGATTTTTTAGTGGAATCTTAGATGCTAAATTCCACAACATTGTTCTACAATAGAAAAAAAAAAAAAAAAAACGACAATATTGTTTTCAACATTATGCAATGTATTTTAAAATGTATACCACACTATTTTCCACATTGTTTTCGACATTATACAACATTGTTTTTGGAATTTATCTCAAGTGCTATTATAAAATGGAAAAATAGCCCATTCACGTGTAGGAAATTTTTGCAAGACTTGCAATGATGAGAGAAAGAGAGGGAAAAAATGAAAAAAATATATATATAATTAATTGAAAAAAAATTGGTGATCCAATGAAGCACTAAGTTGAAAACATGTGATGGGAAACTTGGGATACAAGTGCACCCATTGATCAAAACATTGAAGGCCATGGATTTTAAGCACAAGCAAGCAAAAATTTTGTAATAGCTCATATTAAAATTTCATTTGATGTAGTGACTATAATATATTGAGCTAGCAAATGGATGAGCATGACCATGCTATGAATACCCACATGATAAATTATTACTTTAGGGAGTTGTGTAAAGCACAACATGGTTGACATTGTTACATGAAAATTGATTAATTTAAGGTTGGTTCAACTACAAAGATTGATATATGACTTTTGAATTGGAGTTTTTTTTGTGTAAATAATGTTGGAGAGAGATTTAATCTCATTGCTTGCTTTGAAGTAGGGGCTTGCTTCAAAGCTATAATAAGTGGTTGAATCTCTTCATTTATTTCCCATTATTTATTTTCTTGATGGTTGTATCTTTCTTTCAACATTTCACTATGCATTTTTTCAGTGATTGTTATTTTAGTCTGCAGTTGCATTTGTTTATGAATTGATGAACTCTCCAACTGACCAAGGAATTACTTGTTTGAAGCTAAAGAGTTCATTGTTGTGTGTTTTGCATTCATTATGTGGTTACAACTACTCATGGATTTCACTTCCAACATGCCATGACCTTGTGATGGGTTGATGAATCAATGTATTGGTTGGCATAATGCATTGTAAAGTAGATGTCTTGCTTTGAGTGGTGTGTGATCTAGAAGTGTGTGATTTACCTTTTGGTGGTTAGTTGCAATAACAATCCATACCACTCATAGATAAACAGAAACTTGATCAATAACTTAAGTTCAAGAGATTCAACAACCAAATGTGGTAATCCTTTAGCTCACCAAAGACCATAAGAATAATTGAATAAAATGGTCCACATCATATCCTAGATTATAACCATGACTTTAACAAGTTTGAGGTAGGTCTTTTCAATGCATCAAATAATTATATCAAGGTAGACTTCAGAGTGAAAAACTTGTTGACCAAACATGTAATAAATATTAGCAACCAAGAAGATCCAGTTTCATCTTACTTCGTTTTCTCATGGTAAAAGACTTATATTTGAATGGAGCTAAGGGAGTTCTTGCTTTAAGAGGAATCATAGTTTCCGTGAACATGGATTCCATATCTCATCTACAATTTGTAGACAATACAATGCTAGTAAGGGAAACATCAATGAGAAGCTAATACATTTAAAAAGGCTATGAACCTCTTCCTATTGGCCTAAAAGGGCTCATTAATGGCAATAAGTTGAAGATTCTTATCTTTAATACTAGGATAGACATTTACCAAAGTGTATTTTGAATTTTAAAAAATTAAAATTCACTCCCATCCAACTACATAGGGATTCCTTTGAAAAAAAAAACATTTAGGAATCTAATGTAGGAAGAGGTTTTGTGTGAAGTTATAAATAAACATAAATAATGTCAAGAAAGGAGCTTTGATGGTTCAAACTTTCTTCCTTTTGGTTTTTGTGAAGGAGGGTCATTTAACATTGTTTTGAGAGGATTCATGGGACAATGTGAACCACTCATAAATGAATTTTTCAAGAAGCATTTAGGGGGAATTTTGAAGAATTAGATTGAAAATTGTATCTAAATACTAGTCTATGGCATATATCCAGATCATCAAGAGTTGTTCGAAGTATCAATTGTTGGAAAAGTAACTAGGTTTGGTCTTCATAATTGTCTGTGTACTCGTGTCATTATGTATATCTCATGTAACAAGCAAAAGAAGAAAGAAAAATTATTATTTTCAAGCATAGGTTTCATGCTTCTTTTGATTGGTCAACTAGGTTAAGCATGTTCTTCATGCTTCTAGGGTTTTTCATGTTATAAGAATAATTTTCATGAGTCAAGAGAGTAGATATTAATTGTATAAGACCCATTTGGCCAAGTTATAACATGTAAAAGAATTAATTTTTGAGTCTAGAAAATCAAAAAAGACCTCCAAGACCAAGTCGACCCTACCTATGAAAATTCAGCCTAAGAGAAGGGTTATTCAACCTCAAGAGAAGGCTATATAAAAGAAGAAAGTTTGATTCATTTGGAAATGCTTTTGCAGTTCAATATCAAGCAAGAAAAGGAATACAACAAGAGTGAAAGACTACAAGACAAGAAGGAAGACCAAGTGAAGGAAGGAGATATGATTTCTACCTATTTCTATCCACGTGTGTGAATATTCTAGGGTTTTTGAATTTGTTGCAAGGCCGAGAATTGTAGGCCAAAGTTGAAAATATGAAGTGAGGGTCGAAATTATCTTGTTTGGAGTTGACAACCGTTGAGTTTGGAAGGCCTTGTCTTGTCGTGAAGGAGATCATTTGGAGGGTTGAATTGGTGCTTGGAGGAGGTTTGACTTTAGTCTTTAGGTCTTCAAGGTGTCATTTTGATCGGATTCTATAAGAAGATGTTTGGGTTTTCCCCAAATTGTGGGGTTTTACCGTAGCGTGGAGCCTATATCTTGTGTTTTGTGTTTCGTGATATTTATGTTTTTTATAGTTGCTTGATGAAGAAGTGAAACAAAATTATAAAATTCCAACTAATATCACAAGTAATTATAAAAAAAAATCGGCATTAATCTACAAATCAGTGATTTTCCAATATCAACATCTCCAATCACATGGCATGTTGGGATCTCAAAGGAAACAAAGCCAATTTTTTGAAGCAATTAGAGAAGAGGGGTTATTCTAGGGTTGGGGAGTTTACTATCAAACAAGGTTATGGTTAGCTATATTTTGAACCAAGAGAATATAAGTTGCAAATGTTGATATTTTGGGGTAGCATCGAATGTGCTCTAGCTCCCAAATTTTGTGGAGCTGGAGTACATGAGATCTCCAAGACCCAGAAAGCGTTTGAAGAAATTTCGTCATATTTAAGAGATATTTAATTAATTAATCTTTTTAATTAAGGACCCTAAGTCTAACTTACGAAAATTAAAAGATTAAAGTGAATTAAATTAAACATGTGATGAGAATAACTTAAGTGACGTGGATCAAGCAGTGTATAATCTTAGCCGTCGATTAGAGATTAGATCACAGCCATTGATGTTTCAACGAGAAAAATATAAGATGACTTGGGGCCAGTTGGAGAACACACACATTGGCGAAGCACTGACGCTAAGCTGAAATTCTAGGGTGTGGTTTGCTAAGAATTTCAGAAGCAGTTTGCAGTGTGGCGAGGGGTAGTATTGACAAGGGGATGGTTTGATCTCAGGCCAAGAGTACAACAGCGGCAGAGAGGCAGCATACCAAAGCAGCGCAGAGGCAACCAGGTACTACGCAATCCTGCAGAAGCCACGCAGAGGCAGCAGGAGCCACGTAGGGCTGACGTAGGCCCAATCAGGGCAGCGCAGGGGAAGCGTAAGCCCTTCGGGGGTGAGGCAAGCCCTTCCAGAGCAGCGCAAAAGCTTACGCAGACCAGTCAAGCTGAAATAGAGGGCTGAAGAGCAGCGTTGGGGTTTTCAGGTGCCAGAAAGGGCTCGAGTTCTGTAAATCTCATTTGAGGGTGTGAATCAGCCATATTTTCAGTCTCCGAGGATAGAGATATTGTTGCCATATTATTTCTCTGTAGGGTAAACCAGTTTGGTGCCCAGAAATTGTTGTACTTAGATTTTTCATAATAATAAAACCCTCTAGAGCTAGTTGCACCGGTTTTCCCACATTGGGTTTTTCCGGGGACATTTGTCCGAAAAATATGTCACTTTGTCATATGAGCATGTTATTCAGTAATTGATCTATATGTGTAGGTTGCTAGTTATATTTACTTCGTTGATTTACTAAATATTTCATAAATTAATCTGTAACTTAATTCAAGTAGGAGAAGTAAATCAAGATACTGCAGTAGGGTTTCTTATATTAAGAAATTTTCACATGGTATCAGAGCAATTGCAGATCAAGATGGATCTCCAGCAAATTCGCTGAAGAAATTTGTGCTGCAGAGAGCAGTTGAATCGGCAGAGAATTCAGAGAGAGCAGCGCAGCACCAGGAGGACATAGTCCCAGCAGAGGCCACGCAAGAGCTGACGCAGTCCTAGTTGGGTGATGCAAAAACAGCGCAGTGCCTTCCAAAGGGACGCAGGAGCAGCCTGCACTGTGCAGAGGCTACGTTGAGCCAGTCTTCTCACATAGAGGCCAGCGAAGGTGAGGCAATCCAGTTTCGAGTGTTGTGTAGATTTGTCGTGTCCCGAAAGCAAGGCTTCAGATCTTCAATATTTGTTGGTGGGGTGGAGATTCTGTCGGTGAAGGATCATGCCTAAGCTAAGTTGAAAAAGAGCAGTAGGAGAACAGTTGCTCAGCAGATTTCATTGCCAAATGAAATCTGAGGATCGATCGTAGGGTGATCGAAGAGAGTTGTTTCGTTGTGTTTGGCAGATTTCCAAGGAAGGAAATTAAGTGTCATAGGGAGTAGAGGGTGCCTTTCTCGCCAAGGGCCCTAGATCCGAGTTTATTTTGAGAGAAACAGCAAAAGAAGAGAGAGGAAGATATGTTCCAACAGATTATTTTTTAACAGATGGCACCACACGGACTGCGTGATCATGATAGTTTGGACAGCTTGTCCAACTTTGCTATCTGGAAGGCCATAATCCTGATAGTCCTAGAGGCATACGAATTGCGGGAGCATGTATAGAGAGTCTTGGCTACACCAACCGATGTTATTCTTTTAGCAAAGCATAATGAAGCAGCAGTACATGCCAAGTGCTTCATCATGGATGGGGTTAAGGATCATGTGGTACCACACATAGCCTAGAAAAAGACGACTAATGAGATGTGGAAATATTTAACCACATTGTATCAAGGGAAATTTGTCCAGAGGAAGATGCTTCTGGAGAACCAGCTTAGGTTATTTATGATGACCAAGGGAGAGAAAATTGATCCTTTCCTCTTCAAGTTGCACGCGATTCGGGATCAGCTGACTGTTATGGGGGTCAAGGTGGAAGATGATGTCATGGTGAGGAGTGCTCTAAATGCAGTCATAGAGGATTGGGAAACCTTTGTCCAAATCATCTTGGGCAGACTGGACCTTCCAAACTGGGACGATATATGGGTTATCCTCCGAAAAGAAGAAATCCATCGGATGACCAAAAGACAAACCAGCACAAAATCAAGCAGAGTAAAGGAGGAGGAAGAGGAAGATGCAGCCCTGGCATCTTCGGAAGCAGCAAGGTAAAAAGAAGCCTGATTTATCTAAGATCGAATTTTTCCAATGTGGTGAACTTGGACACTTCGCCATCAATTGTCCTCTAAGGAATAAGGACAAGGAAGCTTCTAGTTCCAAGGTTGAGGCAGCTAAAGAAGACGATGGCTCTGACGATGACGTGTCCATGAGTGCTCATGAACCACGAAGGTGGGGCGATATTAATTTGTAGAGTAGCTACACAGTGGTGGCGGGTTCCTTGAATAGCCCAACTCTTAGATCACATCTGTGCTACGGGAGCCTTAAGATAGTAGCAGGAATGACTGGAGTAGTGGGTGCAAAGATCACAGATGAAGCAGAGGCAGGGGCTGAGACGTTGTAGAGGGAGTAGCACAGTGCAAAGGCAGCAGCAGCGTAGAGGCAGCATCGCAGAGGGTTTGATGGGACTTCAGCAGCACAGAGGAGGCATGTTTACGCAATGCAAAACTATAGCAGCGCATTGGCTTTAGGAGGACAGCGCAGAGCAGCAGCCTAAGGAGTTTCAGTGTGTTGATATTGCAACAAGATGATGAGCTTAGTGGAAAGAATCTGCCTTCACGAAGTGGGCCCGCAGGCTATTTTTGGTGCAAGTTTATTTTTAGACTATGTCTATTTTTAGACATGTCGATCATATTCTATGAGTTGCAGGATGCTATTTGTGGATGGTTTGTCAAGTTGGAAAAATAGATGGACTTCTATTTTTAGACATATTGGGCGGAATATATTTTTAGATTGCCAGTCTAAGAATAGATATGTCGAATATTATTAGCTCTTAATAATATTTGGACTATAAACATTATCTTATTTTCTTAGAGCACTTCAGTTAAGTGCACAGATGTGGCACAGGAGCTGACAGAAGGAATTATGCTATTCCTGAGGGTTAAGTGGAGCTATTGCATGGATACTTCAGTTAGAACTCATGTGATAGAGTTTGGTGGAGTAATTGAGGTAGTTGGTGGAGTTGTGTTCAGTTTAATTGAGTTAAACATAGTTGAGCTAGTTGTATCTAGTCTAACTGATTGATACACTAGTGAGAGTGGTGTGAATTAATTATTAATTAATTCACTAATTTTTAACTCATTAATCAACTAAAGAATGCATCAGTTAACTACAGTGCATGGACAGTTTCAGTGGAGACCAATGAAGAGGTAGGTGAAAGAGCAGTGTGACTATAGTGTTGCATGATTAGGAATTATGCTATTCCTGAGGGTTAAGTGGAGCTATTGCATGGATACTTCAGTTAGAACTCATGTGATAGAGTTTGGTGGAGTAATTGAGGTAGTTGGTGGAGTTGTGTTCAGTTTAATTGAGTTAAACATAGTTGAGCTAGTTGTATCTAGTCTAACTGATTGATACACTAGTGAGAGTGGTGTGAATTAATTATTAATTAATTCACTAATTATTAACTCATTAATCAACTAAAGAATACATCAGTTAACTACAGTGCATGGACAGTTTCAGTGGAGACTAGTGAAGAGGTAGGTGAAAGAGCAGTGTGACTATCAGTTGTGACTACTCTGTTGCTTGATTTGCAACAACCAGTGATTGGAGATGCCAATGAGGATTGCGCAGTCAAGGATGGACCAATTTGAGTTCATTCAGATCCATTCTTCAGCGTGATTTCACAGTAGAGGCAGGCTATTAGGTGGCAGATATTGGAGCATGTGATTTGCTAGATCGGGCTTGATAAGTGTGTAGCAATTGGAGATTGTACTGAGAGCTTTGTGAAGAGATTTGTATAATGATTGTTACATGATCTCTGACATATAATATACATATATTTGGGGGTTTTCATATTTAAGCTTTCCCATAAAATACCGTGTTCATATGTGTGAATGTTTATGGTTTTAATGTGCGCATGTGATTGTTTTTATTTCCACAATTAATGATCAATGGTAGAAGAGATTATGTATTGTGCATGAAGTTAAAATAGTGTGTGATCAGGAGAATCTCGGATGTATAACATATCAGTTATATAAATTTCTACATGGTATCAGAGCGATATTGATCATTGGAGCAATTACAAAACATTGAAGCAGTTGAGTTTTGAGCTAGTGGAATTTGAATTTGCAGCAGTGTTTTCTTGGTGTCAAAGTTGAGATGTCTTTCAACGGATTGTGATTGGAGTATGCCCTTGAGGGCAGCTCAAATTATATTGCATGGAAGGATAGGATGGAGGCGGTGCTAGATGACAATGGGTTGAAGGAGTTCATAGATGCAGAAATTCCAAAACCTGCTTCTAGCGATGCTGCCGCACTTGACGCATGGCAAAAGAAGACAGCAAAATGTTGAAGGATACTGTTAGAAGGTGTGAAGGATCACATAGTGTCCAGCCTTCATGGTAAAGCTTATCCATTCTTTATGTGGAAAGCTTTGACAGATTTATTCCAAAGCAAGAGCGACCAGAGGAAGTTGGCGCTCAAGGATAAATTTAGGAACATAAAAATGGAGAAAGGCGACAGTATACCCAAGTACATCACGAAGTTTGTCCAGTGCAAGGATGAGTTGGGAAGTGTGGGGGTTACTGTAGATGACGAGGACTTGGTGAGCTTGGCTTTCCTTGGGCTTCCGAAGAGTTGGCATTCCTATCAAGACTTTGTCAATGGTCGGGAGAAATTGCTAGGATGGGAGCGGCTTTGGTCAGATCTTGTGCAAGAGGAGATAAGTTGAAGTACCAGAGACAGATCTTCATCAAAGAATTCAGATGAAGAAAATTGCGCTTTGGCTGCCAAATCAAGGAAGGGGAAGAGCAAGAAAAATGCTTCTCAATGCGGTGCGAAAGGCAAGAAGCAAGACATGTCCAAGGTGAAGTGCTTTCACTGTCACCAACACGGACATTACGCCACTAATTGTCCACAAAAGAAGAAAAATAAGCAAGTTGTTGGATCTGCAGCTGAAGAGGCCTTAGCCTCACAGTTTGAGCTGGATTTTTCACTGATCGCATGCTTGGCCTCAAGTGTGATGGGTTCAGTGTGGTTTCTTGATAGTGGTGCGTCTTTTCACATGACAAGAGATAAAGATTTGTTTACTGATCTGGATGAGAAAGATCTTGGAGTGCACATCGAGATGGGCGATGATGGTAGATACAATGCGATCGGTATCAGTACCATTTCCTTTGAGAGGGAGTTTGGTAAACCCCTTGTATTGAAGGAAGTGATGCATGTTCCAGGATTGAAAAAGAATCTTATCTCTGTGGCGATGTTGGAAGACAAGGGATATGATGTTGTCTTTAGCGAGGGAAAGGCTTTCCTGCGCAGTAAGGCAACTGGCGAAACCCGGAGGATAGGGGTTCGAGTTAAAAACCTTTATCAGTTGCAGGTAGATGGCTACGCAGCAATGGCAGGCAAGGCAGAAGGAGTGGTGAGCCGGGATGAGGGCGAGCTATGGCACAGGAGATTGGGCCATCTTCACCATGGTGCTTTGAAAATTTTGCAACAGATTTATACCAGGCTTCCCAAAGGGGCACTTGTGCATTCAGATCAGTGCAAGGGATGTACTTTGGGAAAATTTGTGAAAGCCACCTTTCACGAAAAGGATAGTCGCGCCACAACGATCCTTGAGAGAATTCACACAGACGTGTGTGGACCTTTCTCAGTATCTTCGACAGCAAAGCACAGGTACTATGTGATATTTGTTGATGATTTTTCTCGAAAGTGTTGGATCTTCTTCATGCAGAAGAAGAGCGAGACATACTCAAAGTTCTGTGAGTTCAAGGCATTGGTTGAGAAATAATCGGGGAAGCAGGTGAAGGCTCCTAGAAGTGACAATGGTGGTGAATTCATCTCTGGCGAATTCAAGGACTTTTGCAGCGCAAAAGGAATTCGAAGAGAGCTCATAGCGCCTCATAACCCATAGCAGAATGGGGTCGCGAAGCGAAAGAACAGAACGATCGTGGGTGTTGCATGGGAAATGTTACATGATCAGGGCCTTCCCATAAACTTGTGTGTTGAGGCATGCAATACTGCGGTTTATGTGCAAAACCATTGTCCTCATAGGATACTTGGCATGAGTACACCCGAGGAGGCGTTTTCTGGTAAGAGGCCTGATATTTCCCATTTGAGGATTTTTGGTTCACCTATTTACATTCATGTGACGAAGGATGTCGGGGAGAAGCTGGAGCCGACCGCAAAGGTTGGGATATTTGTGGGGTACACTGATACACCCCACAACTATCGTGTGTATTTGCCAGACAGTCGCAAAATTGTTGTGCGACGGAATATCAAATTTCATGAGGAGAAAGCCATGAAGTGTTCACTTAAGAGGGAGCCACACTTGCATGCAGATGAGGAGCTATTAGTTCCTAAGGATGAGCCTTAGGATGTGGATCAGCCACAAGAGGAGGTTCATGGAGTGGAAGAGACCACTCGGGATAGCCATGCAATGGGCCAACCATCAGAGGCGGTGCGCACTACAAAAAAAAAAAAAAAAAAAAAGTCGAGAGCGACTGATTCAAGATGCAGAGAAGGTTGTAGGAGCACCTACATTTTTCCGTTGCAAACAAGAGACAACACTGACCGGTACACTGACATGGCTCTTATGAGCAAGTGTATCGTGACAGAGCCATCCTATTTCGAGGAAGTTGTGGAGGACCCCGCATGGGTAGATGCCATGGTGGAAGAGTATGATTCGATTGTCAGAAACAGTGCATGGGAGATTGTCCCAAGGCCGGAAGGGAAATCAGGGGTAGGTTCGAGATGGATCTACAAAGTGAAGCAAGCAGCTGACGGGAGTGTGGAGAAGTACAAGGCAATATTTGTTGCCCGAGGCTTCTCACAGATTGAGGGAATTGATTATGAGGAAACCTTTGCACCTGTCGCAAGGTATTCTTCCATACGGACGATTCTCGCTCTCTCAGTGCACATGGGGTGGCACATTCATCAGATGGATGTGAAGACTGCGTTCCTCAATGGAGTGATTGAGGAGGAGGTGTACATAGAGCAGCCCGAACATTTCGAGATCTTCAGCAGCGAGTCGCATGTGTGCAGGCTCAAAAAAGCGATGTATGGGTTGAAACAAGCACCTCGTGCTTGGTACACGCGGATAGATAGTTATTTCACCGGACTTGGATTCTCCAAGAGTGAGGCGGATCCGAACCTATACCAGATTGTGGTGGAGGGTAAGTTGTTGATCATTATACTTTATGTAGATGATTTGATTTTGACGGGTGATGAACTGTTGATACACTCATGCAAGGCTGATCTTGCAAAGGAGTTTGAGATGAAGGACTTGGGCCTCCTTCATTATTTCCTAGGATTGGAAATTTGGCAGCGCAATGATGGATTGTTTGTGTCTCAAGGCAAGTATTCCCGGGAGATACTGGAGAAGTTCAACATGCATGACTGCAAGCCTATCGACACTCCTCTTCCTGGTGGATGGAGGAAAGAGGATGCTACATCGGCAGAGGTAGTGGATGCCACTCTTTACCGACAGTTGGTGGGGTCGCTTATGTATCTAGTCAATACATGACCTGACATATGCTACGATGTTAACCAGCTTTCACAAGCTATGGTTAAGCCTACCAAGCTCTTTTGGAAGGCAGACAAGCATGTATTGAGATATCTCAGAGGCACATCGGGATATGGATTATGGTACAGAGAATCAGATGAGGTGAAATTGTGTGGCTTCACGGATGCAGATTGGGCAGGGAGCCCAACGGATAGAAAGAGCACATCTGGAAGGATTTTCAGTATCGGGTCGACAGCAATTTCTTGGTACAGCAGGAAGCAGAGATCCGTGGCACTCAGTTCAGCAGAGGCCAAGTATATGGCAGCGAGTTTGGCTGCATGCGAGGCTATATGGATGAGGAAGATCCTGGTCGGGTTGTTCGATTCACACTTAGATCCTACTGTGATATATTGTAATAATCAGAGTTGTATCAAACTCTCAGTTAATCCAGTATTTCATGATAGATATAAACACATTGACATCCGGTATCATCATATCAGAGATTGTGTGCAGCGGAAGATCATGTTACTTTCATACATTCCCACGGAGGATCAGGACGCTGATATCTTAACGAAGGTGCTCACCAAGAGCAAATTCGAATACCACAGGGGCAAGATTGGGGTGGCAGATAATCCCTATCTTGTTGAGAGGAAGTGTTGAGATTGCAACAAGATGATGAGCTTAGTGGAAAGAAGTCGCCTTCACTAAGTGGGCCCACAGGCTATTTTTGGCGCAAGTCTATTTTTAGACATGTCGATCATATTCTATGAGTTGCAAGAAGCTATTTGTGGATGGTTGGTCAAGTTGGAAAAATAGATGAACTTCTATTTTTAGACATATTGGGCGGAATCTATTTTTAGATTGCCAATCTAAAAATAGATATGTCGAATATTATTAGCTCTTAATAATATTTGGACTATAAACATTATCTTATTTTCTTGAAGCACTTCAGTTAAGTGCACAGATGTGGCACAGGAGCTGACAGAAGGAATTAGGCTATTCTTGAGGGTTAAATGGAGCTATTGCATGGATACTTCAGTTAGAACTCATGTGACAGAGTTTGGTGGAGTTATTGAGGTAGTTGGTGGAGTTGTGTTCAGTTTAATTGAGTTAAACATAGTTGAACTAGTTGTATCTAGTCTAACTGATTGATACACTAGTGAGAGTGGTGTGAATTAATTATTAATTAATTCACTAATTATTAAATCATTAATCAACTAAAGAATACATCAGTTAACTACAGTGCATGGACAGTTTCAGTGGAGACCAGTGAAGAGGTAGGTGAAAGAGCAGTGTGACTATCAGTTGTGACTATAGTGTTGCATGATTTGCAGCACACAATGGTTGGAGATGCCAATGAGGATTGCTTGAGCAAAGCTGGACCAATTTGGGTTCATTCGGAGCCATTCTTCAGCAATGATTGCGCAGTAGAGGCAGGCTAGCAGGTGGCAGAGATTGGAGCATGTGTTTTGCTAGATCGGACATGATTAGTGTGTAGCAATTGGAGATTGTACTGAGAGCTTGTGAGGAGCTTTGTATAATGATTTTTACATGATCTCTATGACATATAATATACAGATAGTTGGGGGTTTTCAGCTTTAAGCTTTCCCATAAAATACTGTGTGAATATGTGTGAATATTTATGGTTTTAATGTGCGCATGCGATTGTTTCTTATTTTCGCAATTAATGATCAATGGTAGAAGAGATTATGTATTGTGCATGAAGTCAAATAGTATGTGATCAGGAGAATATCGGATGTATAACATATCAGTTATATAAATTTCTACACAGTATGAGATGCAGCCCTACTGACTTGTCTGACATTTGGGAAGGGGTCCTTCAGTTGCTTACTCTTAGCAATTGAGTTGTAGTGCAGCATTTGGCAGCACGAGGTAGAAATTTGAGAGGGAGTTGCAGTACGGATGTAGCAGTGACGGTGGTAGAGTCGTGGGAAGCAGTACAGAAAGCAGCTTTAGCGCAGTGATGAAGGGCAACAGGCCAAGCATCAGCACAGAGACTGATGCCAAAGATCAGAGCAGTACTTCAGGGTGAAGTGTATTTCTAGAGCACATTCCTCACGAAGAGGGAGTGTTGAGATTTTGGGGTAGCATCGAATGTGCTCTAGCTCCCAAATTTTGTGGAGGAGTTGTAATACATGAGATCTCCAAGACTCAGAAAGCGTTTGAATAAATTCCATCAGGTTTAAGAGATATTTAATTAATTGATCTTTTTAATTAAGGACCCTAAGTCTAGCTTAAGAAAATTAAAAGATTAAGTGAATTAAATTAAACATGTGATGAGAATGACTTAAGTGACATGGATCAAGCAGCTTCTAATAGTCTTCGATTAGAGATTAGATCATGGCCATTTATGTTTCAATGAGAAAAGTATAAAAGAAGGGCTTGGGCTCAATTGGAGAATGCACACATTGGCAGAGCACTGAAGCTAAGCTGAAATTCTAGGGCGTGGTTTGCTATGAATTTCAGAAGCAGTTTGCAGTGCGGCGAGTGATAAGATATTTTGTATTTGGGGTAGCATCAGTTGTGCTTTAGCTCCCAAATTCGGTGGAGGGACTAGAGTACACTTGATCTACAAAACCCAGAAATGGATTTGAAAATTTTCAATTGGTGTTCAAATTATTCAAATAATTAATTATTTTTAATGGATTTCCTAAGTCTAACTTAGGAAAACAAAATAATTAAAGTGAATTAATTAACACATGTGCTGAAATTGTCTTAAGTCACATGGATCAAGCAATCTTTTAATCTCAGCCATTGATGGAAGATTTAATCTCAGCCGTTGAAGTGTTCAACGAAAAAGTATAAGAGAAAGGCTTGAGGGTCAGTTGAAGTCACACAATTTTGGTAGAACTGAGGAATATATCTGGAATTCTAGGGCGAGTTTGCTAAGAATTTCAGGAGGACTTTCATGCAGTGAGGGGTAGTATTGGCTAAGGGGATGATCTGATCCCAAGATCCAAGAGGCAGCAAGAGGCAAAGGAGCAGCACAAGGTTAGCGCAGAGGGGCTTCAGAGCCACGCAATTCAATAGAGGCAGCGCAGAGGCATCTAGGGCCATGCAGGGCTAACGCTGGCCTAGCAAAGGCAGCACAGGGGCAGCGTAGACCATGCAGAGGTGATGCAGGCCCTCCTAGGGGCAGAGGCTGATGCAGGCCCTCTAGAGCAACGTTGGGGCTTCAAAAGCTGTGTTGAGGGTTTCTAGGTTCAGATCCACGCTGAATCTTGTAAATCTTGTTTGAGGGTGTGGATCAGTCAGATATTTGGCATTAGATCTTCAGGTTAGCTACAAATTTGATATATTTTATTCTCTATCGGGTTTTCCAAGTTTGGAACCCAGATTTGTTATACTCAAAACTACCTAATAATAAACCCTCATATCCGCTGCACCGGTTTTCCCGCTTTGGGTTTTTCCGGGGACTTATGTCCAAAAATCCATGTGTCACTTTGTTGCATGGGTGAATTATTCAGTAAATGATCTGCATGTGTAGGTTGTATTTGTGTTTATTTTCGATATTTTTTTAATCTAATTTCTGAAAATAACTTGTATTAATTAAATCAAGTAGGAGGAAATAAACCAATACATTGCGGTAGAATTTTCACATGGTATCGAAGCGGTAGCAGATCACGCTGAATCTCCAACCAACAGCTCAAGAAATATTTTTTCTGCAGGGTGGCAAAAGAAGCAGCAGATTCGGAAAGGGCATCTTGACAACGGGAGAAAGCAGATCCAAGAGATAGCGTTGAAGTTGCAGAAGGCATTTAGGCTTACACAGACCCTTACCAGGGCAGCGTAAAGACTACTCACCCAGTCTAGGGTTACGCAGTCCACTTCTGAGCAGCTTTGGGACTACGCTAGGCCAACCATGAAGACGTTGTCCAGTCACTTCTCTTGTTGCAAAAGAATTCAGCCAAGATCCGGAAGCAATGCTTCAGATCTTCAGCCTTGCTGGTGGGGTAGAGATTCTGCAGGTGCAGGGTTGTGCCTAGCTAAGGCAACAAAGGCGAGAGGAAGACAATTATTCAGCATATCTAAGCCAAGCAGATCTGAGATTCGATCAAGAGAATCATAGAATACTGTCTATTGAGTTTTTGGTGGAAGATTTCTAGGAGGGAAGTCATTTTTCAGCAGAAGCAATTACTAGAGGGTTTCTAGTCACCAAGAAATCCATATCTAGAGGGATAAGTACTGTTTCTTTCAGATCTAAGCAAAGATGGGTCAATATGGACTGAGGGATCAAGATAGATTGGACAGCATGTCCAACTTTGTTATCTGAAAGGCCGGAATACTCTCAGTTCTGGATGAGTATGGTCTCAAAGACCATGCAGAGAAAACACTTGATGTACCAACCAATGCAGATGCACTCAAGAAGTATGAAGAAAATTAAGCACGGACGAAGCATTTGATCATAGATGGAGTCAAGGACCATGTGATTCCTCGTATTGCCGGTAAGACTACAACAAATTACATGTGGTCAGCCTTAGAGACGATGTACCAAGGAGGCTCGGTGCAAAGAAGAATGCTTCTTGAGAATCAGATGTGTATGTTCCAAATGATGAAGGGTGAAGATATAGATCCATTCCTCTTCAGAATTCAAGCTATTCGAGACCAGCTGATTGGCATGGGTGCTAATCCAGATGAAGGGCTCCTAGTGAGGACGATCCTAAATGTTGTTTCTGAAGAATGGGAAACGTTTGTCTAGAGCATTCTGGGAAGGGCAGCGTTACCATCATGGGCAGATATGTAGGCTATTCTTCGCCAAGAGGAGATAAGGAGGATCACCAAGAAGCAGTCTATCAGTGGAGGAAGCGGATCAACCAGAGTGAAGAAAGAAGACGAGGAGGATGCAACCCTTGCATCAAAGGAAAAGTAGCAAGGGAAGAAGAAGAAGGACCTATCCAAGGTCCAGTGCTTTAACTGTGGTGATCTTGGTCATTTCGCCAGCAATTGTCCTAAAAAGAAGAACAAAGGAGCTTCTGATTCCAAGGCTGCAGCAGCAAATGACGATGGCTTTGATGATGATGTAGCGATGAGTGCTCATGCACCTCGAGAGAAGAGGTGGGGTGACATGGATATATAGAGTATCAATAGACAGAGTGGCGGGATCCTTGAGTTAGGCCTACTCTTGGATCACATACGAGCTACAAGAGCCTTACGACAGTAGCGGGATGAGTCGGGAGATGGTTGCAGTTGGCCACATTGAAGCAGAAGAGGGAGCTGAAGAGATGAAGAGTGAGCAGCGTGATGCAGAGGCATAAATAGCATGGAGGCAACAGCGCAGAGAGGCTAATGGGACTTTAGCAGCGCAAAGAAGCTGGGCTCACGCAGTGGAGTGTTGCAGCATGACAGTGTCTCCAGGAGGACAACGTGATTCAGCATCCAGGGAGCTTCAGAGGTGGAGGGCAACTTGACTTGTTTTTCAAACAGTTGGGCAAAGTTTTTCAGTTGCTTACTTCTCAGCAACTGAGTTGCAGTGCAACAGTTAGCAGTGGTAGTGTTATAGGCAGCGTGATACAGCAATTTGAGAGGGCGTTGTAGTACAGATGTGGCAGTGGCATGAGAAGCAGTGCAGTAGATGGAGGGCAGCAGGCCAAGCATCAACAGCCCAAATCCAGTACTCAAGATCTTGTAATGCATGGTGTGATGTATTCCTAGAGCACACTCCTAATGCTAAGAGGGAGTGTTGAGATTTTGTGTATTTGGGGTAGCATCAGTTGTGCCCTAGCTCCCAAATTTGGTGGAGGGACTAGTGTACACTTGATCTACAAGACCTAAAAATGGATTTGAGAAATTTCAGTTGGTGTTCAAGTTATTCAAATAATTAATTATTTTTAATGGATTTCCTAAGTCTAACTTAGAAAAATAAAATAATTAAAGTGAATTAATTAATACATGTGCTGAAATTGTCTTAAGTCACATGGATCAAGCAGTCTTTTAATCTCAGTCGTTGATGAAAGATTTAATCTCGGTCGTTGAAATGTTCAACGAAAAAGTATAAGAGAAAGGTTTGAGGGTCAGTTGAAGTTACACAATTTTGGTAGAACTGAGGAATAGATCTGGAATTCTAGGGCGAGTTTGCTAAGAATTTCCGAAGGAATTTCTTGCAGAGGGGTAGCATTGCCTGAGGGGATGATCTGATCCCAAGAGCCAAGAGGCAGCAAGAGGCAGAGGAGCAGCACAAGGTCAGCGCAGAGGGGCTTCAGAGCCACGCAATCCAACAGAGGCAGCGCAGAGGCATCTAGGGCCATGCAGGGCTGACACTGACCTAGCAGAGGCAACGCAAGGGCAACGTAGACCCTCCAGGGATGACGGGCCCTCCTAGGACCACGCAGAGGCTAACGCAGACCCTCTAGGGAACGTTGGGGCTTCAGAAGCTGCGCTGAGGGTTTATAAGATCATATCCGGGCTTAGTCCTGTAAATCCCTTTTGAGGGTGTGGATCAGTGAAATATTTGACACTAGATCTCCAGGTTAGCTGCAGATTTGATATCTTTTATTCTCTGTCAGGTTTTCCAAGTTTGGAACCTAGATTTGTTGTACTCATAACTACTTAATAATAAACCCTCATCTATGTTGCACCGGTTTTCCTGATTTGGGTTTTTCCGGGGACTTATGTCCAAAAATCCATGTATCACTTTGTTGCATGAGTGTATACTCAGTAAATGATCTGCATGTGTAGGTTGTAGTTGTGTTTATTTTTTATATTTTCTGAATCTAATTTCTGAAAATAACTTGTATTAATTAAATCAAGTAGGAGGAAAGAAACCAATACACTGCAGTAGAATTTTCACGAGGGGCAGTATTGGTAAGGGGATGGTTTGATCCCAGGCCAAGAGTACAACAGCGACAGAGAGGCAGTCCAGCAGAGGCAGCAGAGGCCACACAAAGGCAGCGGGATCCACACAAGGTTGACACAGGCCCAGAGGCAGCGCAAGGGCAGCGTAAGCCCTTCAAGGGTGACGCAGGCCCTTCCAGAGCAGCACAGAGGTTGACGCAAGGCAGTCAGGCTAACACAGAGGGCTAAAGAGCAGCGTTGGGGTTTCCGGTGGGCCAGAAAGGGCTTGAATTCTGTAAATCTTGTTTGAGGGTGTGATTCAGCCATATTTTCTATCTCTGAGGATAAATATATTGTTGTCGTATTATTTCTCTGTAGGGTAAACCAGTTTGGTGCCCAAAAATTTTTGTACTTAGATTCTGCATAATAATAAAACCCTTTAGAGCTAGTTGCACTGGTTTTCCCGCATTGGGTTTTATCAGGGACATTTTTCCGAAAAATCTGTCACTTTGTCATATGAGTGTCCTAGTCAGTAATTGATCTGTATGTGTAGGCTACTAGTTGTATTTACTTCGTTGATTTCCTGAATAATTCAGAAATTAACTTGTAACTTAATTCAAGTAGGAAAAGTAAATCAAGACACTGCAATAGGGTTTCTCAGATTAAGAAATTTTCACAGCAAAGACAAGATATGGGGGTGGGGTACATGGCCAGAGGAGAGAATATTATTGTAGTAATGTAAATAGAAAAACGGTGCTAACTAGAGAGAAAATGGAGAGATGAGGCTTTTAAGGGCCATTATGAGATGCTTGTCATCACTATGAGGAGTTTATTGATCATTTATCCCTCTCTTGCAATTGGCAAGAACAATACAAGATGACGTAAAGTTAAGGAAGAATGGAGGAAGCCTTTGCAAAGTGGTGCTCTAGTTAAAGGATGGCCCGAGGGGGATTTTAAAATAGCTCTATCATTTACCTTTGGGAACTTTTGGGGTGATTAACATCTAAAACATATAGAAAGGAGGCATGAAAAACCTCAATGGTCTTGAAGCGAACACAAGAGAGAACACTTGCAAAACCATGGAAGAAAGAGGATAAGATTATTATGAAGGAGATAAATACTAGTAGAGCTCAAAACATTGTCACCATCAAAATCAAACATTTTACTGTCTTGAAACTTCTTGAACAAAATCTCAAATTATCCACTCTCCAAAGTCCCCATGTTTCATGTTAAACTTTCACATAACCTCAAGAGGTATAATCAAGAAATCCCCAAGGCAAAGTGGTGCCAATAATCGTTATCTACATTGAGGTGGGCACTAAAATTTGACTAATGCTCAAGAGCTAATGGTCGATTAGAGCTAACTCATTGAAGAGGGATAACACTTTTAGAAGTGGAAGGATACTTATAAATTATTATTAATCTTTTCAAAATATTCACTATGGCTTCCCATGTTTAAAATAAGAAATTCACTTGAGATTAAAACCAAGCACTAAGAAGAATGAAAGAACCTTGGAAGTGTTTAAAGACCTTACTTTCTATCAATTTAGATGGGTTAGTAATTAGGAAATTGATATCTTGGCAAACCCAGGAGTGGACAGGAAATTGGGCAAAGTTCATTTCTCAACATTATGTAAAGATTCTCAAATCATGCACTTGAGAAGAGGATCCAAATATGAATAGAAAAGAGTATTGGAATGAGTACATAAAAAGCAAAACATAAAATCATCTTTGAATATGCAACAAGATTCACATGCTTTCGCAGAGTTAAAACACCCAAGAAGCTAAAAGGAAGCCAATGTCAAAAGGAATATATGAGCAGGATGTATAATGATTGACAAGTAGAAGAGTCAATCTTAAAATGGATGAGGTCAAGTGATCAAAACTTCAATGATTACATTGATTGTAGGGTATGGACAAAACTTTGGGTAAGATGGCTAAGTTGTGAATGTTGTAAGAAAACATATCAACTTGAAGGAGGGAACGAGAACTACCATGGAGAATGTGAAGTGCAAAGTGACCAAGATTAAAGAAGAAAGCAACAACCATACCAAGGACTAGTAATGATAACAATAAAGGCAAAGCCCAAATTCATGAAGAAGAGCACATTGATAAAACATCCAATCTCCTTTCAATCCCTAATTTGTTTATATACTTTTGTTATGATAAATATAGACAATTTAGGTAGAATAAAGAGGTTGGTTCTATGGTGAATGTGGATCACAATCATACTCTAACCAAAAATTTCCAAAAAGTTTGTTGACAAAACTTTGCGTCAAATAATAGAGAAGTGATATATTAGAATTCATAAACCTTGTATGTTATGGTTCTCATACTTTCTTACAAGATCCTCGTAACATATTGATGGATATCCACTTTCAAAATTAAAGATGCTTTTGTTGTGTAATAATATAGATTTTAAGTTTTATTCACTAAAAAAGAAAAGTACGGGACAAAAAGGGAAATCTTTCAAATTACAAAATCCCAATCAAGAATTTCAAGAGGTTCCCTTCAAACAATATTTCAAACAACACAATTTGACCTTCATCAAAGTAGAGGAATATCAAGTCCTAGCCCCAAGTTTATATGAGAGGAATATCAAACCCTAGCCCTAAGTTTATGTGAGGAATATTAAGCCCTAGCCCTGAGTTTATAAGGATAACAAATATAATATCAAAACCCACAAAAGGGCGAATGTGTTTCTAAATTTTTTCATTGATAATACAAACTTGTAAAACAAATATCAATTATTGTCCAACATTAGCAAATAAACAATACAATAAGTCATTAACCATCTATTTCCGAGTATTCAAAATTAAATCAATCCTCCTATTACCATGTTTAGTGAAAGCAACATTGCACATCATTACATATCAAAATGAGCAATTACAATTATCGATATAAAATCCCTTTTTTAATTATTAGAACTAGAAATGTGTCATATTATTCATTATTGAAATCGCACCATTTTTAACAGCGCAATTTATCTAAAAATGATTTTATTTAAAACAAGAACCAATCAACTATTTATTTCTTAAAGTGTAATATTAAAAAAAAAAATATTGAGGTTATTTGTTAAATTGTAATATGTTTTCTTATACATTTCAATAAAATTTAATCATACATGTCATCATTCAAATTAAGATTCAATCAAACATATCACATATCTCAGCTGAAGTAACTTTTTGTTCTAATTCTTTCTGATTAAAATAGAATTCTCATTTAACCTTATTCCTTGTGCGGAATATAACACTGACAATGTCAAGTTTCTTTAGCTTTAGCAGACCGAATTCTGGGAAGTTTTTACACTCATTTTGGAGGCTGAGCCTCTGTAAAAGGCTGACTGGTTACCTTTGTCAAAGCAGATATCTGACCTATTGAGTAGGTCGAGTCCTAGATCACTGATTGTCGCATAGTTGTGACAGTTTTGGAGGCCAAGCCCTGGTTTGTCTAGGCAGCAGGCCCGAATTTCTGTGGGTGTCTTAGTGCTGTTTTTACCTTTTTGTTGAACAAATCAATTGAACTATAGGCCACAAAAGTACTGGAGCAGGGCCAAGTCACAATAATAGACCATATTATAGCAGATCAAGAGCAGAATAGATAGAGGACTGTGTTGAAGCATCCGCAGGGCAAAGGCAGAGCTTGTGTGGGCAGTTTCAGGTGGCAGGCCAAGATCTAGCCCTTAGTTTTACAAGTTGCGGGAGTAGCCAAGAGCGATAGGGTAAGGCTGCAGGGCCTGAGGTGACAAGCTGCAAGTGTTGAAGGCTGGTCATGTTTTAGTGGCCTATGAGAGCCCCTAAAAGCACCAGCAAGATAAGCATAAAAGGTCTTCAAAGCAGTTTAATTGTCAGAAGAATCAGAGGTAGCAAGGTGGCCCTCACTCTCAACCAGGAGGATAGACCATCTGAAGAAAGAGTAGCAGATCACAAACTTTAAGGTGCATTGGAGCATACCAGAGAACGGGGCAGAATCAAGGAGGTTGGTCAATGTGCTTAAGGAACAAACAAAGTGCAGGGCAAAGGCATAACGAAGCAGGACCAAGGAAGGAGAGTTTAATAAGGAACAGAGGATTAATTTTCAAGATGTAGGCTGTTGCCTACAAAAAAATTTTGCTGAGTTGGTGCTCCGCTGAGGAGATTGGAGTTTCCTGTAGGTTGGTGCCTACAAATTTGTTGAGTTGGTGCTCAGCTTAGGGGATTGTAGTCACCAGTAGGTTGGTGCCTACAAAAGTTGTAAGTTTGCAATTACTTTGTACAAGAAATCTACAAAACATTTATAAAGAAAATGGTGCAAGTATTTCTTCTAAAAGATGTGTGTATTTGATTCATGTGCATCTAATGTTTTGAAGCTAAAAAATTGTTAAAAGTAATGAAACACTGATTCACCACCCCACCCCCGCAGCCCATTCATCAGTATTTCCAACATGTATCCTATCCACCAGATACATGCCAAATGCATGTTCGACACAAGTCCTCAAAATGTCCCATGGCTCAAACATGTGTCCCATCTATAAAGCAAATCTCCAATCTTGATTCCATATAGAATTAGAGTCTAGAATTTCGATCAACGACATATGATGTTTAATAGATATCCTTATTATTATTATTTTTTAATGAAACCGATAATTTGTCGCTAAGTTTACCATCCAAGGGTCTTCTCCAATCTTCACTTTGTTGCCTTTCCCTGTGTTCCATGTTCACCATTTACCCACCAAGGGAAAGGTCATCACCAAAGCCTTACAAATCACTAAAATGCCACTCTGACTTTTTACTTCCTTTCTTATCACCGAAGACTACCAAATCATTGAAGTTCCACTGTGACCTTGCTTCCATTGTTATCTAATCCTCAATGGTTGTGGAGCTATTACCGAAAAGGTGAATACTAAAGATATATATTTGTCAAGCTCCATCCACAATCCTCTTTAGACTTTGTCAAGCGTTGATGATTTATCATCTTCCAAAGGCTGTTAGCTACCAACGCTTGACCAAAAAGGTGAAGGTAAATATTTGTCAAGCCCCATCCACCACCTTCTTTAGAAAATGAAACTGATAATTTGTTGTTAACTAAACTACCCATCCAAGAGACTTCTCCAATCCCAACTTTGTTTACTTTCCCTGTGTTACATGCCAACCATTTACCCGTCAAGTGAAAGGTCATCACCAACGCCTTCCAAACCATTGAAACTATTTGTCAAGCCCCATCGACCATCATCATCATAGCCTTCCAAAACATTGAAATTATTTGTCAAGCCCCATCGACCGTTGTTTCCTTTCCCTATGTTACATCCCAACCATTTACCCGTCAAGTGAAAGGTCATCACCAAAGCCTTCCAAACCATTGAAACTATTTGTCAAGCCCCATCGACCATCATCATCAAAGCCTTCCAAAACATTGAAATTATTTGTCAAGCCCCATCGACCATCATCATCAACGCCTTCCAAACCCTGGGTCTTCTCCAATTCCCTAATTTGTTATTTTTTTAATATATACATGTGTGTGTAAAACCTATCAAGTGTCAGGTGACTTCGCTGAGCACTAACCGCATAAAATATTTAGTCAAAACCCCAAAAGAAGATGACAAATATATCAGCTCAAGGATAAACCCCCTGCAAACACTCTTACTTGACCCCAGAAGACACTGGTCGAGATAAGCACAAGAGAGAAGCATACCATCTAACTTCATTTTCAAATTTTAGATAAAGCAATATGTTGTCCTTGTAAGAATCACCTCTGATGATTGCATGTTAAGCAGTGTTACACAAGGTCTCGCCCCCTCACCTAGGGGTCTAGATTCCTTGCCCCCTCGCGCTCCGTGGCCTTGGGGACTTCTAGGGGGCATTCCCCTCACGCCCCCGCACACCCCTTCACGCCCCCCTCACACCCCTTTTAGTTTATGGTTTCGTGTTAAAAGTTGGTGTGCCACTTAGCATGTTTGAGAATCCAAGTGATTTTGATTCAGATGGTGACATGGTTGATTCTAATATATTCGTGCAGCAACTGGATGCAGAGACTAGTGTGGCATTACCTTGAGCATTTATGCTCATTTATCATTATGATGATATCATTTGATATTCATATGTTATGTTTTATGTTTCAAACATAACTTATTTGCTTTTAAGTTTTATGTTTCAGACTTGAGTTGTAAACTTCAGTTTAAACTTTATCTTGAATCTTGATATAATGTCATATGATATCGTAAAATTTATTTTCATTGTACATTGTTAGTAGTTACATTAATGATTATACAATTACAAACTTAAAAACTTACATGTATGATTGTATGATGTATGTTTTAACTTTTAACTTTTAAATTTGTTTCAGTTATATGATTCATCATTCATCGATTTATAATTTTATCATTTATGATTTATCTTTCATGATAAGTGTATGATGACTGTATATACATTCCTTGCAAAAATACAGTTACATTATAAATATTAAATTTTATAATTTTTATGACCCTGACATCCCCCTACGTTCCCTGAAAATTGGTAGGGAGCTTTTGCATAGGCCACTCACATGCTCCCTCGCCCTTGTAAATATTAAATTTTATAATTTTTATGACTCCGACATCCCCCCACGTTTCCTGAAAATTGGTAGGGAGCTTTTGCATAGGCCACTCCCGTGCTCCCTCGCCCCCTCGCTCCCACCTTCAGGGAAATTGGTGGAACATTGATGTTAAGGCTCTATTGTTGTTATTGAAATCCTTTTCCAAATTTCCTAATCTGAATGGCACTAACTCGTACCAGTATCAATCAGAAAGGTAGTCATAGCCAGAATTTTAGAACGATTTGCCATATTGTGGTGCCTGCAAATGACGTTCAACATACTTTTGACCAGTTTTTGAGTACTAATAGTCAGATCAGGTCAAATAAAAAAGGAAATGGTATATTTAAAAGAATTCTAAGCACAGAAAAATCTTTTGATCTCGGTCTATCATGTAATAATCCGGCCCAAAAGTATGGCCAAGGGGCTGCTCAAACTGTAACTCTGTAACTCCTGAAAGAAATAAACTGTTTTTGTTACTAAAAACACTGGACTTCCAAAATAAGCATACCGCATAATACTGACTATTATCAAAGGAAGCTACATACGACACCAAACTAGCATAAATCATGTTGAAACTCAGCATATTCCTTGTTCTTTAAAGATGGGACATGTGTGAATATCACGTGTTAGTTGTTCTAGGTTATTGGTATTCTCATATCACCTTCCTACGCAATTATACGAGGAAAAAAATAAAATCCATGCTCTATTTTTCACTAGACTATTACTGATGGTTTTGTGTGTGTGTACACTTACCTAGACCATACGAGCTATCATATTTATTCTCGGAAGCACTCATCACCTAGAACCTAAGAACTATTATATTATTCTCAGGAACCTCTTTGTAAGTTACAACTAGGCAAATGCCATTATCTTGAAATCTTGAAATCGTCGTTTAGAGTGATAAAAGTAAAGTACATCCATATTCCCTATAAATACCATCATAACCACCATTTCCCAAAAACATTGTTGGGCATTGTTTTTCTTAAAGCATGCGTTATACATAACCAGAATTATGTGTAACAACTCCACATTTATAGTGTCCAGACTCCGTACCACATAAAAAGCTGCTCACTTAGACTCATCCTTCATGAGCAGAAGCAAAAATCCAACCATGAGTATGTAAACAACACAATCCTCGTCACATGCATATGAATATCCCGATCAAAATCATATAGTTATGATACGTCAACCACACCAACCAATTGTTTTTTGTATGTTTAGACCATGAGGGTTTGGTTCTTCAGGTGGAGGAGGTGGCTTTGGCTCTCTAGGTTTTGCATAGTCCGCAAAAATAACCCATCCATCCAGAAACTGTACAAATATTCAAAGTTAACTAATTATTAGTAATGATCAAAAATTACCTCTAAATATTAAATAAATTCATAGATACTTACTTTACCGTCCATTCCTTCTTTAGCTTTAGCAGCTTCTTCTTCTGTGGCATATCTCACAAAGCCAAAGCCTCTTGATCTTCCAGAAATCTTATCAGTGACAACTCTAGCTGCAAATATATACAGTAATCAGGGGACTGGATAAAAGATATTTCTGAAGCAGACTGTAAAAACAGAGGGACTTGCAACAAAAAAGGATGCATGTACTTTACCTTCGAGGAGTTGCCCAAACTCTGAAAATTTAGCTTTCAAACCTTCATTAGTGGTTTGTCTAGAGAGTCCTGTTATTCATACGAAACAGTCAAAACATTCTCTTATTTTAATATATGCTTTGCGAAGACAAGTTGCAAGAGAATAGTATTTAAGCTATCAATTAGACAAGCTCAAAATTTCTGATGCAATGAAAGAGAAAATTTGGGTAAATACTACAAAATAAAAATTAAAACCAAAAATAAAAAACAAAAACAAAACATTAGAGCTAAGGGTGGCTGACACCCTGGTTACCAGAAACGGCACGTTACCAGGCGTTTTGGGAAAAAACAGTGCTAGAAACGTAACGGCCGGGGAAACGCCGTTCTGTACGGTCGTTTCCGTTGTCAGCGCCCAAAAACCGGTTTCTTGCGAAACGAGTTGCCAAACTGACTGTTTCTTACCACCGTTTCTTCACAGTTTCCTCTGGACTGGCCTTAACGAACTGTGAAACTGGTTGTTTCTGCCTTAACTGCTGTTCAAAACTCAAGTAATCTGTTCCAAAACTACAGAGGGTTTTTTTATAAATTGTAAATTCATTAAAACGGGTTTTTTTATAAATTGTAAATTCATAAAAGCTCGAACTCTCCAACTCTGAAACTTGAGTGATTATGTATAAACTATGCATAGTCTGTTCTAGAGGTTTTTTAATCAATTTTAAATTCATAAGAACTCGAACGCTCTAGTTCTGAAACTGTAGTTGATCATCTATAAACTGTGCGCATGGAGAAAAAACTCCAGTTGTTATTGCGGGAAGCAATGTTCTTCAATTATTTAAGAGGCAGAGCAGAGTCTAATACCATTCACCGGATACAAGGAAAGCGCAGATTAGCGCCAATTGAGCAGCTTCATGCAGCGAGTTAGCTTCAGCGCCATTTCAATCTCAGCGATCTCAGCGTTGGCCCTTCAGCAATTTCAGCCCTCAACATCGATCTCATCTTTCAGGTGAGTCCATCAGACTACTGATTCCTAAAAATTTGATTGGTTGTGAGGTAAACTTTGTAAAGAATTTGTTGTAAGCTTTGTAAAGAATTTGTTTAAATTTCTATGAATCTGTATGAATCTGTATCTGCGCAAGTGGATTTAAAATGATCTACATATGAATGTTTGTTTACAATTTCACAAGGTGAAACATTGATGTTTATGATTAATTATGTTTTTTTCTCTCTCCTCGTTTCTTATATGCGAAACCTCTAAACACCGTTTCTCGTACCGTTCTCGTTTCTCGTTTCGTTTCCCGTTTCTCGTTTCTGGTAACATAGGCTGACACGTCAATTTTAAAGCCAAAAAATTATATTTCACTAAACATTATAAATAAACAAAAACTCACGTCCTTAAAACTAAAGGTCCCTTTATCCTTGAGGAGCCCGTTGCAATAGTCTCCACATGATGTCCGCCGCACAAAGGAAAAAATTGGCTTTGGAGTGAAGTAAATTGAAAGCTAACAGGATAGGGCACTGTTGGGTAGCCAAGTAGTTCACATGGGTGCAAGAATGGATCAATGAATCAAATAACTGTGTATGGGTTCCAGAAAGAATAGACATCCAACAAAATTGTGGACCGAAGGAGTTGAAGCTTTCTATTGGAGAAATACATAAGAATTGAATATTTCAGTAGACTCACTCAGAATCTCAATAGAATATCAAAATATAGTTTCAAAATTTCGTGAAAGCTATTTTATTTCAGTGATGCATAAACTATAAGAAAGCAGCATGTAAACATGGACACTGGATCTGAGCATAAATAGATATGACAGGCTGAAAATCAGAAGAGAGCTGAGCATGAATGAAGAGAGCATTAAGGTTAACAGTTTGGATTTAAGGATTAAAGCTCTAAATCATTTACTGAAGACCTTGACCAGAGAGAGGGAGATGGAGGGAGAGAAAAATGAGAGCACCTTGCACTTAGCCAGGAACAGAAAAAACAAAAGACAGGAATCAATCCGCAAATTCCAAGTAGAAAGTTAGCAGCATATAGTTTAGCATTGAATTTTTATTTGCTCAATTCTGAACATTCAGCAGATCCTTCTCATGATTTTGAAAGTTCGCTTAAACAAACAAGCAGGGATGCACCCTTCTCATCTGCACCACAGCATGTAATCCAATATTGGAAAATAATAGACAGAGAATGAGTGAACTTGAACTTATTATGTTTTAGTTTGGACTTTGGAGTTTAGCTAAACACCTGTTTCAGTGTCTTTGTGACCCAATTATACTGGCTTGAAGGGCTCAAAAGTGATACAGATATTCTGAAAACCTTCTAACATTTTAACTGTTTTGATTCATAAAGTTTTCATACAACTTATAGAACATATAGTCGAAAGATAAGGGTGGTTACACAAAATGCTTTATCCAGCTTCCACTTCTTATAACGGGATAAACCCTGGATACTAATTGTCATCCGCGCCTTATTTTAGAATTGCTGTCCACCTTTAAAACCCTAGCAAAGTACCAAAACAAAATAATAGCTAAAAATACTAATAGCAAGACAGAAATACACAACTCCAACAACTGGGTGTAGCTTGAGTGGATGAGAGGAGAGTTGTTATCCTCCCCCATCCTGGTTCAAATGCCACTTTGCAAAATCCTTGCTCCTTTGTGAGCCAATTGTTGAATGTTGACCTAACCTTGAGCCCTGAAGAGTCCTGTTTACCCTGGGTACCATCCTCGGAATGAGGGGAAGTGCCCAGTGGGTTCCCCATGAAAGGTATTCCACAGAAAGGAATAAAAAATTTAAAATAAATAAATAAAACTCTGAACAAAAACTATTCATCATCCAAGACATTTCCAGGAAAAAAAATACGAACTTTATTTGAGTTATGTTTCTCAAAGTGTTAAACAACAAACCACAAGTTAAACAACCTGGGAGATAAGAGGCAAAAAAGTGGAAAATGAAAAGATATTAAGTGTGACAGAACTCACCGATTTCTGTGAGTAGAGTATTTAACAAGCCATCCCAAGTTCCAACTCCTTGGCTTGGAAAGACAAGTAAATACCTCCAGCAAAACTGATGAGTTACAGGTCAATATGGCCAAAACTCGTTGCATCTCCAATAACTCACAAGTCTATGAGTTTTTAATAATTCACAAGTCTGTAGAGACTAACCCAGATACCAAGTGAAGACGCTGCTGCTATTGTAGGAATCATTTTGCTGCCTTATTTAATTTTCTTCTAAAATATAAATCCTTGAGCCATTTCTAATAGAGAGACAACAGGAAAAATCCCTCACCATTGATTGTTGTTGGAAGTTAATTACAGATGAATATAAAGGAACCCCAGGACAACAATCCACCATCACCACAAACAAATTCAACTGCAACAGCCACTGTTGGCACAGATGAATCATAGTGCAACAATCCATGTAAGACAGAATTTGGAATCGCCCACAATCGATAAGTGTTTCTTGTAGCACATCAAAATTTCCTTGTTTTTACGAGAGCAAGAAACTGCCAGGAGAATTGAAGCCCAGCAATGTCTTGGCTGCCATTTGAGATATTGATCAAGTCTAGCTCTACTGATAAAGAGGGAGAACTTGTCATCCGTCCAGGTTTAAATTCCCCTTGTGACATGTTCAAATTTAACAAGTAAATTTATTAATGTCCAACTGATGACCACAAAAGTAGGTCGCTGGCACTGAAGAAGAGTACAATCAGTATGACTACAATGTGGGAGTGCAAGTGCATCTCCTCAAAAAATGCTCAAAATAAGATATAGAGAGAAAGAAACCAGTGGTAGTGCTGCCACGGCAAGTATATAAGAGACTGTTATATAATACAAAATACTCCACAGCTGCGGCACAATACAAAAGAGTAATGGCCTGCTAAAAAAGGAATGAGTGAGTGAGATGGCAAGGTCTGGCAATATAGCTAGAGATGTCAGGGGCTCCTGATTCTAATGACCGATGGTGAGGGAAGTGAACTAGATACAAGTTCGACATCAAAGTTCCCTAGGGCCAGCAGTGGATCAGACCGTATGATCCTTGGGGGATGTGTGAGCGAGGAATACTCCTAGCATCCAAGGTCAAAAGGAAGCAATTTTGAGTAGGTCTATGGCCCGCTCCTATGGGATTGGGAGGTAGTCGAACATGTAAGGAGCACCCTGCTCTGGAACTATCTAGAGTTGGTCCTTCTAGTGCTCCGAGAACCTGCGAACTGATTTATGGTTTTGCATCATCAGACTAGTCTCAATGGTATCTGTCGATCTTCCCGAGGGGAAGGCTGACAAGGGACTCGAGATCTCACCCTTCTATTTTCTGGAGCATTATCAACCTTTGCATGTCGCTTGTGGCCTTGGCCAGATGAATCCACATGAAAGAGTGAGGTGATTGTCCTGGTCATCCCAAGGCGGGGCATGGTTGTGTAGGAGCTATGATTTGTGGCTAAAAATCTCCCTGATGAAGAGTGCTAAGCATCGTAAATCCTGGTACCTGAAGAAGGTAGAGAGGGATCCTCCCGAATCTCGATATAGCCAGTGATATCGTCCTCTAATCTCATAACATAGGGGGCACCTAAAAATGAGTTTTGTCTTTGTCCTTGGCTCCTACAGGTAACACAATTGGTAGATTCTATACTAGTGTGGTATATGTTGCTTCGTCTCTATTTGGAGTCTATGAGAACCAACACAGAATTGTCCCAATAGGATTCTAAGCAAATGCATCTAATGTCAATGTCTGCAAGGGGGGCGAACTATGATGCCAACCTGCAACTCCAAAAGTGCTCTAGGTAGAAAGACATTGTCGAGCCCAAGCTCGATGGAGGTGAGGTCCAAGTGACCCAAATGTAAAATCTATAGATATCTATACATATCCTCTCTAATGGCCTAGTTCAATACCTGTTGAGTTGGCAAGAGATGGCTCGGTGCATCAAGGGAGAAACTGAACGAGGACAGGTGCTCTGGAAAGATAGTCAATGACTGGAGAAGTCGAGAAGCCTTTGAGAACCAACCTCGAGCTTGTCTTGACGAGGGGGGATTAAGGCAAGAGCCTCCTATGAGCAAACAGCAGGGTAGGGACACCTCTCTCTCCCAGCCTCCAAGTCTCTAAAAGGCCAGACTCTATGAAGAAAAGAAATCAAACGAAAAATTATCTCGAGGCAAAATGGGTGGACACCAAACTCTGCCTAAATAATGGGTTGTGGAATTGTTCGCTTACAGGGGATGATGCATCAGAGAAGCAGGGTCTGCACTCTCTCCAAACTGGCCCAATCTATCTACAACAAACTCAGTCCCCAGACTTTGCAGCCATAAAGAATTGTGGGTCTAATAATTGCCTCTATGAGGTAAATTTTGGACAAGATGTCTTGAAACTGGATCTAAAATCGTCTCTCAATGAGGGCAACTGAACAATATCCATTACTGAGTTGAGGCTAGAGTGTTTGTTGCATACCAAAATGAGGTCATGTGACTTGTACCCTCAAGTAGGTGTAAGAGTGGTGATCTCAATCTCAACGCCCCCAATAGTAGAAATTGTAAGAGAGTTCTTTGATGCATTAAAGGCTAGAAACTTGGTTTTACCCAGGTTGATCGTCAATGTCAAAGATCACGAAAGCTAGATAGTGCATCTTGATCTCTGTAATCCCGTGGGAGAAGAAGCCAACAAGACCAAATCATCGGCGAAATGTAGCAAAATCAACACCTAGTGTAGAAGACAACCACCCCCCTCCTAGGTATGCTCATGTAGGAAAGACTCTAGCTCATCAATATAAATCCTAAAGAGGTTCGACAAGAGGAGGCTACCTTGTTTGACTTCGATGGTACTCTGGATGAAATCATAAAGGCCATTTGCCATCTTGAACCATCCCAAAATTGACTCATACAATCTCTTAATGGCAGCCAAGAGGGTCTCAAATATGCCAATGTTGTGGAGCCTTTGGAACAAGGCCTCCCTCAAAATTGTGTCAGATGCTTTCTAGAAGTCTACAAAGAAACTATAAACCTTCCAAGAGCGATGAGCCTCCTCAATAACGACTCAGAGAATGAAGATTTATTCAATCATCCAATAGTTTGGTCGGAAACCTACTTGTCCTTGAGCCCTAATATGACAAATCTCCAATTCCTCAAAGAGCCATTGGTGTAAGACTATGGCTAAAGCTTGGAAAATGTCCGACCCACCATGATAGTTTGGTACTTGTTTGGATCAAATCTACTCCATGATTTGTGGATGGGGTGAGTAATGTGTCTTGTCCAGGAGGAGGGGAGCTTGAACCAAAGTGGAAAAAGTTGACCTCGGTAATAAATCAACAAGGGTCCGGAAATTGAAAAATTCGTTGAAGTCTGGAGGTTTTTGAAAAACTCGGCAAAATTTTAAAAGTACAAAAATATTCATTTTTTTTAAATCTTTTTAGCATCTACAGTGTCCACAACGTCAAAAAAATGCAATGCCACATAAATATGAAATGAAAGCTAATATATAAGATGCATAAGAAGTCTTGTGCTACATCACATATCAATAGTGAATCAAGTCCTGAATCCCGAGTCTTGACTCGGTCTCAAGAGTCAAAATATCAACAAAAAATATAATAAATGTATATCATGAGTCATTTACATGTCATAAACTAATCAGTCACTGAGTTCCTCTACCCTTTTACGGGAATAGGGAATGGTTTTGCCTTTTCCTTTAGAGGAAGAAGGCCCTACCCCTAGGGCTATAAATGGACTCTATCGTCCTCTAGAAGCAAAAATAGGAGGTCGTCTCCATCCTCTAATGTTGCCCATCCTAGATGGTGTCTGCTCCTCCTCCTCCTCCTCCTCTCCCTCCCCTGCAGCTCCTACCTCCTCCGGCTCCAGTGTCGTCCTCTAACCAATCAAGGATCGAGTCCATGATAGGCCTCTCAGTGTCAACCCTGCATGCAGCAGTGGTGTCAAGGCTCAATATGGTTCAATGAAATGGCTTCCACGTTAGGGGCTTTTTAAAGTTGTCTCACCCACAATCAAGTAAATCTCCTCCTCTTGGGCAATGACAAACACCTCCTCTCTACACAAGCATGAATTGCAAAGGTCAGAGTGCAAAATGAGTGGAAAAATTGGCCCTTTCCTAACTTAAACGTGGCCAAGCACCTCACGAGTTTTTGGATAAACTCCTGATTTTATCCCAAGTTTTACGATTAACCCTGAGTTTTTCATTTTTTTTTTAAATTGTGAAATACTTATCCGATTGAAAAAAACGTGAATTCTGGATGTTATCATGATTTTATCGGGAATTTTTCCACAAGGGCCATAAACACACCACATGGTTAAATAAATATGCAATATTGAACTCAAGAGACGAGATGCCGAGTTTAAGAAATTCAGCTTGAAGCCCTTCCTCATCAGCTGCTATGTTAGTACTCATAGCTATGGCTACTTTCCTAATGTCCCTCTCAGAAAAGAGGTGGCATAAGGAGGGGGCTGATGCAGATAATAGATTGTGTAGAAATGTCATAGAGGGGTTTGTGTGGGAGAATAGTGTAGAGCCCTACTAAAACCATCATTTTATACAGAACTTATCATATACATATTATTAAGCATAAATACAAGATAAATGGGATCAGCAATAAAATTTAAACTTACATAAGAAACTATTCTATACATAGAAAAATACCTGGAACAAAACTGATGATTTCTAGAGCTGTGGTTCTCCTTGTGAATGCAACGGACAGGTTACCGAAACAATCGTTTCCTCCCAGCCAATCTAGGATTGTTTCCTAGACCCAGAAGATGCCTCTTCTGCCCCCGTGCCCAGAATTCCAAGAGCAGTGAGTCTTCCTCCCTTCGGAATAGTTCACATTCCTCCACACTTCCTCTTGAAAAAATGCAGAATTTAGCAAAAACCAGTCCCCCTTCTCCTTCACATCCCCTCCCTTATATAACTTTTATCCACCGCATTATACTTACGTAGATATTATACTTATGTAGATATTATGGCATTTATGTGGATATTCATGCATTTATATGGATATTATATTCATTTATTTAGATATGGTGAGAATTTATGTAGAGATTAACTTGGATTAATTATTTTAAGATTTAATTGTATTATTCTTGTTTTTTTTATTTTTTTATTTAAATTAACTTTATAATTAATTGAATTATATTATTATTTTATTTGTCCCTTCATATATAATTTGTACTGAATTATATTTTTTTTTCTTGAATAATGCTCTACCATCTATACGTATATAGAGCGGTATACATGTTGGTATTTCACTATATCTTGGCGAGATAGATTGCATTGTGATATTCCATTCATTACTCTAACTTAGGTAGTCTCAATACTAGCAGGTATGTATACTAGTGTGGTGTATGCGATATATGCATGTGTAGCTATCATATGTGTATGTTGTATACACACTAATATTATTTTGCTTATACTTGGAACGGGTCATTACATACTTCCTCTCTTCGGAAAACTTCATCCTGAAGTTAGGGTTTTATATAATCATATTAATAGTTGCGTTTTAGACATTAGGGTGATTGTATAAGGCTTGTAATTTAAGATTGACTTTCTATTTGAAGAAGTATATATTAGTAATTTAATTATTACTTCCCATCTTGACCGAGTCTCCAAGCTATTCTAGAGTCATTATATCCTTCCTAATCTCTTCCGCTCTCATCCTATCCATCATCTACAGGCATATGCCATGGCATCAGTTTTACTGATCCATTCATAGACCTTAAGGGTAGCAGTGTCGATTACGTCGACCTAATTTATTTGTAGGCATCCGGCAGTCATCATCACACATCTAGGGGAGCGTGACTTGCACAGTCCTCCCATGACTCCAGGTTTTTGGAGGATAAACGGTGGGCAACACCTCCACCCCTCCTAGTAGGAACAGGGTCAACACCCTATCATGGGATCTCATGGAGTCTCAACTATTCTTGGAATTTTGTCATCACGTAGATTGTTTCGGTAACGATGTGTTCTGCAAAGTGATCACTTATACACACTCTGCAATGTAAACACTCGTACACACATTACAACATATGCATCTATATATTTAATACAATTTCTCGCTAGATACAGCTCCTGTATAGTTCATACATGTTCCATCTATGATATATTGTATTCAGTCATTCTCAAACTATATACTAATATGTTTCCCTTTCATATTTAAAATGTAGTTACTCTTCTATCTATTTTCCTTCAATCATATTGAGATGCAAAATGAAATGAATTAACATATAGTCTCATTTATAACGTAATCTATGATTTCATATTCTTTCAATGTTAATTTAAATGACATATTTGAATATCGGTATCCATGCATTAGTGAAGTTTAAACAAACAGCATATATCATGTATCACTAGAGTGAAGTAACATTCTATCTTTATGGGTATCCATGTACCAGCAAAGTAAAACTCATCCTGACGTTATATTTCAAAATAAAGTTTCAAGTATCAAAATAGGGCAGTCATATACATAGAAAGTTTCCAGTTTCTCACAATTTAGCATAAGTTGAGGTAATTTTGGCATAAAGTCTCAGCATCTTCCCAAGTCGCCGACCCAGGACTATATTTGTCCCACTGGACTTTAACTTGGTCTATCAGACGATTCCTGAGCTGTCGAACCCTACGTTCCAGAATACGTAATGGTTCGACCGTAATGGTTCCCTCATCCGATACCTGCAGTTCCTTCCAATGAAGATCATAAGATTTGTCAGCGATATAGTGTCGTAAAGTAGATACATGAAATATATTATGAATTTTGTGCAAGTGGGGTGGCAATGCGAGACGATAGGCGACAAGTCCAACTTTTTCCAAGATTTCGAACGGCCCTATAAATCAGGGTGATAATTTTGTCCCCTTCCCAAACCGAATGGTGCTCTTATTTGGCCTGATACAGATGAAAAACCGATCTCCTACTACATAGTTTCTATTTGTCCTATGAGCATCAGCATAACTTTTCTGTCTATCCTGTGCCTCTTTCAATCGTTGCCTAATCAGCTTTACATGTTCATCCATCTCCTGGACCAATTCTGGCTCGACTATTACCCAGTCTTCTAACCTGTCCCAACTCAACGGTGTTCTGCAGGGTCACCCATATAATGCTTCAAATGGAGGCATCCCAATTGAACTGTGATAGCTATTGTTGTATGCAAATTCTATTTAGGGTAAGTATTTTTCCCAGCGCGATTGTTGGTCCATAACATACATCCTTCGCATATCTTCTAGTACTTGATTTACCCTTTCTGTTTGTCCGTCAGTTTCGGGATGATAAGTTGTGCTCAAATTTAACTGAGTCCCTAAAGCTGATTGCATACAAGTCCAAAACCTTGATGTGAATCGAGGATCTCTATCTGATATGATTTTCTTAGGTACTCCATGAAATCTAATAATTTCATTTATGAATACCCGGGCTACATCAGCAACTTTGTAAGTATCTCTTACCGGGATAAAATGGGCGCTTTTAGTTAATTTATCTACCACAACCAAAATGTCGTTATGCCTTTGTTGTGTAAGGGGTAACCCAACGATGAAATCCATAGAAATTATTTCCCACTCGGTCATAGAGTTGACATGAGGTTGTAGGAGACCTGCTGGGTGACAATGATCAGCTTTTACCTACTGACATTCAAGACACTTAGCGAAAAATTGGACAATGTCGTTTTTCATGCCTAACCAAAAGAAGAGTCTCTTAGTGTCAGCCAACGTTTTAAAAAACAAAATTGGGTTCCGACCAGGCCGAGGGTCGGCTCGGACTCCGACTCTGAATCGGTAATGACTCGGTCGACTCGGTTTCAATGACTCGGTTTTTGTAAAAAATACATTAAATATTATTTTTTTTGTACAAAAACATAAATTTAAAGATTTTTATTCATGTTTCCAAACACAAAGCATTACAATATAGACAAAAGACAACATATGATCAAAGTAGGCTCGTGAATATATCCATTATATCAAAATTGCACCTAGTGCACTGTCCAAGGACCAATACACGATGATGATATAGAGATCAAAACAAAAAACATAACCAATGTCACTAACATCAAGGTACATAAAGGGATTGGTGCTCTTGATTAAATACGTGTTCCATACCCTAATACATGACAAAATTCGATGGAAACATTGCAATAACCCAATCCGAAATCCTGAAAAAACTGATAAGTCTGCTGGATTTTGAATGAGATCTAAAATTCTACTTTCTCCATATGAAATCCAATGAGGTCAGAACCACTCTCAAACATCCTGAGTCATTTCATGGTAATGTTAAAAATTTAAGTAAAAGTTTACTTTAAAAATTTAACATTACCATGAAGCTGCTCCAAAAACCAACTCCACAACTGTTCAGAAAACCCTCACAAATGCTCAAGCAATTCAATTAGATAGATGTGAGGTATTGAGAGGGGTTGGGTAAGTTAAATAGGATGGGGAGGGGTTAGATAGCCTAAACAAAACCTAACAGCAAAAAAAATTTCATTTTCAAGTCCGATTTTTTATTGTTTTTGGGCCCCCCGGCCGGCGGGAACAAACTAGCCGGTTTAACTCGGACCAGGTCGAGTCGGCTAGTTTGTTACCGAACCGGCCGAGTTGGTATACCGCTCGGCCGGCTCGGTAACAAACCGGCCACCTGACCGGTTTAACCGCTGAGTCGGATCGACCTACCCTTTGGCTCGGTCGACTCGGCCGATTTCGAGCCAGACCGGCCTGGTTTTAAAACTATGGTGTCAGCATAAATCTTCTTTACACCAGGATGTGCACAATACACTGCTCTATGGGCTTCCTTCAAGATGGTGTTTCGGAGATCTCCACTATCTGGAATATACATCCTTCCATGAAATCGTAAAATTTCGTCTTCTTCCAAATCATATCCTTCGAACTTAGGTTCCTTTGAATGGTTGCTATCAAGCCCCGACCTTACTTTTAAGTACCAACTATCTCTTACGAGATGTTCAAGTACTTGATCTCTTAAGTCCACCTTGATAGGTATGAGGGAAAATATTCGAGGTCTTCTACTTAAAGCATCTGCTACTACATTCTCCTTCCCTTTTTAATATGAAATAACAAAATCATATTCACTTAAAAATTCACTCCATCATCTTTGTCTAGCATTTAAGTCTCTCTGGATGAACAAATAATGTAAACTTTGGTGGTCACTTTTAAGCACAAAATTTCTGCCAACCAAGTAATGTCTCCATATCTTTAAAGCTAAAACCACTGCATCTAACTCTAAATCATGCATAGCATAAAGTTCTTCATGGAGCTTTAATTTTCTTGAAGCATATGATATTACGCCTCCTTCCTGCATTAATACTGCACCTAACCCCTGTTTAGATGCGTCAGTACACACAGTAAAATGTTTCTCCATATCAGGTACTCGCAAAATGGGTGCACTAGTCAATAATCTTTTAAGTTCAGAAAATGTTTTATCACATTCCTCAGCCCATTCATACCTAACACCTTTGCGCTGGAGCGTTGTGATCAGCTTTGCAATTTTGGAGAATCCCTCCACAAACCTTCGATAGTAACCTGCTAAACCCATAAAACTACGCACTTCATGTGCATTTTTAGGTACCGGCCACTCTCTAATTGTGTTTACTTTTCCAGGATCCACAGAGATCCTTCATCGGATATGATATGACCTAAGTAACAAATTTCCTTTTGAAAGAAAGCGCATTTGGATAATTTTCCATATAACTTGTGTTCTCTGAGGCAAGATAATATCATCCAAAGATGCTCTTCGTGCTCCTCCTCATTCTTAGAGTAAATGAGAATGTCGTCCAGGAAGACTTGCACAAATTGATCGAGATATTTGCAAGGAACGTTGTTCATAAGGTTTATGAATACCGCAGGTGCATTGGTCAACCCAAATGGTACCACAATGAATTCATAATGCCCGAAATGAGTTCGGAATGCAGTCTTAGAAATATCACTTTCATTAACCCTTAATTGATGATAACCTGATTGCGGATCGATCTTTGAAAACACTGCAGCTCCTTTCATTTGATCAAAAAGGTCGTCAACGCAAGGCATTGGATACCTATTCTTTACCGTGGCCCGATTTAAATCTCGATAGTCCACACATAGTCGTAATGAACCATCTTTCTTCTTGACAAAAATTACAGGAGCGCCCCAAGGTGAAACACTGAGTCGAATGCGTCCTCTATCTAACAGTTCTTTCAGCTGTATTTGTAATTCTTGAAGTTCAGGGGCAGTCATTCTGTAAGGTGTTTTAGATATTGGTTTCGTACTAGGTTTCAATTCTATCGAGAGGTCTAGCTCTCTTTTAGGAGGCAGTCCTGGTAATTCCTATGGAAAAACATCCGAAAATTCTGATAGAATTAGATACTGTTCTAAGGATGGTCCTTTCTCCTTACTTACTTCTTGAACTGCATACACCTGGCAACCTTTCCTTAAGCACTGTTTCATTTGCATAGCTGAGATGAAGTGTAAGGATACTTTCCTCTTAATAACTTGGATTTGTATTGTCTATGTGCAAAGTATTGTTTTCCCGAAACAGTCTACCCATGCATGATGCAACTCTAACCAATCCATCCCTATCACCAGGTCGTAAGTTCCTAGCGCTGTGACATATACTTTTAGTTTGGTCGAACAGACTCCTAGATCAACTTTGCAATCCTCAAAACTTAATTCTACTGGTTGAATTTCTCCCGAAGCCATTTCTACCTATCTGAAATCGTTTTGTTTGCACTCTGCCAACCACATTTATTTAATGTATATGATGAAATAAAACTATCAGTAGCGCCAATGTCTAATAAGATTTTTAGTTTTATCCCATTGATTGTACCTGAAGACTCCACTACAGTGGATTGATGTGTTGCTTGGTTGTTGTTGACAACGGCATGGATTCTATGATTGCCTTGGGTATCTGATGATGGTCATTTTCCTACTCTCTGTGAGTTCTTCGGACAATCACGCTGAAAATGAGGTCCTCCACACCCCCAACAATCAACTTGGGTTGGCCCCCTTGATTCTGACTGTGAATTTCTAGACCAAGATCTCTGTCCCCTGGTGCTACTTCCTCTCCCATTCCTTCCCCGATTACCAGTCCCTCGAGATTTCCAAGGACTGATGTTTGAGGATTCAGAAGCTATAGTATTAATGGTCATGGGAGCTCCTGCTCCTACTCCTCTTAGAGTAAACCTGTTACCATAAGGAGGTGGTCTCGAGCTATTTCCTCGGAAGAAATTTCAGGGAGTCTTTCCTGTAAATCCCTGTTGTGATGGTTCAGCTGGCCTGAAATCCCTTTTAATTCCCAGATGTTCTTCTGCATATCGTGCACATTCAATCGCCTCTGCTACTGCTGATGGCTTCCACATTCTTACCATGGCCCTGATTCAAGGATTTAACCCATATATGAAACGCTCGGTTTGGCATTCATCTGTGTCTAGATAAGGAACATATTTCACAAGCTCCATAAACTTTATCTTGTATTCTTCCACGGTCTTATTACCCTGGATTAGAGTATGGAAGTTTCCTACTTGCTGCTCTTGAAATAAAGGTGGTAAGTATTTTGCACGGAATCGGTCTACAAACAACTCCCAAGGAACAATGTCCGATGTGATATGTAGTTGTTTTTCTAGATTTCCCACCAAATCAGAGCATTCCCCCTGAGTTGGAATATGGTGATCTTTGTTTTAGAGGTAGAGGAATATTCTTAGTGCGAAGCACCTTATCATCCCTTCTAACCATGCTTTGGCATGTTCTTCAGCTTTTCCTCCTGAAAATTCCGAGAGTTTAATCTTTTGCAGTTCCCGGGAAATATCTTCTTTGTGGCTTATAATCATAATCTTTAAGCTTCTCTGAATTTCTTTCCTCTAGATGAGGTCGTTCTTCTTTGCTACTGGTCGTCTGCGACCTTTTTAATGTTTCCAAAATGGCTTCTAAGGAACGCATTACAGTAGTTAGATCGGGTGCTAAAGCAACTGGTGCTAATACCGATCTAGGTGGTGGCGATGGTGACGGTGTTGGCGACGATGATGGTGGAGGTGTTCGAGATGGCGATGCATCTCGCTGGCGTTTCCGCCTTTGGTACGTTCTTACCATTGTGACTTTTCTTGAAATACATAATAAATTTATGAGACTCGTGTAAAATTTATTTATTTATTTATTTATTATTATTATATATATATATATATATATATATATATAGAGTTGATGTAGCTATGTGTACGTATTGTGAAATTAAAAGTCCATTAAATTAATTTCACTAATTTTAATTAAATTAAAATATCCATTTATTATAATGTTACAAGATGTAAACCATAGCTTCGTTTAAAATAGCGTCGTCTAAATCAATACTTAACAATCAAATAAGCGTTCGGTAACAATTACAACCAAATAGTAAATAAAAGTAATAATATTAAATATATTATTATAAACTGAATTAAAATAAAAATATATGTATTATGATATTATAATTATATATTAAAAGTGTTATTATGACGGGTTTTGTTAGGAAGATTTGGACCTACTAAGGGGTTCTTACATTTTAGTTAAATTTAGTAGCAAGGTAATAATGTGATTTCTCGATTATAAAATATTTTTTGACAGACTAATATTTTAACATTTAATGGTATCGAATAAACATGAAGAGACAATCTTTTATGATTCATTAATAAATTGCTTTAGAGAGTACGTTTCCCCATTGTTAGTTTACACCCAGGAGTAAGTGAATTAAGGTCAAACAACCCCTCTATAACCATATTTAGGATCAGATTCACTTAGAAAATATTATGAAATACATCATTATCTATCAGAAACCTTGCATTTTACTCTAGAATTTCCACACATAGAATACCCTGCATAGGACAAGGAGGTCGCATGGCCACCCTCCTTGACCTCGGTACCAGTAAGACCTACCTGCAGGTAAAATAGCAAAAGAACTATACCCGTATGCAATAATATAATTATAATACATCAACATATAATTGAACCCACATAAATGCCATAATATCTACGTAAGTATAAGGTGGCGGAGAAAAGTTATATAAGGGAGGGAATGTGAAGGAGAAGGGGTACTAGTTTTTGCTAAATTCTGTGTTTTGTCAAGAGGAAGTGTGGAGGGATGTGAACTGTTCCGAAGGGAGGAAGACTCACTGCTCTTGGAATTTTGGGCACGGGGGCAGAAGAGGCATCTTCTGGGTCTAAGAAACAATCCTAGATTGGCTGGGAGGAAACGATTGTTCAATAACCTGTCCGTTGCATTCACAAGGAGAACCACAGATCTAGAAATCATCAGTTTTGTTCCAGGTATTTTTCTATGTATAGAATAGTTTCTTATGTAAGTTTAAATTTTACTGCTGATCCCATTTCTTGTATTTATGCTTAATAATATGCATATGATAAGTTCTGTATAAAATGATGGTTTTAGCGGGGCTCTACAAATAGGCACTGGGGACCGAGGTCAGACAGGATGGTGTGGTGTTTAGGAAAAAGAGTACACCAGAAAGCTTTGGGTGAGTGGCAAGATAACGGATATATAATTCTCACCTACTGGCTAGAGGTTGTAGCATGACATGGAAAGAAAAAATGCATTCAAATTAGAATTTTGATTAAGACTATATTCAACTTTCATTGGGTATATTTAAAATACCATTTTTTAAGGGTCTCTTTTCAATGTTCAGAAAAGACAATAAAAAAGTGATACTCGCAACATTACAAATATTTTTAATTTTTTAAGCAGACCTCATTTTTAAAGGGTAAATTAAGTCACGTTAAGTCTAGAATTGAGGCCAATGTGAGCTAAATCAAATAGAATTTATGCAAATCAATGTCATGGTAAAATTCAAATTAAAAAGATGTCCAGGAGATGGTATCTTGAGTCTTGACCAGTAGGGAAGGCAACGACTGATTCCATGTGGTTCTATAAGGTGAAACATGTAGCCGATGGCAGTGTTGAAAAGTATATGGCGAGGTTTGTAACGAGAGGATTCTCTTTCACCAAATAGAAATTATGCACAGGAATGCCATAGTACCCATCCAAATTAAAATGATGTCCAGCAGATAGTATTGTGACCACGATATGTAGATGACTTGGTCCTGATAGCTAGTTCAAATAAAAAACATGGTGCACAAAGAAACTGGCAGTGAATGCATTGAGCCAGTGCAATATTCAGCCCCAACAAATTCATTGAAGGGCTGTAAAACATGCACTCAGATACTTGACAAGAATAATTCACCACAGTCTGCCGTAATAGAGATGGTGTTGCATGGTTTTACTGGTTCTGATTGGGCAAGTGATAGGAGGACCACCTCAAGGTGTTATTTCAATTTGGATTTAAGAGTCATATCCTGATTCAGCAGGAGGGAGTGTTCAGTGGCACTAAATTCAGCAGAATCAGAGTATATGGCAGAGAGTGCTGCTAGTTGTGTGGCTATCTAGCTTCACAAACTGTTAGCAAAGTTCACAGGCCAGATGTTGAAGTCAAAATCGTTTACTGTGATAATCAGAAATGAATCAAGCTATCTAAGAATCCAGTGTCCCGTGATCATATTCAAATCCAGTACCATTTCAGACAGAAGTTAGAACAGTGGTCCTGGAATATGTTCCTTCAGTAGCCAGATTCCCAAGTAGCCAATATTTTGACAAAGCTCCTGGCAAAGGGGAAGTTCGATATGTTAAGGGGTAAGACTTGGGCAGGTTGAGAACATGTTCCTCGTAAAGAGGGAGTAGTTTCAAAATACTGTCCTCCAGCATCTGTGTAACAGCTCAGCATACCAGTTTGAATAAGCACTTCTGTACAGGTTGAAAGCACACTAGTTAAAGAGACATGTTGCTTTTCGTATTTTGGAATGAAAGAGGTAGATTACAATCCTTCAGGATGCATAGACCAGATCTAGATCCATTTCCTAGTTTTACTATTTTTTTCCTAGTAAATGTAATCTTTTCTGGGGTGCTTTGAAGCACAGGAAGAGGCCTATAATGGCTCAGGAAGACTGTAATATATAGCCGTAGGATTAGTTTTGGGAAAAAACTGATTTGGGTATTTTTGCTTTTCCTGAGTACAGCGGAGTCCTTTTACACTTGGAAAGCGTTGATAAGAATTAAAACAAGATAATGCATATTCTGATTTCAGCTCTGAAATATTGAATATAAGTTTTTTCACATTAAAAAAAAAAGGTAATCTTGAATTTCAAATCAGATTTATTTGGAATGAGTAAAAGAAAATATCACTAAACTCTCCACATTTTACATTTTTCTTGAAATATACTTGACAGCCTTATTTAAGGTATTCAGACATTGTTTTAGTTTAATATTTGATGAAACTATCAAATATTTTATTTGTCAATTAGGTTTATCTCAGGTAGTTGGAAGGGATGATTGTTATTCTCCTCACCCAAGTTCAATTCCCGCAAGTGACATGTTGAACTCATTATGAGTACATTGTTGTAATGGCTTCGAGCCTTGTTGTTGATTGACTTTGTGCCCTGAAGAATCTAGGATTTACCTTGGGTACTCTTACTAACCAAAAGTGGGTAACCCTGAGGAAAAAAAAATTACCCTCATCAGCCAGCCATCCAGCTAGCAACCCAATGATAGTTAGCACATAACACTAAGCCAGGGATCACCTATCGCTCCGGTCAGATCTCTCTCCCATCTAGCATTTCTTCTTGAAGGAAGGTGGATCATCTATAGGAAGGTACTCTAACCTAATGTTGCAGAAGTCCCGATAAAATCAGTGACTCATGTCATGTCCCTTTGGGGAAAATTACCCTTGGGGTTGAAAAAAGCGCATGACAATTTTATTCTAAACTAGTATCGCAGTATTTTTTTCAATTTTGCAAGCAGAGATAATATTGAATGCTCAGACTCCCGGATGCCGGTGAGTTATGAGAATGTAGCAGTGGCTGGCCCAAGGCGTGACACTTGGCCACCCCAGAGGACTATACCACGGCATTAAATCTTCTTTGCGAGGCGCGTTCGGCATTCAATGCTCCCACACTCCGCCTTAACTCAAGCTCTACAACTTGCTCGGCCCATCCTTCAATGGAGCCGCATCCCACCTCCATAACTGCTTCTCTTGCCCGACTTTCTTTGTCTATGTCTTTCACCTCTGCTCAGCTCTTGAGCTCCACTGATTTGCCGCTCCATCTCCGTCTTCGGCTCGCCAAGCAGTCGTCTAGCGTTGAAAGCCCTCCATCTGCTCATTGCGTTGTTCGCCCCACGCCTCTCCTCTGCACTCACCATCCCTCAGAGGCAGACTTTAAGCGGTCTAGCCGCTGCGCAAATTTGTCGTGCTCGCCTTCCCATCTCCCGCACTCGCCCTCCTGTTTGCCCTCCCAGTCTCTTCATTCACCCTCCATCCCCAGCATGCCGAGATGGCACCGTATGAGGTGTAGGCGAGGCAGTGGCAGAGGTGTTGGCTCTCGCCCGCCTCTTTCCATCCACAAAGATTGCAGCACCATGCCTCCGGCTGACAATGTGGCTCAATTCCACTTCGACAGCGTCTTGGACAATCCAAGAATCACCGTTACTATTTATGTTGTGTTTCAGGAGGTGCAGTGCGACGACACTGGCTCAGGCTCCAGAAAACGCATGAGGAAATCCACCATCTCCATGGAGCCTCCTCAGGATTCCAAAAAATCAGTTGCCCTACCCATCAAATCTGGTTCGCAGTCCTCTAGCAGCGCGGGCAATGGTAGCGAGAGTTCTGTGCATTCGGACAGGCAGCTGAAGAAAGGCCGCTGAACTTCCTCTCCTGAGCACACTGCTCAGCAGTCCAAGGGAGACGATAATGATTCTGATGAGGAGTACAGATGTCCCATAGTGGAGGAGCCTCCTCCAACACACCTCGACAGCTAGCCTAATGGACTTCCATGGCATTGACAGGTCTCCTCACCTTGTTTTGGTCTATTTTAATGCTTTGTTGTATTTTTGGGACAAATTGGCTGTAAAAGTTGTATTTTTGTATAACTCTTTGATAGTTGGTTTCCCATCTATGGGCAGCATTTTCTGGGCCGGTTTCCCCACTAGGGGCGGTCTCTTTTTTTATTTTTTGCTCAAGACTCCCACTGGAATTGGATAGATATGCAATTCTGGAGGTAAGTCTCGCTTTGTAAACTATGTTTCATATTAATAGATTAGTCCAACTTAGAAAAAAAAATATTGAATGCTCAGACATAATAAACTAGTAGTTGTTTTCACCAACTCATACACATGAAGCCAATCCAACAATACATAATGGGTTATAAACCCAGTCCTTCCAATATCACACTAAAGTTTAGATTCACAACAATTGTTATGGCATCAGCAAACCCTATTGTCTTAAACTATTGGTCTGACCTTACAACCAGCCTCAGTAATCAGCCAACCTTCATTTGCCACAGAGATGTTTTGCTGCTGCAAAAAAACCTTAGGAATGTCCTGCTGCCACAGAGCTAATCAACTGCCAAAGAATTGCTCATGTAGGGTCCACGGTCATCAACAGAGCCTCAAGGGTATTTCGCTGCCCAAATAGTACCTCAGAACTAATGCACTGCACAAGTTAATGTTGATATTTTGGGTAGCATCGGATGTGCTCTAGCTCCAAAACTTTGTGCAGGGGCTAGAACACATGAGATCTCCAAGACCTAGAAATCGTTTGGAGAAATTCCACCCAGAGCCTGAGTTATTCCAAAAATTAATTATTTTAATGGAGACCATAAGTCTAACTTAAGGAAATTAAATAATTAAAGGGAATTAATTTAAACATGTGGGTGAGAATGTTCCAAGTGACATGGATCAAGTCTTTTCTAATCTTCGTCGTTGATTAGAGATTAGATCATGGTCGTTGATTTTTCAACGAGAAAAGTATTAAAGGAAGGCTTGGGGTCAGTTGGGGAACACACACAAAGCGGTAGCACTTGAGCTAAGACGAAATTTTGGGGCCCAGTTTGCTGAGAATTTTTTAATAAGCTTGCAGTGCTGGTGAGGGGCAGATCAGCGAGGGATATTCATATCTAAGGTCGAGAATACATAGGTAGAGAGGCAGATGTTGGAATCACGATTGCCATTAGACCAAAACCCGCAGGCCTTAGTCTCCGCTACAATCGCCAGAGTTAGGATCCACGAGAGGCAGTTAGTCCATGTCGCGAAACACACAGGGAGCGTTGAATCCAATGTCCAACAATCTCCCCCCCAACGCGAGCCGAGTGAGTTTCGAACTCGAGACCTGTCGCTCTGATACCACTTATTGGAATTGTCGTTAGACCAAAACCCGTAGGCCTTAGTCTCCGCTACAATCGCCAGAGTTAGGATCCACGAGAGGCGGTTAGTCCATGTCGCGAAACACACGGGGAGCGTTGAATCCAATGTCCAACAGCAGATCCATACCAAGCAGCGCAGATACCCAACAGGAGGGACGCAGCCCAGCCAGGCTCACACAAAGGCTGACGCAGGCCTTTCAGGGTGACGCAGAGGCAGCGCTGATCCCAGAGGGGTGACGCAGGAGCAGAATGTGTGGCACAGTGGCTCTAGCAGCTATGCAGAGCTGATGCAGTGCCGAGAGAGGCAGCATTGGGATTTCCAGTGGGCCAGAAAGGGCTCGTATTCAGCATTTTCAGAAGGTGTGAAGCCTAAGCTGAATCAACCATATTTTCTGTCTCCGAGTGATAGAGGTACATTTGCCATGATTTCTCTGTTGGGCAAACCACTACTAGTGCCCTTGATTGTATTTAGATATTTTGCTTAATAAACAAACCCTCTAAGAGTTGTTGCACCGGTTTTCCCGCATTGGGTTTTTCCAGGGACATTGTCCAAAAAATACTGTGTCATTTGTCATATGTGTGTTATGCTTTAGTAAATGATCTGTATGTATGTGTAGGTTGCAGTAGTATTTACTTTGATGTTTTTGCTGAATAATTCAAAAAAAATTGTTAATTAAATAGAACAAATAGGAGAAGTAAATCAGAAAACTGCAGTAGGGTTTCTATAACTTAGGTTCAGAAATTTTCACATGGTAACAGAGGTATTGCAGATCAAGCTAAAGCCATCAGCAAAGAGATGAAGATTTTTTGTTTCAGGAGGGCACTTGAAGCTCACATATCTAGAAAAAGGCAGCGCAACACCAAAGGGACAACACAAACCCAACAGGGGTGACGCAGAGCCTGTCCACTCACGCAGAGCTAACGCAGGCCCAGAAGGGTGACGCAAAGCCTGTCAAGCTCATGCAACGCTGACACAAACCCAAGAGGGTGATGCAATCCAAGAGGGAGTGACATTGTGCCAGTTGTCGTGGCTAGAAGTGCAGTTTTCTTATCTTCGAAGTTGTTGGTGGGGCATTGTTTCTACCGGTGCAGAACATTGTCTAGCAGGGTTGACAAAATAAGGGGGAACAGTTCCTCAACAGATTTTTAGCCAAGAAATCTGAGATTCAATTGGTGAAGTGATCGTAGAGGGCTAATTCGACAAAGCTGGTGGAGGATTTCCGAGAGGGAAATCACTAGTCAGAGGAAGCATAGTCCCTAGAGGATTTCTATCGCCAAGAAACCCAGATCTAGACTCTTGTTGAGAGTAGCAATAGTAGAAGGGAGAAGAGCCTTTTTCCTTCGACATTTTTGAGCAGAGATGGCCTCGCACGGATTAAGAGATCAGGACAAGTTGGACAGTGTGTCTAACTTTGTCATCTGGAAAGCCAGGATCTTGTCAATCCTTAACGAGTATCGTATCAGAGAACATGCCGAGAGGGTTGTGATCATTCTGGTCAATGTTGATCCTCTAAAGAAGTATGAGGAAAATTAGGTGCAGGCTAAGTGCTTGATCATGGATGGGGTAAAGGTTCACGTGGTCCCACATATTGCCGAGAAGAAAACGACAAATGAAATGTGGCAGGCACTCGAAACGTTGTATCAAGGTAGCTCCATCCAAAGGAAGATGCTTCTAAAGAATCAAATGTGATTGTTTGCAATGCACAAGGGAGAGGAGATCGATCCCTTCCTCTTTAGATTGAAGGCTATTCGAGATCAGCTAGTTGCAATGGGGGCAACTCCTAATGACAGTGACTTGGTGAGGACTACCCTGAATACAGTCACCAATGATTGGGAGACATTTGTCCGAAGTATTTTGGGCAAATGTAATATTCCCAATTAGCAATAGCTAATTGGAAATATTAATTTTGGCTACTTTTACTTTAATAGGCTAAGTTAGAAATAAAGTGGGTGAAGAGGACACTTACTCACACTTACGATAAAAAGTATTTTCCTAAAGTCACTTGAGGAGCATTGATTAATTGGCAGCGTGGGGCCTAGAGGCCAAAGTGGCAGCGTAGGAGAAGGGACAGCGTGGGCAGCGTGGGACCTAGCCAGCGCAGAGAGAGATGGACAGCGTGGCTCAAGGAGGCAGCGCAGTTGGTGGTGGGGCCTAGGTGAGAGCAAGTCTCTCCAAGCATAAAAGAGAGAGGGTCTCCTCATTTGGATTCATTATGATTATGCATCTTTGATATTTGTCTTTTGACATTGAGCACGCTTGTTGTTGAGCAAAGTCTGCACATACTGTTCAGTGCACCGAGTGTCTCCATGTGGAGATCCCAACCTCAACCCCGGGAGACTTCGAGTGCTTGCTCGAGTGAGGAGTTTCATCTTGTTTTGCCAGAGAGGATAGCAGCATCTACAGTTGGGAGCATTCCTTGGAAGAGACAGCGCAGTCAGTGAGAGGGAGGACACAGTCTTGGATAGAGGTAGTTCCGGAGTCAGGGTTTATCACAGGATCCAGCCCGGAGGAGTTGGAGAGGGGTCAGCCCTTCCATATTCTATCATTTTGATAGAAACGGAGGCCATCATTTGCAGCAGAGCATTCAAGGTCAGCGTTTCTCTTTGGGGATAGCGTAGTGCCTCAAGGGAGGTATTTTCAGGGGTCAGCCATTTCCAGAAAGCTCTCTGGGCTTTTCTAGGTTTTGTGTGGAGAAGCCATTTCCGGAGTTTCATAATTTTCCGAGGAGAGGAACAGCCCCAAATCATCCTTTCATTCCAGCAGTAGCACCAGCAGCACTGGAGATTACGCAGTCTTGTGTTAGCAGCCATTTCGGGTCATATTCTGAGAGTATTTCTACACTTGCCTAGTGCAAGCCAAGGTGCCATCATTCTGATCACCTTTGTACTCATTTCTATCTTTCAGTACTAATAAAATGGCTCAGTGTTCTCCATATTGGTTATTATTCATGTGATATCTCTCTAGTTGATGTTTGTCTTTGTTTATGTGCTTTATATTGATGTTTATTTCTACTTGGAATATTACAGTGGTATCAAAGCTCATAGACTTGGCTAAGCTTGTGGAGTAGATTGTCTATGACACCAGCAGGAAAACAATATATCTGTTACAGGGAAAGAAAGTACAGAGACCAAGAGCGTAGGTTAGAAATCACCTTCGGAGAGGGGGACTGCACTCCAATGGTGGATGCAGAAGAGGAGGAACCAATGGCGGAAGGGAAAGATGCCAGGAAGGAGTTTCCAAAACTCCTCCTCAAATCAGTTCAGGATTTGTCAAAACGGATAGAGGAAATGGGGCAAAAGCTCACGGCAGATCCTAGACAGCATGAAACCCCAAGAGGATTCTATACCGGAGAGGGATCAAGTACGTCCCATCATTTGCAGGAGAACCTCACAGCGCAGCAGATAGCATCCCATACAACCCCGCATTCTACGATGCCCACATTTCTGGCAGCAGATACTGGGGCAGGAGCACAACAAGAGCAGGAGCCCACTCACATGGGAGATTATTTTGCCGAGTACCAGTCCTATGAGCAGGAGTTCAGAGATGCACTCACATTCCATGATTTTGTCCAGCTCAAGCAGGACAACAGACCCCGCAATCATCATAGGGGGAACAAGCATTCACATGACGGGGATATGCAGCGCACTGTAGGCAGATTCTACTTGCCGACATTTGATGGATCAACCAAGAGTTCAGCGAAGACTTGGGTGGAGAAGTTGGACATATATTTCCAGCTTAACCAGATGGCAGAGACAGAGGCCATCAAGGTGGCAGCGCTACACTTGGATGGTGAGGCCCATGATTGGTGGTTTCACGGGATGGCTACGATGGGGCACTCAGGAGTGACAGCATATGCCGAGTTTACACGGAGGGTGATAGAGAGATTTGATCGGAGGGATCCATAGTTGCACTTTGTTGAGCTGACTAAGCTCAAGCAGACCGAGAGTCCGGACACGTACATTTCAGAGTTCTTGAGACTTTCCGTGATGGTGCCAGATTTATCCATAGCCTAGATGATCTATATGTTCATTGACGGATTGGCAGAGCCTCTTCGAGGGCTAGTTCGGTCGACTAGGCCAGCCACACTCCACGACGCAATTGGGAGGACCCGAGACTTGCAAGATGCACTGCCTCGGACTAGAGCTCCTTTCCCCCAGAAACCGGCTTTTCAGCAGAAGGGGAAGGAGATGAGGGTTCCACCTCCAAAGGGCAACCAGAGCAGGGGGCCTTTGGATGATGAGACCAAGAGAGATCTAAGGCGAAAGAGACTATGTTTCACGTGCCAGGAGCCATGGGCACCTGGACACTGTTGTGTCGCAGGGAAGGCACACTACATTGAGGTCTTCTCCGACAATAGCGGGGAAGAGGAGTATGAGGAGATAGAGGCAGGAGGCAGCAACACAGCGCATAGAGGAGACCATCTACCACCTCCACCACCAGGAGCGGGAGGTGCAGCCTTTTCACCCACCGGGGGAGCCCTTGCATCCCTGCGAGGAGTTCCCAAATACTTGACACTGCATGTCCGAGGCATAGTGCGAGGACAGCGTGTTTCGATATTAGTGGACACTGGGGCGACCCACAACTTTATAGATGCACAGTTCGTAGAGCGGAGGGGCATACCAACAAAGAGTTTTGATGGATTCTCGGTACTGGTTCTAGGGGACCAAACCATGCAGTGTGCGAGATACGTGCCAGCCTTGGCCGTGATGATGGGGACTTAAACTCTGACTGATCATTTCTTCATGGTGAACATTCCGGACACCAACGTGATACTAGGAGTGCAGTGGTTGATCACACTAGGGAAGGTTACCACAGATTGGGAGGCCTTGGAGATGGAGTGGGATGACAAGAAGACCAGGAAGCACGAGCAGATTCGGGGTATACCCACCACAAACAGTTTTAGCACACCGGATGGAGGCATATTTCCGGAAGGGAGACATAGAGTGGACAGTGGAGCTGCATGTTTCAAATGCAGGATCTACAGGGCAGGTCGTACACCCAGATGTACAGTCCATTCTAGACAGGTATGCCACAATTTTTGGAGAGATACCACCAGGGCAGCCGCCAAATCGGGGGTTTGAGCACACGATTGAGCTGGAGCAAGGCATCCAGGTTGTCATCACTACACCCTATAGGCATCCCAAAGCCTATCGGGATGAGATTGAGAGGGCTATCCATGAGATCTTAGCTCTTGGACACATCTGTCCTAGCACTAGCCCCTTTGCTTCTTCAGTAGTGTTGGTGAAGAAGAAGGACAGCACGTTGAGGATGTGCATTGATTACAGGGCCTCGAACAAGAAGACCATGAAGAACCGGTACCCCATCCCACGGATTGATGATTTGATGGATGAGCTGAGGGGGTCCAAGTTCTTCTCGAAGATTGATTTGAGATCCGGGTACCATCAGATTCCCGTGAGGGAGCAGGACATTCCCAAGACCGTTTTCAAGTGCCATTACGACCATTTTGAGTTTTTGGTGATGCCCTTTGGGCTAACCAATGCCCCGGCCACTTTTTCGTCATGCATGAATCACATCTTCCGCAGTCACTTGAGGAAGTGTGTATTAATGTTCTTTGACAACATTTTGATCTACATCAGGACATGGGAGGAGCACCTCCAACATATAGAGGTTGTATTGCGCATCTTGGAAGAGCAACAATTTTATGCTAAGCTCTCCAAATGCGAGTTTGGGCTGACAGAGATGCTCTACTTGGGGCACATCATCGGGGTGGACGAAGTGAGGGTCAACGAGGAGAAGATCAGGGCCATCAGGGATTGGCCAGAGCCGAAGAATGTGACGGAACTTTGGGGATTTGTGGGTATCTACACCTACTACAGAAAGTTCGTCAAGGGATTTTCCCAGCTTGCTACACCCCTTATAGACCTTACCAAAAAGGGGGGCATTCAGTTGGACTGATACAGCGCAGAGGGCTTTTGACAGGCTCAAGGAGGTGATGAGCAGTTGTCCGGTTTTAGCATTGCCAGATTTCACACAGCCCTTTGTCTTGGCGTGTGATGCATCAGGGGAGGGGATAGGCGCAGTTTTGATGCAAGGAGGCCATCCCATAGCTTTCGAGAGCAGGAAGCTATTGCCACATGAGAGGTTGTATGCTATCTACAACAAGGAGATGTTGGCCATCATGCATGCATTGGCCAAGTTTTGGCAGTACCTGGTAAGGAACATGTTCAGGGTGAGGACAGATCACAACAGCCTCTGATTCTTTCTAGAGCAGAAACAATTGCAGGAGAGGCAGCATAAGTGGGTCAGCAAGATCCAAACTTATGACTTTAACATCGAGTATGTCAAGGGGAAGAACAACGTTGTGGCATATGCACTTTCACGCAGACCGACAGCGTTGTCTTTGATGAGTTTGGAGACGGACTGAAGGGCTCAACTTTTGGTGGAGTACTCCAAGGACCGTTTTGCCTGTGAGGTTTTGGATGGGCAGGTTACAGATGACAGGTACCGGGTGATGGATGAGGTGATCTACTACAGGGACAGGATCTTCTTGACCAAGAGCTCCAAGCTCAAGGAGAAGATATTGCACGCCTCGCATGACTCACTGTTATTAGGCCACCAAGGGTTCACCAAAACCTATAGGGCCATCAGAGAGAGGTTCTCATGGAAGGGCCTCAAGGAGGACGTGCTCCGACATGTCAGGGAGTGCGAAGTTTGCCAGCGCAACAAGGGGGAGATGAACCATCCATTACTGCAGCCTCTTCCCATACTTGAGGGGAAAAGGGAGAGCATTTCGATGGATTTCATCGCAGGTTTGCCCACTATACAGGGCAAGGATTGCATATTTGTAGTTGTTGATCGGCTGACAAAATATGCACACTTTTTCGCCATATCAGCACGTCACACGGCAGCACAGGTGGCGGAATTATTCTTCAGGGATGTCTTCAAATTGCATGGTCTTCAAAAGACCATTGTCAGTGACAAGGATAGCCGCTTCATGGGCAGGTTTTGGCAGGAGCTTTTTCGTTTGGTGGGCACTAAGTTGACTCTGAGTACTAGTTACCACCCACAGATGGACGGGCAAACAGAGATAGTGAACAAGTAGCTGGAAGGTTATTTGCGTAACTATGTCAGCGGGCAGCAGAAGGCATGGTTACGATGGTTGCACTTGGGGGAGTACTGCTACAACACCACTTATCATATGTCCATCAGTATGTCACCATTTTATGCTTTATATGGGTATCATGCTCTATCTTTTGCTGACGCGATGTTTGGTGCTAGCAAGGCCCCTAGGGCCAAGGATTAGATCCAAGAGAGTCAAGACATACTCCGAGCTCTCAAGGACAACATGGCTTCAGCGCAAAATCAGCAAAAGTTGTATGCCGACAGGGGATGGATTGAGAGACAGTTCGAGGTAGGGGACTTGGTCTACCTACAGTTGCAGCCATATTTGCAAACTACGCTGAAACAGAAGGGAGATGAGAAGCTCAAGCCCCGCTTTTATGGGCCATACAGGGTGACACGCAAAGTTAGGGAGGTTGCATATGAGTTGGAGCTACCCACAGGTAGTCGGATTCATAACATATTTCATGTGTCATGCCTGAAGAAGGCACTGGGATAGCAAGTGACTGCAACGGAGGAGCATCCACCCACAGATGATGAGGGGCATCTGGTACTACAGCCGGAGGCCATCATTGACACTAGGGAGAGGCAATTGCGGAGCAGGACAGTGAGGGAGTACCTGGTGAGATGGAGGAATCTACCAGATGAGGATGCCGCCTGGAAGAGTGAGAAGATATTGCAACATCCATCATTGCAGTTGCTTGAGGACAAGCAACGTTTTGCCGGGGAGGACTATAATATTCCCAATTAGCAATAGCTAATTGGAAATATTAATTTTGGCTAGTTTTACTTTAATAAGCTAAGTTAGAAATAAAGTGGGTGAAGAGGACACTTATTCACACTTAGGATAAAAAGTATTTTCCTAAAGTCACTTGAGGAGCATTGATTAATTGGCAGCGTGGGGCCTAGAGGCCAAAGTGGCAGCGTAGGAGAAGGGATAGCGTGGGCAGCGTGGGACCTAGCCAGCGCAAGGAGAGATGGACAGCGTGGCTCAAGGAAACAGCGCAGTTGGTGTTGGGGCCTAAGTGAGAGCAAGGCTCTCCAAGCATAAAAGAGAGAGGGTCTCCTCATTTGGATTCATTCTGATTATGCATCTTTGATATTTGTCTTTTGACATTGAGCACGCTTGTTGTTGAGCAAAGTCTGCACATACTGTTCAGTACATCGGGTGTCTCCATGCGGAGATCCCAACCTCAGCCCCGAGAGACTTCGAGTGCTTGCTCGGGTGAGGAGTTTCATCTTGTTTTGCCGGAGAGGATAGCAGCATCCACAGTTGGTAGCATTCCTTGGAAGAGACAGCGCAGTCTGTGAGAGGGAGGACGCAATCTTGAATAGAGGTGGTTCCGAATTGAGGGTTTATCACGGGATCCAGCCCGGAGGAGTTGGAGAGGGGTCAACCCTTCCATACTCTATCATTTTGACAGAGACGGAGGCCATCATTTGCAGCAGAGCATTCAGGGTCAACGTTTCTCTTTGGGGATAGCGTAGTGCCTCAAGGGAGGTATTTTCGGGGGTCAGCCATTTCCAGAAAGCTCTCTGGGCTTTTCTGGGTTTTGTGTGGAGAGGCCATTTCCGGAGTTTCATAATTTTCCGAGGAGGGGAACAGCCCCAAATCATCCTTTCATTCCAGTAGTAGCACCAGCAGCACTGGAGATTACGCATTCTTGAGTTAGCAACCATTTCGGGTCATATCCTGAGAGTATTTCTACGCTTGCCTAGTGCAAGCCAAGGTGCCATCATTCTGATCACCTTTGTACTCATTTCTATCTTTCAGTATTAATAAAATGGCTCAATGTTCTACATATTGGTTATTATTCATGTGATATCTCTCTAGTTGTTGTTTGACTTTGTTTATGTGCTTTATATTGTTGTTTATTTCTACTTGGAATATTAAAGCAGAGCACAACTTCCAAACTGGGAGGACATGTGGGCAATCCTTCGTAGGGAATAAATCAGGAGAATAACCAAGAGAGGCAGCAGTAGTGGAGGAGCCAAGATAAAGAAAAAGGAGGAAGATGCGGCTCTCGCATCTAAGGGACAAAGGCAGCAACAAGGAAAGAAGAAGAAGAAGGACCTCTCAAAGGCCTAGTGCTTCAGATGTGGCGAATTGGGACACTTCGCCAATATTTGTGCTCAGAAGAAGAAGGGCGAGGAAGATTTTGATTCCAAGGTTGCAACAGCCAAAGGGGGTAGTGGCAGTGATGATGATGTTGCCATGAGTGCTCATGTACCTTGAGAGAAGAGGTGGGGCGACATAGATTTGTAGTTCTCTTGAACTGAAGAAGAGGGGTGAAGAGGGGCTGGATCCTTGAGGTGCCCAAACTCTTGGATCACATACGAGCTACGGGAGCCCTTAAAGACAGTAGCAAGATCACTAGAGTCAGTTGGTGTAGAGGATTATGGAGGCACGGTGGTAGTGAGGATGCTGAAGACTGGAGCAGCACAGTCCAGAGGCATCAGCAGCACAGAGGCTGATGGAATTTCAGCAGCGCAAAGGCAGTTCTTACGCAGTGCAGAGTAGCAGATAGCGTAGAGCTTCAGAGGGTTAGCGCAGAGCAACAGCAGAGGGTGCTTCAGTATCGAGATGCAGCCAAACTGACTTGTCTGTCAGTATTTTGGGTGATGTCCTTCAGTTGCTTACTTCCCAGCAACTGAGTTACAGTGCAGCAGTTAGCAGTGGCAGTGCTATGGCAGCATGATGCAACATTTGAGAGGGAGTTGCAGTACAGATGAGGCAGAGGTTGGCAATAATGAAGTCAAGATGTCTTCATCTCTAGATTGGAAGGTAGCAATGCGAGAAGATAACCTAAAGGTCAAGTTCGTACAACAACAAAGGAGATCACTTTCATGTGGAAGCTATGATCAGCTTGGAATTTGAAAAGGCTCAATATAATGCCTTCATTGATGATGACAAGAAGAAAGTGATGTACAAGATTGATGACCTAAAACCTGTCACAAAGGAAGAAGATGGCTCCATGATACCAAGGCAAGAAGCAGGCTTGATACGACAAGATGTAGAGGAAAGAAGGAGCCATGCAACTATGAAGAACTGGTAACTAATAAGTCAGGCTAGAGAGTGTATGGTCTTAACTTCCCAAATAGAAAGGAAGTTTGAAATCTCCTCTAGATATGAGAGGGAGTAAAGGAGTCTCCTTAAATAGGAGCAAGGATCTATTCCCTAATCAAGAGGCAATAAGGATATCCTCGTTGGGTGAGAGGGAGTGATGTTGGACATCACATGTGCATTCTCTTCTTCATGTTTCAAGCACTTGACCAAGAATAACAGCCGCAAATCTAAGCGAAGGCCTTGGAGAGAGAATGGTGGAGGATTGGATAAGAATCTGTGGTTTCCTTGAGGATAAAGCATCCAAGAAAGGAAAGCTATCGTGTTAAAAATGGCAACTAGGGCCAAATTCCACCCTGGGACATCTCATTTGATGGAGATGATTGCATTAAATTCCTCTTTTCGAGAGGACCAAAATTGATATAAAGATCATCCAATTTGGACAAGCAGAAGTGTGTTTTTGAATTTATGCTAACACATGTGCAAATTGTTCAGGTTGGTAAATAGGAGCAAGGATCTATTCCCTGGTCAAGAGGCAATAAGGATATCCTCGTTGGGTGAGAGGGAATGATGTTGGACATCACATGTGCATTCTCTTCTTCATGTGTCAAGCACTTGACCAGGACTAACAGCCGCAAATCTAAGCGAAGGCCTTGGAGAGAGAATGGTGGAGGATTGGATAAGCATATGTGGTTTCCTTAAGGATAAAGCATCCAAGAAAGGAAAGCTACTGTGTTAAAAATGGCAACTAGGGCCAAATTCCACCTTGGGACATCTCATTTGATGGAGATGATTGCATTAAATTCCTCTTTTTGAGAGGACCAAAATTGATATAAAGATCATCCAATTTGGACAAGCAGAAGTGTGTTTTTGAATTTATGCCCACACATGTGCAAATTGTTCAAGTCGGCCTCATCATGTAGGCTCATGAAGCCCAGTGGACGTGACTCTTCACCCTCAACGAATTGTATAAATACAAGTGACCACACCATTTGGCATCATCATCACTCACACATTCTCTCTCCTCTCATTGGTTCGTACAACATTGGGCACTCTCTCTCTCCCACGTGTGGCACAAGGAGGACGAAATTACAAGACAAAATTGCAGGGCCAAAAATCTCAGAAATTTCTGCAGTTTAACCAATGTTGACCGGCATGGACTTTGACTTTCTAGGCATCATTTCACTTTGATTTTTTGGGTGTATTTTTGTCTCGGGAGGCCGCATTTTTGGGCACAAGAACCGAGGCAAAAGGAGGACTTTGACGTGCATTGACTGCAAGCATGTTTGACTATAAGTTGAACAAGTTTGACCGCAGATTCTATGACTGTTTTGGGCTAACTTTGATCGTTGTTGGAGGACAAGTTTGACTGCCTTTGACCAAGCTTCAAAGGAGAAGTTTTATGTTGTGTTGACCATCTTTGACTTTCTGGTTAGGGTTGAAGTTTGACTGCAGTTGATTTCAGAATTGACAGGGTTGTTTTGACATTGAATTTGGCAAGTCAAATTTGACTTTTGTACTCTCTCTCTCACTCTCTCTCTCTCTCTCTCTCTCTCTCTCTCTATATATATATATATATATATATATATATATATATATATTCGGGATACGGTGACCCCCGGAACAGGACACGTCCGGGATACGATACGTTATATATATATAAAACGTATCGTATCCCGGACGTGTCTTGTTCCGGGGGTCAATGTATCCCGAATCCGATTCTCGAATCCCTGTATCCATCGAATCCTGAATCCCCGTATCAAGTGACTTAGCTAACATATAATACAACAGTCTAGGGCTCTCGTACCAGGGATAATGGTCCTCATACATCCACTAGTACAAGATACAAACAAGATACTCTAACCATTTGGCTGTAGTGCAATCTCTCAGCCATCTCGATCGTACCATGTACCAGCCCAGTCCTTCAGCTCTCGATCTGCAGCTCCTGCCTCTATCAATGCTCCAAGTCCATCTAGCCACTAAATCTCGGCTATCCAATATTCTCTCTAGTTGTCCCTTCGTCCATCAAGGGCACAACACATCAAAACTCCTGTCGAGTTGTTCACAGCTCCACTTGTGAGCAACTCTCAATCTGCCCACTGTTGCTCCTCTGCAACTCAGGGACTTCAACCCACTATGGTCTTCCTGCGCTGCAACGACGAAGACCAACATAAGGCACAGAGGGTTGCCACCTATCAATGCAAGATGTCCATCTCTCACAATGAACACAGGTTAGGAGGATTGCCCATCATTTGTTGTAGAAGTCCTTCTCCACACACAGGTCTAGGGCTCTACGAACCTGCTCCTGGTTTATCAGACCCTTGAGCTCCACAACTGTCAGACTAGCTGTCACCTTCGTCCATCAAGGTGTTGCACTTCGGCTCCAACATGGACACTATCATGTTGTCCTCAGCATACCATAAGTGCCCAATCTCTTCCACACTTGGTCTTCTCTCACGCTGCCCTCCAACAGTCCACAAGAGACCAAGTCCATGCTATAGCATCTACTCCTAGTTAGGGCATCCCCATACCTGGGAGACCCTTACACATGGGTGCCCACAAACTCCACCAATCCACCCTTTGCCCTACAATAGAGGAGATATTGTGCAAATCTAGGCAACTCAATGTGCCCTTGCCTAGGATACCATCAATCCATCATACAAGGGTCCATCTGCAACACACCTTGTTGCTATCCTCTTGCCTTTCGGATGATTCTCGTTGCGTTGGAATCGTATCGTCGACCACTATCATCCTCATCCATCACATGTCGTACCTTCATCACGGATTTGGCCCAAATCACGATGGGTGAAAAACCCCCAAGCTTGGATCTCAAGCCCACAAGCCCATTTTTGGCGCTTTGACCTCCAACCCTCGAACATCAAGGTTTGGAGTACCTCCCAAGCTACAAAAATCAACACAAGGCACAAAGAATCAAGTCTGAAACAATGTTGAAAAGTGTCCCCAAAACAATGTCAATGACAACCACCTGCAACTCGGGTAGGCGCAGCGAATACTTCACTCAAACTTCCCCAACTCGGTTCTGCTGCTCCTCTTCGTTCACAGACCTCAGATGAGATCTGAGTTACTCCTTAGCAATAGCTAATCTCTGCCCCTCATGATGCCTATTTATAATGATTTGCACACCTACATTGGGGACAACATGTGCAACTAGCAAGATATATAATATATATGAATGAATTATTCAAAAATTCATTTCTCTTCAACCATGAGGAGTTAGAAGGTGTGCCACCTATCGTCAAAAAGATCTCAAAATATGTCATTTGACTATGTAACATCCTCTTTCATTTGGATAACATTTGATATCAATAACAACTATTTTCAACAACATTTGGCCATAGAGCTTGAGCATTGAACTACTTAATGATGTGCCCAAATGGACCCAGGATGCCCCCAAGTGGGCCTTGCCCTATTTGATGGGCATTGATTATTGCAAAGCCCAAATAAGGATGAGTTGACTTGGGAGGGCTTGCATATTCTCCTTAGACCCCAACACTTGCCTTGCATGATGACAGTGTCCCCCCCCACCACAAACCCTAGGAGGATATAGGCCGCATTGTGGATGACATCATGGTTGAGGAGGCACTTGTTGGAGATGTACCCATGCTTTTTGATATTTCATGGAGTGAGCACTCATGGACATATTCACCACTTGCTTGATGGATCTTGATCATTTCTAAAGGATGGCATCATGGTGGAGACATGATTTCCCACACACGTGGGCTATTTTTGGCACTTTGTTATGTTTTAAAGTTATTTTAAGGTCGACTTGTGACATTTTGAGCCTGTGAACTTTTTAGGGGTTTTGCTTGTAAAATTGTGAAAATGAGACTTGGTTGCCCTTATATAAATAGAGGGAGGCCTCATTTCACTTGGACCATCATTCATTCATCACACTTTCTTCTTTGGAAGTGTGCATTAGCTCCTTGTCTATTCTACTTGGCTGCAGTGTGATTTCTATGGTGTGAATTGCTTTTGGAGGTGGAATTTTACAGTGTTCCATTGGGGCATGTCCCCCAAAGCGGAGTACGCACACCCCATTTTTCCCATGCACCCAAGATAGGGAGACACGTGGGAATATTTCCCATGTCTCCCCTTTGGGGAAACTAGGGGAGACAAAGGTCTAGGCGTACCTCCTAAATTTTGCTTGAAAAATAGTAAATTGTAAGAAGGGAAGCCTAATACTCAACCCTAGGGCCCTACAAATGTTATGTAATTAATTGTAATGTTAAACTCTTAAAGTAAAAGTGACATTCTCCTTTATCTTTCAATTTCATCCTTTACTCAAATCTTTAACATGATCATTAGTTGACTTAGGGTGTTTGAGAGTGGTTCAAGCCTCATTGGATTTCATATGGAGAAAGTAGAAATTTAGATCCCTCTCAAAATCTAGCAGACTTAACAATGTTCAAGATTTCAGGATTTAGGGGATTGAAACGTTTCCATTGGGTTATAACATGTACAAAGGTATGGAACTAGCATTTAATCAAGAGCACTATTAAATTTCCATGAAACTCTAAAACTACTTAGTGAATTACTGAAAATTGAAATCTAGTTAACTTTCACCAAGATACAAAGCTTCCTAACAACTTATAAACAGCGGAATAAAAACACAAATATAAAAACACATGCACAAATTGACACACTTATTTTTCTCAGGAAATCCAACAAGGAAAACATGCTTGCTTGATGTGGCTATTTTATTGATTGTTCTCGAGCACTTGGATCTATTACAAAGCAATATGTCTCTCTTGAGAAAGTGTCCTGCTTCTCACACAAATATCAACTGATACAATTAATCTTGGTTGCACTCGATCCTACTCGATCTCGGCCCTCTAACACACAATTGCTCCTTTGTTGCCTCCTTAACTTGCTCTGCAAAGCCTGCTCACTTCTACTTGATCTTTGTGCACTAGAGGCTCCTTAATCCTTGCACACTAAGTCCCTATTTCCTAGCGTACATCAGCCCCTATTCTCTACCGCATATCAACTCCTATTTTATAGGGAAAATCCCTATATCCTTGAGCACTTCCTCCCTCCTATTTCTTAGGACCCAGCTCCTCTTCTCTGCACACAACTAGCTCCTAAATCCTAGCGCATTTGTGCCTCCTATTTCTTAGGACATTATTCCCAATTTTAGGTGATCCATTCGATCACCAATCCAATTTTGATAACACTAGTTCATTGTCCATTTCATTTTTAGTTTTAGCTTTTGTTTCTTGGATTTAGATGCTAATGACCTTAAGACCAAGTCTTTGACTCGACAATTTTTACTATTTTTGAGTTTCAGTAATTTCAATTTACAATTCCAATCTTTGGACTTTGATATCTACTAATTTGCTTAGTACCAATCATATTATAGAATAATGAATGATGAATTTAAATCGATGTACATAATATTTTACTGTTTCTATTTCATTGAATCATTTATGATGCATGAATCAATGAATCAATGCATTGAATATCCTTAGGTGATTTATATAGGAAAGCCATAAAAACTCATTAGCAAACCCTAAATTATGGATATGTAATTGATAGCTCAATCCTTTGTTGATTAATCAATGTATGATTACTTATTCTTGTTATTATATGACATTGCACGCCCTATCATTGAAAATCAATCAAACCCTAACTTATAACAGCCCTGAAATTTGTTTAAATGGTCTAACGACAGAGTTCTTGTACTTTGGTAACAATTATCTTTGCCATCTAGGCTTCACCAATACCCTATCCCAATCATTACTCCCCATCCATCACCTTGAACCTTGTTACTGAATATTTTTAGGTGATCTATATAGGAAAGCCTCCCTTGTGGTTCAAGCACCACTAATAGTTGGAGAAAGGCTACTAAGGTTGCAGTGGTATTCAATCTCTTGTTGCCCCAAGGTATGGACCTGCCTAGTGAAGCTATTAGGCCTACTAGATTTTGCAGTACAAGTACCATCCTCGAAATGAGGGGAAGTACTTGGGGGTTTTCCCGAGCATGTAACTTGAAAAAAAATATAACATATTTTATTTAGACATGAACGATGAGGCCCCTTCCAAGTGCTTGGTGTAATAAGACCAACATAGATCCATCTTAACTCTACATCTTACACAGATCGGGAAGGATCAAATTTCTCAAGATGCAAATCTCTTTTTGAGTGCAAAACTTAAGGAAAGGTTTGCACCTCAAGAGATTTGATCCTTCTCAACACTTGATAAATTTGGAGTTAAGATGAATCTATGTTGGTTCTTTATAATACTATTTATATAATATATAAATTTCCAATATTTATATATAGAGATATTATTATCTTTAATTCTATTAAAATCCATATAATACATATAGCTACATACATATGCTCATGACATTTTTCTTTCACATATTTTCTTAGTTGCTACGAAATGTAGGTTCGAGTACGGGGACAGGGACAGATACGTCACTTTTTGAAACAATGTGCATGGTTTCGTTGAGGGTATATATATATATATATGAAATTTGAATTATGAATTTTCAATTTTGAAATCTTCCAATTTACAACAAGAAAAATAAAACAATGAACATTCACATTGAAATTTGAAATTTAATATCAAGCAGAGAGATATGAATCATGATAATAGATATATATTATATGTCCAGGACTCCATTGTCATACTACATTCAAAATTTTCCTTAAGGCATTTCCACATATGAAATAGAAAATTTCGAAGAAATAAAAAAAATTAAAAATTAAAAATTAAAAAAGGTTAAATTGAACAGTGAACAAGTCTCAGGATAATTGATTTGGCTTCCTCAAACCATGTCATCACTCATCAACATCAATGTCATCATGATCAACATAACTAAGCTCGTCAGTCAACAAGCTCTCTAAGGAGGGATCACTCTCATCTGGAGGCTCCTGCTCATCCATAGCAACTGGAGGTATCTCAATAAGACCATCTGGTTGTATCTCCTCGTCCACATGCAACATCATTTGTGTATTGGTCCCATCCCCCCCTTGTACCTTGAGGTTTTTCTGATATATGAGACAAAGTGTGCTATGAATATAGACTAAGTTCTCAACCTTCTTAGTTCCATGACTGACTAAGTAGGTGTACCCTTTGCATACCCACTTTTGGGGAACCACGCACCCTTATACGAGGTACCAAGTACCTATCACAGAGAAAGAACCCATTTTTAATTTTCAGAGTATCAAGTTCTCCATACCTTAACCAGGTTTGAAAGGGTGTGTTTGAGAAGAACCAAAATAGGTTTTCGGTGCTTAGGTGCGCGAATTGGGTACAAGTACAAGAACCCCACCCTTGGGTTTGGGCACCCTTGCTTCCCAACATATTTTATTAAATTTTAAAGTGATATGCATAGCATAGATTTTATGTAAGTGTGTGTGTGTGTGTGTGTGGCTTGTATGTGTGTGTGTTGGGGGGGGGGGGGGGGGGCTTAGAAAAAGAGTGTATTGTAAGTATTGAGCTTTTTTATGCGGTTCAATATTCCATATGATACAAGTCCAATCAGCATTTCATTGCTTGTAATTTTACGGATATGCAACCAAACAATGGAATACTATGGGATATTGAAATATCCATATCTGGATTCTGAATTCATATGTGAAAAGCTAAGTTGTTGGGATTAAGATAATTCGGATAAATTAACATGGTACTGAGGAGCAAGTTTCAATGGATAATGAAGGAAAATGATAGGAGATGGGAGGGTATGGCTTGTGAGTGTGGGGGCCGAGCTTAGAAAAAGAGTGTATTGTAAGTATTGAGCTTTTTTATGCAGTTCAATATTCCATATGATACAAGTCCAATCAGCATTTCATCACTTGTAATTTCTGCATATGCAACCAAGCAATGGAATACTATGGGATATTGAAACATCCATATCTGGAATGTGAATTCATATGTGAAAAGCTAAGTTGTTGGGATTAAGATAATTCGGATAAATTAACATGGTGTTGAGGAGCAAGTTTCAATGGGTAATAAAGGAAAATGATAGGAGACGGGAGGGTATGGAGAATAAACTAAGTTGCAATATCCATGTAAAAATATGTAAAAAGATACAAGGAGGCCAAAAATGGTTGGAGACCGATATAGAAAGAATGCTAAATACAGTTCAATGCACCATATGATACAAGTTCATGTCAGCAATTTGTTGTTTGTATTCTCTACATCTGCAACCAAACAATTGAATACGGACATGATTGTATATGAGCTATATATCCATATATAAAAAGCTTTGATATTGGAGTTGATGAAGACACACATTGGGTGTTGGCCTGTGAACCCAATACTAGTTTAATGAGCACCTCGAAGAACCCCAAAATGCTTGGTTGTTCAGGTTTCTTCCCACCCAAAAGACGAGAATGTCTCCGACATGGGTAGCAAAGCCCTCATTCGTGTTTTCCTTGGCGAGTTTTGCATTGAAAAACCCAAAAAAGGGATAACCCTCATCCAAAACCCTAACCTATCGCCTTCCAAACACTCTCATGAACTCAAAGCACAAAAAAATTCATTTATATCATTCAATGAGGATTTTAGCACATTTTTCTTGCAGCAAATTCATGGATAGCAATAGACACTTTAAGTACTAAAGTGGAGAGCTTCCTTTCATGTTCAAATTTTTCACTGTAAGGGCATTTTCTCAACGTCTTGAACAGTTTTCAATGTTGAAATTTGCTTTTTAGATTTCTCTTCTTTTTGAAATCATCTTTCAAATTATCCATATGCACTGTCAAAATATCTGGAGAGGACAACGCCGGCCAAGGGCACAGACATATGTGGAGAAGTGACGAATTCTGACATGGGCGCTACAGAGCTATTAATGAGAATGAGCATTCATTGTGTTTGTAATCACTGTATGTTTGTTCAATGTTGAATGAGAATTATAAATCATAATGTTGAACTGTCAGTTGATGGAAGGCAAATGTACCCTGGCAATTTCAACAAAAATTGTACACATCCATATATGGTGAGTCACCGATGACTAGGAGAATAAGTAGCTGTTGAGTCAAACCCTTTGAATGCGAGCTGATCAAACATATCCAGCAAGACCTGCTTCATGTCTGATAGATCTATATTCTTTTGATGCACAGAAGGGTATATTATTCATTATAAGGTAAAGCTCCAAAAGGGTAGCTAACAAACAATTTTCGGGCAAGAAATAATCGTAAATGAAAGCTATGGTGTGCATTAGAAAACTGTAGATGAGTCTCACGAGGCAAAGGGGATGTTTGATGCCCATAATAGAGGTCGTAACACCAAAAACAGAAACAGAGGATCCCGGAATCAATACTGCTATACTCTCTCTCTCTCTCAAAAACCCCAAAAAATAAGATATGAATTCCTTGAAAATAAATAAATTGTCCATGATGTGAAGCACAGTAAGAATGAAAGAATTAGGACTGCCAAAAAAGGAGCCAGAAACAAATCTTGAGCATGAATGCCAGTAGATGTTGACGGCAATAAATAAAACCCTACTTCGTACATGCATAAATCTGTAAATGCCAACGAAAAATATGCCAGTAAAATTTGGAGCTTAATATAATTAATGCCAATTAAGATCCCTGAGTGATAGCAGGGTCGAAGCAGAGCAGTACCACTGATGAAGAGCTTGGTCGTGAAATCCCTCACTGCACCCAGGCCAATGGGCGAAGACCTCACAACACACAACGAATCCTTCGAGACTAGGAGGCCACCAGTCGACGTCCCTCTGAGCACACGTCGAATTCCTGAAAACAGTGCCATTCCCGCTGTGGGAATTACGGTTCGAATGGGATTCGAACCAGATTCCGACCACAGAAATGCTCGATGTGAATCAGCTTCGGAGCTTGGTCAGTCGAAAGACCGAGCGATGATTTTATGGTTTAATGTGGAGGTATAAAGTCTCTATGTTAAACCCTAAACCTTAAAGTCAATATAAAATGTCATGTGGTGTTTTTATTTGACAGCTTAGGACCCTAACAAAGAATCCATTTTTCATTAAACCCTAAATCTAATAGTTGACTTGTATTTGAGAAACTAAAACACTGATTAAACCACCCTAGCTTGCAACATTAACTAGCAATTGCTTGTGAAGTAGCAAACAAACAGTACGTTGTTATAAAGTTTACGTAAACTTTAGAAAAGAATTTTATTTGTGACAAGTCAAAAGGAGAATAAGTTTATGCAAACTTGAAAACAATTTTGTGCGTGTTTATTAGAAAGGAGATACTTTGTACTATGTGAAATTGTTGTGAACCAAAGGTATTTTGAGTAACATCATATATCCCAACCAAAAAAATTTGATTTGTTATAGTTTTTTTAAGAGATAAAACATTTTGAATTTTAAGAAAAAAAATATTATAGAAAATGTAATGAAGGAAAATTTAGAAAAAAATAATAATAATAGTGTAATGAAAGAAATTTTTTATCATATGACAAGAAAAATTATGGCAATGTGATGTATTGCATGAAGATAATTTTTTGGGCAATGTCATGTGTAATGGAGATGAAAGTTTCTTTGAAATGCAAGACATTCTAGAGAAAGGAAAATTAAGGGAGTGTAATGTTCGGTAAGTGAAAACATTAGGCACGTAACATGGCAAAGAAATATAATTTTGGAAGACTTGAAAATGAATTTTTATCAAGTTTACGGAGAAAAAACTATCTTTGAAGTTAATTAAAGACTTAATTGTTAACTAAAACTTATAGGCCACGCATTGATCATAATATTTTCACTTAATCAAGTTTAAATTCCATTTTGAAATATGATTTTGAGAAAAATAGGTTTATTGCAATTTAATTTTAAAAAAAAAAGAGGTCACGTAGATCAAGTAAATCTCAAAGGATTATAAGGCAAAAGCAAAATAGCAATGAACCCAACTTAAATTTTACTTTTAAAACTTTGGTATCCTTCATTCTATGATGTACGTATTGTACTAAGAAGATCTAATATTATCATAAATGATTCTTCCATCTGTAACTATAGTTCAATGGCGACGGATGAAAAGACATTAATGAACCATAACTCTTCTAATTTTTAACTTGTGGATGTCATGAACTGAAATATATTGCTTGGCAGTAACTATGTATTAGTGTATTAGAATATCAATATATTAAGGACATAACGCAAGAATTGTGGCGTTCAAGTTTTAGGGTCAATATTTTTGCCAATTAATTCACAAACCCCTATTTAGTCAACCGATGAAATAGTTCCAATGGCCATAACATAGTGGGTTTGGGATACAATGAGGTGATTCAACCATATTTATGTTTCAACTCCACCTTTGTTAAAACCAAGATTGTTATATTTATTATTAAAATAGATGAAGCAATCATACTGGACTTTTAGATCAATGTTAGAAAACTTTTCGATGGCCTTCCCATGGAAATTGATGGGAAATGTAACTGTAAAAATAAGACCCCTCCACATATGCAAACAATTGAAGTTTCAAACATATGTGGATCGTACTTCGTTCATTCAAATATTGTCAATCAAAGATAATGATTTTTTTCACATGTTGGATATTTTGTGTAAGACAACATGTTGAACAATTCAAACAACTTGACTTGTAATTGAAATATGAATTTTATGTACAGTACCTTGTGTAACGCGAGTATGAGCCTCACCCAGTTGTTGATTCCTCTGGTTGCAAAAAAAAATTGAAAATAAATAAATATTTTATGTTAAGAATATTTTGACATCATATTATTATATTTAATCAAACAATTATTTAATTTAGTTGTGTTTCATATTATTATATTTATTAAACAATAATTTGATTTAATTATATTATATAGTAGTTATAATATTTAACGGCTAGTTATCACAATGGAAACCCTAAAGCCTTCAGCCGTTGCCTTATTTTTGGAATATTTTCCCCTTCAGGATTCAGCCTTTTGTTTGAATCCCCCTCATCTTGGTGTTATTTTTGCAGATCTAGTAAACATGGGAGAACTTCTTTTGCAACAATGTTATTCTGACATCTTAGTTGAGGATATCACTCTAGATCTCTTGAACTTTTCGGTCTTTGTGAGGCTAATCTTGGGGGGTACTTTACATATGAATGTGAAAGTCGTTGATTTGGTCTCTTCACTCGCAACCAGAATTCAATATCAGACAAGAATCCCCTTTGTCTTGCTCCTTCATAGAGGTAAGCAAATTTAGGAAAGGAATTTGGTCAATGATTACAGTATCGCCAAGGACACTTCAATCTTTCTAGTTACAAGATTAAACGATGGAGCCAAAGGCAAGGGTGCGCCCTCTTCCTCTCAACCTATACCCTTAAGGATGCCCTTAATCTAGGGATATCACATCTAACACCTAAAGATCTCTCAAGGCTAGCCTTCGTTGTGAATCGGGCCAAAGATATTTCATCTATTAAATTGGATCATGCTCAATCTGTGATCCAGGTGGATATTGGTGGCCACCTGCCTATTCCTCTTAGGGCCCCACCATTGTTTCTTTCAGTTTATTTTTAGTTTCCTTAATTATAGCACAGTTTACAATTTTTAGCAGTTTTTCAGGTCCTAAACTTCTGGAGCCATTTTGAGGCCCTAAACGACCTTTTTTGGCTCACATAAAAAATTATAGTCCTCAGATAGATCTTTCTAACGAAGTAGCGTGCACGTCAAATGGAGATCGTATGCCAAAGTTATGTCCCTGGGAAGTTGACGTACCAATTTACCTAAACGGTGCCCATTGTTTTGGCGCTTCATCTCCTAGGGTTAGGTTTTTGGATGTTTAGGATTTTCCATTACTTCTCAATAATAAATAGGCCCTCAAGCCTCATTGTAACACAATTCAGAGGCCTGTAGCCACCACATCTCTTCACAGAGATAAGCTACCAGCGCCCTAGCTAGTTTATTTCCATTCTGTCTGTAAACAAATTTTAGTTCTTTGATATTAATGAAATGAAGTGTTATTTTCGTTGCATCTTTGTATTTATGGTTATATATGTATTATGTTGTGTTCCTACATAAATTCGGATCAGTGTTATAAGAGCGGACTTCCCTTTCTCGATTCTTCTTTGCATGTCCCCAACGAGGTCGGGGTATAAGGAGTTAGGGCTCGATCTGGTTGAACATTTGCAAGATCAGCCTCACAAACCCCGACAGCCACTCATGGGGGACGAAAATAAAGATAAGAAAGCAGGAGATTCTATCAAAATATTTCTCGAGGAGGCCCTCAAAAAAACAAAGGAACGTGACAATGGATAACTTTTCCCAGATCCTTCAATGACTGCCCATCAGCAATGCATTTGCATCCAGCGGCCACTCTGGAGACGCAACTCCTTTTAAGGTACAAGTAAAATTTGGCATTCCCATAATTGAGGTCCAAATAGATGTAAACGTCGTAGATAGAGGGTTGAATCTATTAGAAGGATATTTCTCGGTTCGTGACTTTTCTAGTCGAGAGAAGATTATTTTTGCACTCCTTAAAGTTTCCCCCCATGTAAAGTATTGGTGGGAAACCTACTGTGAGAAAAAGGACGAGGGGGAGCCCTCTCTGTCCTTGGTTGTAGCCACTTGGAATTCTTTCTGATATGCCATCAAGGAATAATATTATCTCGTGGGGAGCTACGAGGACAAGTACACACAATGGACTACGTTGCGACAACAAAGGGATCAAGATGTGCATGAGCTGACAAATATGTTCCATACCCTGCGCACAAAGTTGGGTATCAAAGATTCAGAGATGTAGAAATTTTTAATACAGTATGTATTGTCGGATTCTCCTAATCTAACAATTATATGCCACTGTTAAATACATAATCCTTCTACTTAAATCTTTGCGGAAATTTAATCGCCAATTGCAAACACATGAAGAAAAATCAATCACACATAACACATATGTTTTTACCGGGAAAGCATAAAGCTAAAAACCCCACTATCATATATTATGTATATATCATGGATCATGAAAATATCCCATACAAAACTCTAATCCAAGAGCTCTCAATATAATATACAATTCTCACACACTGTCATACAAAAATTGGCATAAGCATGCACCAATTTACTGCCTCCTGACAGCCTGCCTCCACTGCGCAATCCCTGCTGATCACAATCCCTTAATGAATTCGATCTTGCCTTGCCTTAACTGCGCAATCCTCATTGGAATCTCCAATGTGTGTTTGGTTGCACTTGTGCACCCACTATAGTCACAACTGATAGTCAAACAGACCCTTTCACCTATCTCTCAACTGGGTCTCCACTAGATCTGACATGCATGTAGTTAACAATAGTAAATCTTCATTTGCATGTGAGATCACTCCATGTGAATTAATTTAATATTTAATTCACTAATCTCTCACTAGTGTATCTTTAGTTACAACTAGTTACAACTAGCACAACTGAGTTTAACTCACTTAACTGAGTTAAACTACTTTACAACTCACATAACTACACTTCCAACTCTGTTACAACTTTGTATCACTCAATTACAATGAAGTCCACTAGCATGTCCCACCAACCAACCTTAGAACTCGAAATTCCTTCAGTTAACTGGTTTCCACGTCAGTTAACTGAAATCAAGTGCTTCAAGGGAATATATTATTATTTATTGTCTAATTATTATTAAGGGCTAATAATAATTGACATGCGATCTATAAATAGAATTCGCCCGTGCATCTAAAAATAGAATCTCATCTATAAATAGAATTTTCTCAACTATCTATAAATAGACTCTCGCTATAAATAGAATATGCTCAACATTCTAAAAATAGACATACACTTAAAAATAGCTTGCGGGCCCCACCTAGTGTAGGTGCTTAATTTTCATTAGGATAATCATCTTGTTGAATCTCAACACTCCCTCTCAACAAGAAAGGGATTATCCTTCACCCCGATCATGTCTCTATGGTATTCGAATTTGCTCCTGGTGAGCGCCTTCGTCAAAATATCCGCATCCTGATCTTCCATAGGAATTTACTAAAGCAACATGATCTTCCGCTGCACACAATCTCTGATATGATGATACCAGATATCTATATGCTTATATATATCATGAAACACAGGATTAATCGAGAGTTTAATGCAACTCTGATTATCACAATGAGTCACTGTAGGATCTAAATGAGAACCGAACAAACCGACCAGGATCTTCCTCATCTAGATAGCCTCACATGCAGCTTGACTTGTTGCCATGTATTCCACTTCCGCTGAACTAAGTGCCACAGATCTCTGTTTCCTGCTATACCAAGAAATAGCTGTAGATCTGATACTGGAAACCCCTCTTGATGTGTTCTTTCTGTCCGTTGGGCTGCTTGCCCAATCTGCATCCGCGAAGCCATGCAACTTCACTTCATCTACCTGTATGTACCATAATCCATACTCAGATGTGCCCCTGAGATATTTCAAGACATGCTTTCCTGCCTTCCAAAAGAGTTTTGTAGGCTTAACCATCGCTTGACTAAGCTGGTTCACCGCATAGCATATGTCTGGTCTTGTATTAACTAAATACATGAGCGAACCCACCAACTGTCGATAGACAGTAGCATCCACTACCTCTCCAAATGTAGCATCCTCCTTCCTCTAGTTTCCTGGAAGAGGAGTATCCATGGGTTTACAACCCTCCATGTGAAACTTACCGAGTATCTCCCTTGCATACTTGCCTTGAGACACAAATAGTTCACCTTCTCGCTGCCATATTTCCAATCCAAGGAAAGAGTGAAGAAGGCCCATATCCTTCATCTCGAACTCCTTTGCAAGGTCCTTCTTGCATGAGTGTATCAGCTGCTCATCACTAGTCAGTATTAAATCATCAACATAAAGAACAATGATTAAAATCTTACCATCAACCACAATCCGGTATAGGTTTGCATCCACCTCACTCTTGGTGAAGCTAAGTCTAGTGAAATAGCTGTCAATCTGAGTGTACCAAGCACGAGGTTCTTGCTTCAGCCCATACAACACTCTTTAGAGTCTGCACACATGCGACTCGCTGCTGAAGATCTCAAATCCTTTAGGCTACTCAATGTACACTTCTTCCTCAATGATCCCATTAAGGAACGCAGTCTTCACATCCATCTGATGAATGTGCCAACCAATCTGCGCTGAGAGAGCAAGGATGGTCCTTATGGAAGAATATTGTGCGACAGGTGCAAAGGTTTCTTCATAATCAATCCCCTTGATATGTGAGAAGCCAAGGGCCACAAATCTTGCCTTATACTTTTCAACACTCCCATCAGCAGTTTGCTTTACCTTGTAGATCCATCTTGAACCTACCACTGATTTATCAACCAGCCTTGGAACAAATTCTCAAGCATTGTTTACAACAATGGAATCATACTCCTCCACCATTGCATCTACCCATGTGGGCTCCTGCACTGTTTCCGGAAAGGAGGATGACTCAGTCACAATACATTTGCTTATGAGAGCCATGTATCCAGTGAATCGGTTAGGAGACTCTCTGTCTGCACTGTGAAGTAGGAACTCCTACATTCTGTGTCGCATCAAGCTTTAGCCTCTCAGCTTCTGTGGTATGCCTTCTGCTAGTTTTGATGTTTGGCTCTGCGTGAGTGGACTCCTCCACTCCATGAACCTCCTCCTGTGGTTGATCCACATCTAGAGACTCATCTTTGGGAACAAGTAGTTCCTCCTCTGCATGTAAGTCTAGCTCCCTCTCAAGCGACAAATTCATGGCTTTCTCCTCATTAAATTTTATATCCCGTCGCACCATAGTCATTCAACTGTTTGGCAAACACACACGATAATTATGGGGTGTTTCTGTGTACCCCACAAATATCCCAACTTCAGTAATCGGCTCAAGCTTCTTCTTGGCGTTCTTGGTCACATGCACATAAACAGATGAGCCAAAAATCTTAAAGTGAGAAATATCTGGTTTCTTACCAGTAAAAGCTTCTTCAGGTGTACTCATGCCAAGTACTCTATGAGGACAACGGTTTTGCACATAAACCGCAGTGTGGCATGCTTCCGCCCACAAGTGCATTGGTATGCCCCTGCAGCATATCTCATGCAACACCTACGATCATTCTGTTCTTCCTCTCTATGACCCCATTCTGTTGTGGGTTATGAGGCGCTATGATTTCTCTTTGAATTCCTTCTTTGCTATAGAATTATTTGAATTCGTTCGAGATATATTCACCACCATTATCACTCTGCATAGCCTTCACTTGCTTCCCTGACTCTTTCTCCACCAATGCTTTAAACTCACAGAACATTGAGAATGTTTGATCCTTATTCTACACGAAGAAGATCCAACATCTACGAGAATATTCATCAATAAAAATTACATAATACTTGTGTTTTGCTGTTGAAGCAATCGAGAATGGCCTACACATGTCTGTGTGAACTCTCTCCAGGATCACCGAAGCATGGTTTTCCTTTTCACGAAAGGTGCTCTTCACAAACTTACCCATAGTACATCCCTTGCACTGATCTATCTGTGCAAGTGTACCCTTGGTAAGTCCAGTAGAAATTTGTTGCAAAATTTTCAGGGCGCCATGGTGAAGATGGCCCAATCGCCTGTGCCATAATTCACCCTCATCCCAGCTCACCACTTCTTCTACTTTGCCCACCATTACAGCGCAGCCATCTACCTCCAGATTGTAGATATTCTTGACTTGAATCCCTATCCTCTTGGTTTGACCCATTGTTTTATGTCGCAGGAAAGCTTTTCCATCACTGAAAACAATGTCATAACCTCTGTCCTCCAACCTCGCAACTGAGACCAAGTTTTTCTTCAGACCTAGAACATGCATAACATCTTTCAACATAAATAGTTTACCTGACTCCCTCTCAAAAGTAATGGTACCAATGTCGGTCGCATTGTATTGTCCATCGTCGCCCATCTCTATATGCATTTGGAGATCTTTCTCCTCCAAGTCACTGAAAAGCTCCTTATCTCCCATCATATGGAAGGAAGCACCACTATCAAGATACCACACTGATCCCATTGCACTTGAAACCAAGCATGCGATCAAAGAGAAATCAAGTTCAAATTGTGAGGCAAGGCCTCACCAGCTGCAGCTCTAGCAGCCTTCTTGTTCTTCTTTTTTTATGGGCAGTTAGTGGCGAGATGCCCATGTTCGTGATAGTGAAAACACTTTGCCTTGGAAAAATCTAGCTTCTTGCCTTTAGCCTTGGATTTTGAGTGGAATTTCTTTCCCTTCCCTTTCCTTGCTTTGGCAGCCAAAGCACAATCGTATTCATCATCATGCTTAGATGAAGAGCCATCTCTGGTGTTCCGCATGAACTCCTCCTGCACTAGATCCGACCACATTCGTTCCCAATTCGACAGTTTTTCCCGTCCATTAACAGAGTCTTGATAACTGTGCCAACTCTTAGGAAGTCCCAAGAGAGCCAAGCTCACCAAAACATCATCAGAAACCGTGATTCCCACACTCCCCAGTTCATCCCGACATTGGACAAACTTTGTGAGATACTTAGGAATATTGTCGCCCTTCTCCATTTTGATCTTTTTGAGTTTATCCTTCAGCGCTAATTTCCTATGGTCGTTGCTGCTTTGGAAAAGATTCGTCAAAGCCTTCCACATTGAAAATGGAGTGGATTTCCCATGAAGGCTTGAGACAATATGGTCTCTCACACCTCCCAACATAATCCTTCTCATCTTCGCTACTTTCTTTTTCCAGGTATCAAGTAATGCAGCATCTGTCAAAGTGGGCTTAGGAACATCACTGTCGATGAATCCCTTCAAGCCATTATCTTCAAGAGTCACCTTCATCCTATCCTTCCATGCAATGTAGTTTGAGCCGCCCTCGAGTGCATAATCTAACCGCAAACCATTGAAAGCCATTTCTATGTTTACCCAACTGTCACACCAAGAAATTCTTGCAGCAAATTCGAATTGTTTCTACCAGCAAACTCAACTACTGCTTCAATATTTCAATCTTCTTTGCTCTAATACCATGTAGAATTTTTTCATACAATTATGTATTGCCTGATTCTCCTGATCTGACAACTATAGGCCACTGTTAAATACATAATCCTTATACTTAAATCTTTGCGAAACTTTAATCACCAATTGCAAACACATGAAGAAAAATCAATCACACATAACACATATGTTTTTACTGGGAAAGCATAAAGCTAAAAACCCCAATATCATATATTATGTATATATCATGGATCATGAAACAATCTCATACAAAACTATAATCCAAGAGATCTCATTACAATATACAATCATCTCACACTGTTATACAAAAATTGGCATAAGCATGCACCAATTTACTCCCTCCTGACAGCCTGCCTCCACTGCGCAATCCCTACTGATCACAATCCCTGAATGAATTCGATCTCGCATTGCCTTGACTGCGCAATCCTCATTGGCATCTCTAATGTGTGTTTGGTTTCACTTGTGCACCCACTATAGTCACAACTGGTAGTCAAACATACCCTTTCACCTATCTCTCGACTAGGTATCCGTTGGATCTGACATGCTGATCCAAAATGGATTCAGTTTTGTCTCCATATCAAAGTCTTCAAATGCAAATGAAAATAGGATCAAGTTGAAGTGCTCATCGACAGGATTCCATTGGTGCGAACAACGCGTAAAATCGAGTTCATATGAAGAAGATGTGGTCAGTCAAAACTTATGACAAATTATGGAAAAATGACAAAAAGTCAAAGTCAATGGTCAGGATGATGTCAACAAGACATGTGTCATCCCGAGAATACACTACATGTCTAGGGTGATGTCATTAGGATCAATGACGTGTCAGAATTTGATTGGTTGGAACGGGCTAATCCGGGGCTAACACGTGGTAGCCCAGATTTTGCCCAATATGGCCTCATTTCCAAAAAATTGGGGATTAGGGAGGATCAAATCCCTGACCTCCCGAAATGCCAAAGTTCTTGCCAGATTCCACTCACCGGATGAGCTACAGTGTCAATTGGCATTAAATGCGAAGATTTCGTATTTATGGTGGATAGGTATTAGCCACTGGAAAAAGGCCAGACGGTTGGGTTCAACCCCACGACCGCCAAAACTTTATGTTATGGTTTAAATGTCGCATATATACGTTGCCGCTGAAACCTTATCATTAAACGTTGCGCATATATTTATATCATATATATGTTTATAAACATAGTTGTAACCAACCAAATATTCAACGGAAGGGTTGGGCAAGGGTTTCGACCCACTGACCTTCCAAAACAACATATAAACAATGCCTTCACACATAGAGCGATAACCAACTTGCCATACGGTGGAGATTGGAAAACCAAGCCACTGAATTTCCATTTATACAGTTTGCAGAGCCGAACTAGTGAGGGCGCAGTACGAGGCGGTTTTTCTGCAGTTCGAGGTGGTTTTGTACAGGAAAAGTGGTTTTCTTAAAGGAAAAGGTGGTTTTGGATTTCTCCAGGGGGTCTGGAGGTCACAATGGTGGAATATAGGCAAGTTTATACTTGTTTTGCTCGAAATTTTGAGCCCATCGCAATGGTGAGGTCCATTTTCTCATTTGAGTTTCTGTTTTTGAGCTCATACCTATAAAAGCATTTTGAAGACGAAATAAAGCGTTCAACGCTAGAAGCTAAGGACCCAGAGACGTAGCCAAGAAGTCTGGTGTACTCTGTTATTAAATTCTTGATGTGTTGATGTGTTTTCATTTGCTTATGTTGTTTATGTTATTCACAATCTTATCAATCTAATGCACTAAGTAACATAAGAAGCTCACATAGATGTCAATAATACATTTTTTAATAAATCAGATCAAGTGGTATTAGAGATTCAGGTTAATTTTTAAAGGTTTGACAATGTCATGTGAAGATTTGAATGCTTACTAGGTCAAAGTTCAAATGAGGAGAATGTATAAATTTATTAATACTGATGTATTACCGGATCCTCTCGATCTAACAATATTTATCTTCTTGCTAAATACATAATCCTTCCACTGTTAAACTTGCGGAAATTTAAAATTCAATTGCAAACACATGTGAATAAATTCAATCGCACATAACACAATTGTTTAACGGGAAAGTTTAAAGCTAAAACCCCCAACTATCATATATTATGTATATCAATGGAATCATGTAATAATCTCATACAAAGCTTAGTACATCAAGCTCTCAATACAATCAACAATCATTACACACTGTCATAAAGAAATTTGCATATCTATGCACCAATTTCTTGCCTCCTGACAGCCTGCCTCCACTACGCAATCCCTGTTGAAGAAGACCCTTGAATGAATTCGAATTGGCCTTTTATTGACTACGCTATCATTATTGGCAACTCCAATGTGTGTCAGATGCATTGAATGCATCACTATAGTCACAACGGATAGTCCATCTCACCCTTTCACCTATCTCTCCACTGGAACTAACATGCAAGTTGTATTTGTTCAGTTGTTAGTGAGTTATTAGTTGCGAATTAATTAAATAATTAATTTACTTAACTCTCAGTGTATCTTTTAGTTAGACTAGATACAACTAGCTTAACTGAGTTTAACTCCATTAACTGAGTTAAACTAAATAACAACTCCCATAACTACTCTTCCAACTCTGTCATAAATTTGCCACTTCAGTTCTAACTGAGTCCTCTATGCATGAGCCACCAATAACCCTAGGAATTGCGTAATTCCTTCAGCCCACTGATTTTCCAAATCTGTTCACTGAAATAAAGTGCTCCAAGAGAATAAGTTGATGTTTATTGTCGAATTATTATTAAGGGCTAATAATAATCGACATGCACCTATTTTTAGATTAACGATCTATAAATAGACTTCGCCCAATATTCTAAAAATAGAATTTCATCTATTTTTCACATTTGACCAACCATCTACAAATAACATCTTGTAACTTATAGAATATTCTCACCATGTCTAAAAATAGAAATACACCTAAAAATAGCCTGTGGGTCCCACTTAGTGAAGGTGCTTACTTTTCACTAAGCTCATCATCCTGTTGAATCTCAACGAAGAAGGAGAACTTGTTGAAGCAAATCCAAATATTGGAAGGGTATTTTCACAAAAGAAGATGACGGAAGAAAACATATTGGGAACATAAGCTCAATTCGTGGACAACTTCATGACAATACATGCGACGGTAGAAGAGATGTATAAAGAGTTTAAAAAGGGAAAATTTGAAGGCACTTCATCACCTAAACCAGACAAAGAATCGGGGGAAAAGCCTCCTACATTATTTCCACCCTCTCCTCCATCATCACCATCATCGTCATCATCATCCTCTTCTCATAAATCTAATTCTTCTAAAAAGAAGAAGAAGAAGAAATCCTCTTTGATCAAATTAGATGTAAAATTTGATTTGCTAATTTATGATGGTGAGCTTAACACTGAAAAGCTTGATAATTAGATAAGACAAATTGAAGTTTATTGCAGGGTACAAAAAGTTGTTTCAGAAAGAAAGAAGATCCAGCTTGCTAGCCTTCATCTTGGAGTAACCGCATTCGTTTGGTGGGAAGGCAAGACACAAGAAGATCTCCAAAAACATGGTAAAATCATTTCGACATGGAATGAATTTGTTTATGATATTAAAAAACAATTTTATCCTTTGGCTTATATGCAACAAGCTATGATGAGTTGGCAAACATTGCGTCAGTTAAAGGGTCACAGTGTGCAAAGTTATACTCAAAAATTTCGTAAAAGAGCTTTGACATTAGGCATATCATTGGACTCACCAAAAACATTATTGAAATACATAGGTGGCTTACATAGTTATTTGAGGCATACCATACTGATGTTTAATCCAATTAACTTAGATGATGTATTAATTCAAGCAACTCATCTAGAAGCTAGGGGTAAAAATGTGTCTCGTGATGTTGGAAAGTCATCTAAATCTATTGAAATCAAGAATGAGAAAAAGAAGAAACAAAAATGGAAGGAAAGGAATGTTAGGCGGATAAGTCATTCTTGCGGACAAGAACGATCTCCCTAGTATCCTAAGGATATCTAGAAACAAACGGACAAATGTAAACTACTTCCTCTAGATTATGTATGATTTAGAATGATCTATGATGAAGGAAAATGACCTACCTATGGTCCAATGCTCGTTGTAGTCTTCTTTCCTGTCGCTCCAAAGAAGTCACCTCTTAAGACTTGCAATCAAAGACATGAAAGAGAATCAAAAGCACCTGCAAAGTATACTAATTCATAAATCATAAATCTATCTTAATGATCAAGGAATTTAAGAAATAATTCATTCAAGTAAATACATAAACAACTTAGTGAGAAAATAGGATCCACTTGTATTATATTTAAATAAAAGAAGAAACCTTACAACCACGTTTGCCTTGATGCTGTACAGGTCCTTCTGGGGTCCGGAACAAGTGTTTTCCTTTGGTCTGACAAGCCCTTCCACTCTTTGAACCAGCCTATATATGAGAATGTAATCGTTCTCGTATGGATAATGGCTAGCAAAAAGAGTATGTTTCTTCAGCAATTTCTCTTCTCTAATGTAATATGAAGTACAAAGCAAGTAATTTTTTACATATTAGTAGCTACCCTTGAGATTGAACAATGGCTTCAATTTATAGCAGAAGGGAAGTGGTTTCAATTCCAAAAAGGAAGGGATAATTCCTCTCATAAAGGGATTAAGTTCCAAAGACCAAGGGATAGGCTCCTTTTATGAAGTGATGAATGTTCATGAATGGAGGGAGTGCGGCTTCAACTGGATAACGCCTTCTAGAAGCTTCCAGCTGGGAGAATATTCGACCAGCTGAGTTTCTAGACTTTACTTTCGCCTTCAATTTACCTTTCACAGGGGTCCGCACCTTTAATGAAGAAAACGTGCAATCGACTTTGCAGTTTTTAGAGCAAAAGGGTGCGGTGCCGCAGCTAAGGCTAAGGAAAAGTGCGGTACAAGTGTTTTTATGATTTTTACAAGATTTTCTCCAAATTCAGGACTTAGTTTAGGAACTTTAGGGTTTTAGACCTCTAAGGGAGCATTATATGGGTAATGATGAACCCATATAGACAGTCAAATGTCATGGTGACAAAATAATGTGTAACAAGGAAAGCGAAGACTGTGAAGAAATAAAAGCCTACATGCACTCATTGTAAGAAAGAAGGACATGATGAGGCACACTACTGGGCACTGCATCCAGAATTGAAGCCTAAGAAGTTTGGGAATAAAGAGTGAAATAATGTTGCTACTATGCTAAAGGACTTGGGATCAGATTCAGGAGACGAAACAACAATTATAGCTACATGTATAAAAGGTAAAAATTCTCAAGCATCTACAAGTACTTCTTCGCATTCTGTTGATAATGAAAATGATGAGAGGAAAAGAAATGAGTTATTTCATATTAGAGTTGTTTCCAAGCATACTAAAATTGATACTTTGTTTGATAGTGGCTCTCAAGTTAATTTGATTGTTGAATCAATTGTAAAGAAATTGGGTATTGAAACTAAACCTCATAAAAATCCATACCCATTGGGTTGGGTCTGTGATAAAACTAAACTACAAGTTACGAAACAATGCAAACTTCGTTTTGCAATTGGATCGGAGTTTGTAGATGAGGTTGACTTAGATATAGTCCCATTGGATATATGTGGAATTGTACTAGGGAGTCCATACTTGTATGATAGAGATGTTGTCTGATATCAAAGGGAAAATAAGTATCAACTCACTAAGGATGGAATCGAGTATGTATTAAGAGCTCATAAACTCAAAGATAACTACTCTCTCATAAATTCAAGACATATGAAAAGAATTATAAATTAAAGTAAACAATTTTTACTTGTGATTGTAAAAGTAAAGGATCTTGATAAATCTGATGCTTTTCAAGGCTGTAATCCTAAACAGAAAGCAGATTTAGTTAAAGTTGTTTTTGATTATGATATTATGTTTCAAGAGCCTAAAGGGCTTCCTCCCAAGCGACAGATAGAACATGAGATTTATTTGCAGCCAGATGCTTCTCTTCCTAACATTGGAATGTATAGGTTATCAGCTCTAGAGAATGGAGAAATAAAGAAGCAGGTACAGGAATTGCTCGATCAAGGGTTTATTCAACCAAGCACTTCACCATGCAGATCACCTATTGTGTTGGTACATAAGAAAGATGGTTCGTGGAGAATGTGCATTGATTTCCGAGCATTTAATAAAATAACAATAAAGAATCGTTATCCTCTTCCTCGAATTGAAAATTTATTAGATCAGTTGAAAGATGCACTTTACTTCACTAAGTTAGACTTGGAAGCGACTACCATCAGATCAGGGTTTCAAAACAAGATGTATGGAAGACTGCTTTCAAAACGAAGCAAGGACTTTATGAATGGATGGTTATGCCTTTCGGCTTGACCAATGCTCCAACTACATTTATGCATTTCATGAATGATGTTTTTAGGCCATTCGTTGATGATTTTGTAATAGTTTACTTAGATGATATTCTTGTTTTTAGTAAGACATGGGATGAACATATAAAGCATGTAAAGCAAGTTTTAGATGTGTTAAAAAAGATAAAATCTCTATGTAAAACTGTCAAAATGTGAAGTTGGCAGGACATCTTTAAATTACTTGGATTATATTGTAGGGGGTGGTGAATTGAAGATAGATCCCTCTAAGGTCGAAGTCATTGTAAATTGGCCTAAGCCCAACACTGCTACAGAAGTTAGAAGTTTCTTAGGGGCATCACAATACTGGAGAAAGTTTATTGCTAAATTTTCTTTGATTGCATCTCCTCTACATGCTTTGACAAGTTTGAAACAAGTGTTTCAGTGGGGAGGCAAACAACAGAAAGGAAAGAAAGGATCAGTACAGCGCCAGTACTAGCACTGCCAGATCTTCAGCAGCCATTTGAGATCGAGACAGATGCAAGTGAATATGCCATGGGGGTAGTGTTGATGCAACACAGAAAGCTTATATGCTTTCATTATGAGACATTCACATCAGCAGTAGTTAACTATCCTACACACGATAAGGAATCATATGCATTAGTACAGAGTGTTAAAAAGTGGAAACAATACATAATGGGAAAAGAAACAATCATACATACAGATCATCAACCACTACAATATTTACACTCACAAACTAAATTGCAACAATCAAGGCACTATCGTTGGATGGGTTTCTTACAACAATTTCATCTTGTAATCAGATATAAGAAAGGCATACATAATAAGGTTGTAGACATGTTATCAAGACCAATCATAAATGCATCCACAATTCTTAATTCAGTAATGCACGAAAGCTATATTGAACAACATGCTCAAGACACAACTTTTATGGATGTATATGCAAATTTTTAGTCATGGCAAGTAGGTAGAAGAATTGGAATATTTCATAAAGGAAAAACTCTTATATCATTTGGGAAAATTATGCATTCCACAAACTGAAATAGTTAATGTGATTCGAGAAGCACATACTTCTTTAATTTCAGGTCACTTTGGTGTAAGTAAAACAATTGCACAACTACAAATATTCTGCTATTGGCCACGAATGAATGAAACAGTTTCAAGATATATTAAAGGATGTATTATGTGTGCTATAAGAAAGCCAAGTAATATAAAATTAGGCTTGTACAATCCACTTCCAATTCCTCCTCGTCCTTAGGAAAGTTTATCCATGGATATTGTTGGGGGATTTCCAATGTCTAGAGAAGGTCATGATTATTTGTATGTAGTTGTGAATAGGTTCAGTAAGATGTGTATTTTGACACTATGTACTAAACAGGTCACAACTAAACAAAGTGCAAATTTGTTCTTTCAAAATGTATGGGTTCATTTTGGGTTACCCACCTCTATTGTATCGAATCGAGATTCTCGATTTGTCGGGAACTTTTGGTCATGTTTATGGGAACTCATGGACACAAAGTTAAATAAGAGCACGACATTTCATCCGCAAACCGATAAGCAGACAGAAGTGGTAAACATGACAGTTGTATAGTTGCTTCGAGGTTATTGCAGCAAGCATCCTAAGCTTTGGGATGAGCATTTGTCTTATGTGCAACATGCTTACAACCATGCGAAACATTCTTCTACTCAAAGATCTCTGTTTGAGACTTGTTTTGGTTTTGTACCAAAGTATCCCTTGGATTTTGTCTTTGGTAAATACATAGCAGTTGATGGACGCAACGATGTGGAAAAAGAAACCAAGTTCATTGAATAGATCCAGGAAATTCACTAGGAAATACAAGAACAACTAGAAAAGAACCAAGCAAAGTATAAAGTGAGGCACAACAAGCATCGAGTTGAGCATAGTTTTCAAGTTGGTGATCAATTCTGGTTGTACATTAGCGAAGAAAGACTTCAAGGGGAAGGTAAAAAGTTGAAACCAAATAGATATGGTCCTTTCAAAATTCTTGAGAAAATTGGTGAGAATGCTTTTTGCTTAGATCTACCAACTTATATGCAGATCTATTGCGTCGTAAATGTTGAAAACTTGTGATTGTATGAGCCTTCAATGATTGAAGATCCAGAAGAGCAAATTCAAGTACCTTCCATCGAATATTTTTCACCAGAGTATCTCAACGAGTTGCAGGAGGACACAATTCTCGACAGGAGGATAAGGGCTTTGCGAAGAGGAGATGTTGAGTATATTAGAGTTGGGATTAAAGGTGCAAATCAAATTAAAGCACGATGGATAGAAATTAGAAAAGTGAAGGAAACATATCCTCACTTACTCGACAGCTAAAACCAACTTTTGGTGCTCCAAAAGCTTCTAGTGGGGAGGAGTGATCCAAAATGGATTCAGTTTTGCCTCCATATGAAATTCTTCAAATGCAGTTGAAAATAGGATCAAGTTGAAGTGCTCATCGACAGGATTCCAATGGTGTGAACAGCACGTAAAACCGAGTTCGTATGAAGAAGATGTGGTCAGTCAAAGTTTATGACAAATTAGGGAAAAATGACAAAAAGTCAAAGTCAAAGTCAATGGTCAAGTCAACGGTCAGGATGATGTGAGCAAGACACGTGTCATCTTGAGAATACGCCACATGTCCAGGGTGATGTCAGCAGGATCAATGATGTGTCAGAATTTGATTGGTTGGAACGGGCCAATCTAGGGCTGTCACGTGGCAGCCCGGATTTTGCCCAATATGGCCTCATTTCCAAAAATTTGGGGATCAGGGAGGATCGAACCCCTGACCTCCTGGAATGCCAAAGTTCTTGTCGGATTCCGCTCACCAAATGAGCTACGGTGTCAATTGGCATTAAATGCGAAGATTTCGCATTTATGGGGGATAGGGATCAGCCACCGGAAAAAGGTCGGACAGTCGATGTCAACCCCACGACCGCCGAAACTTTATGTTATGGTTTAAATGCCGCATATATACATTGCCGCCGAAACCTTATCATCAAATTCCACACATATATTTATATCATATATATGTTTCTAAACATAGTTGTAACCAACTGGATGTTCGACGGAAGGGTTGGGCAGGGGTTTTGACCCGTCGACCTTCCAAAACAACATATAAACAATGCCTTCACGCATAGAGTGACAACCAACTTGCCATACGACAAAGCTTGGAAAACCAAGCCACCGAATTTCCATTTATACAGTTTGCAGAGCCGAACTAGTGAGCGCACAATACGAGGAGGTTTTTTTGTAGTTCGAGGTGGTTTTGTGCAGGGAAAGTGGTTTTCTTAAAGGTATTGGTGGTATTGTATTTCTCTAGGGGGTCTGGAGATCACAGTGGCAGAATATAGGCAAGTTTATACTTGTTTTGCTCGAAATTTCGAGCCCGTTGCAATGGTTAGGTCCATTTTCTCATTTGAGTTTCTTTTTTTGAGATCATACCTGTAAAAGCATTTTGAAGACAAAATAAAGGAGTCAGCACTGAAAGCTAAGGACCCGGAGACGTAGCCAGGAAGTTTGGTGAACTCCGTTATTAAATTCTTGTTGTGTTGATGTGTTTTCACTTGCTTATGTTGTTTATGTTATTTGCAATCTTATCAATCTATTGCACTAAGTAACGTAAGATGCTCACATAGACGTCAATAATACCTTTTTTAATAAATCAGATCACATGCATGTAGTTAATAGTAGTAAATATTTAGTTGCATGTGAGATCACTCCATGTGAATTAATTTAATATTTAATTCACTGATCTCTCACTAGTTTTTCTTTAGTTACAAATAGCTACAACTAGCACAACTAAGTTTAACTCACTTAACTGAGTTAAATTACTTTACAACTCACATAACTAAACTTCCAACTCTGTTACGACTTTGTATCACTTAGTTACAACGAAGTCCACTAGCATGTCCCACCAACCAACCTTAGAACTCGAAATTCCTTCAGTTAACTGGTTTGCCACATCAGTTAACTGAAATCAAGTGCTTCAAGAGAATATATTATTATTTATTGTCTAATGATTATTAAGGGCTAATAATAATTGACATGCGATCTATAAATAGACTTTGCCCATGCATGTAAAAGTAGAATCTCATCTATAGATAGAATTTGCTCAACCATCTATAAATAGACTCCCGCTATAAATAGAATATGCTCAAAATTCTAAAAATAGGCATACACCTAAAAATAGCCTGTAGGCCCCACCTAGTGTAGGTGCTTAATTTTCATTAGGATCATCATCTTGTTGAATCTCAACAAGAGAAACATTTGGTGTTGAAGTACCGCAATTGTATGCACAGATACATTCAAGAGGAAATGGAGTTCCTCGACATCTCCTCACTTGATACGGCATACCGGTATGCTGCCAAGATTGAGCAGAAATTCAAACAAAAGAAGCGAGACTTTGGATCTGTGAATCAAAATCAAGGGAAAGGTGCCCCCAAACTTCAGAACAAAGGACAAAGCCAAGGCATGGCGACCCAATACAACCTGCCAAAGCCAAAAACAAAGAGCAACACTGCGAAACCGAAGAAGGACATGGGAAAATGGTGTGAGTTCCATAGGAGCTCCACTCACAACACAAGTGAGTGTTGGTCCAAGCAGTGGCTGATAGCTGAGATGAAGGCTTCTGAATCAGATGCATGCGCCGACTCTAATTCAAAACCCGATAAGCAGAATGACAAAGGGAAGCAGATTATCGTTGCGGAGCCCAACGCCATCGTTGCCACCACGAAGATCCAGAAGGAGGAATTGGAAGATCCAGAGGAGGAGAAACATCTCTTCCACTCCTAGATGTGGGTAAAATGTTCCCCCCTACAGTTCATTGTCAAGAGTGGGAGCCAAAAGAACCTCATTTCAGCAGAGGTCGTGAAGCAGTTGGGCTTGCCGACCACAACACACCCACAACCGTACATCATTGGGTGGCTTCACTAAGGAAGGGATCTCCGCATCAGCCAACAGTGTCCCTTCCTATTAATTTGAGAACATTTTCTATGCCATTTCAGATTAGGGCACAAAATACTGAAGCAGATAGAACATACCAACATATCGATGAAGACAAGCCAAAACAAAGATGATGAATGGTGGTGTTACGACAATCAACATGATGCTTCTACCAACAAAGTCTCCAATAGGTCATTTAGCCAAGTGTGTCACACACAGCCCCAAGACAACCCAAACAAAGAATACTCCACAAATATGCAACACCAAGAACGCAGCTCCATTTCCATCAAGAGAGAAGAAAATCCTCCACACATTGTGTGTATAATGAACTCCAAGAATCTCCAATATATAAGCATCTTTCAGGGTGTGTGACACATATTTTAAGACATTTAAGTCGATATTATATTCTAGGCCGACCTAGCACATAAGTGGAATAAATTCAAAGTACATGTTCTGCTCATCCGATCAAGATGATCTTTAGATCAATCTTACACCTCTCCGAAAGAGGAATCCAATAAAAATATTGGGATCATCATCTGAGTAGCACAACCCAGAGTTTGGACCTAGTTGTCCAAATTTAACACTCCCTCTCAACTAGGGAGAACTCCATCCACTAGTGAAATCCAAACATCGTGTGTCATCCCGCCGTAACTTGCTTTGCTGGCCTCTTTATTTCAGAACAGAAGTGGATCAGTCACAAAGACATCATTCCCGGCTGATAGATTAAACCCAAAGAGTTGAAACCTCTATAGGACTCATAAAGAGTCTCATACCAACCCGAAGTCAATTGGAGGTACGAAACCTCACTAGGACTCAAGAGAGTCATATACTAACCCGAAGTTAGTTTCACTGACCCGAAGTTAGTTTCACTGACTTGAAGTCAGTTGGAGGTTCGAAACCTTGCTAAACTTGATCCCAGATCAAGTGGTTGGACATGTGCCATCCTAAACATAGAGAGTATGGAAATTTCTGATGCGTCCATCAGTCTTGCTATGGTCTCTATTCACATTTCACACCTGATTGGTCAAATGAGAGGTACTTCCCATGAGTCCAAAACTTCATGGGTAGGATGCATACGAGGCATAGATCAGAGAGAGGTAAACCATCTCAATATCATCATGGTGGGATAGAAACACACCAACTAGGTTCGGCAAGCCTAGCCTTGTGGTTGCTTATAGCACCAAAGCTATCCCCAAAACCCCCTTGGAGATCCCAGAGCTCATCGTCCAACAAGACCCTCCAAATAGGGTCGTTCCATGATTCCAAGATTCTCACGGAAGGTTAGGAACATGACCTTCCCCAAGGGCATTGTGAGAATTTCTGCGACTTGCTCATAAGTTCCTATATGATCGAGCCTTACGGCGCCTCGCTGTACCATATCCCGGATAAAGTGGTACTAGCCATCAACATGCTTGGATCAATCGTGGAACCCGGGATTATATGACAAATGAATCCCCCTCTGGTTATCACAATGGATAACAGTGGCATCTAGCACATGCTCGAACAACTCACTGAAGAGATTTCACAACCAAGTGACTTCAAAAACGGGTCATACATGCTGCAATGTATTCGACCTCAGCGGTGCTCAAGGCTACTGACACCCTTTTCCTGCCTGAAGTAGATCTACTTGTGAAGTAGCATCCAAATGTGCTCTTACGATCCACCACACTGCCAACCCAATCAGAATTAGTATATCCAGGGAGTGTCATGCTCTCGACAATGTATCTCAGCCCATGGTCTATCTTGCCACAAAGATATCTCAAGATTTTCTTGGCACCAACCCAGTGAATGTTATGATCAACCATGTGTTGACTCAAAGTGTTCACTACACAACATGAGTCCAGACAGGTGTTCACTAAGAACATCAGAGCCCCTATGAGTTGACGATACTTAGTAGAATTTGCTAACACGGGCCCAGCAGCGCTACCACTCAACTTCTTAAACTTGAGCTTCATCAGTGTCGTCACGGACTTACAGTCCACCATATCAAATCTTTCCAAAATCTTCACAATGTATTTTCCTTAAGAAAGGAAAATCTCGCCAGGTCTCTCCCATACCTCCAGGCCTAAGAAGTAGTGCATCAGTCCTTGGTCCTTCATTTTGAATTCAGTAGCGAGCTCCCTCTTGCACTAATGAATGAGAGGGTCAGCACCTGTCAGGAAGAGATCGTCCACATAGAGAACCAGAATGAGAGGCTTTTCTCTATCAACCTTGAAGTAAAGGTTTGAATCATCATTACTATGAGTGAAGCCTAGCTTCATCAGGTAGCTATCAATCCTCTCGTACCAAGCTCTGGGTGCTTGCTTCAGCCCATAGAGGGCTTTCTTCAACCTGCAGACATGGGTGTCCCGATCTTAGACTTCGAATCCCAGAGGTTGCTCTACATACACCTCTTCCTTAATCGCACCATGCCAAAAGGCGGTCTTCACATCCATCTAATGAAGATTCCTTCCTTGCGTAACATCAAGGGAAATAATAGATTATAGGTGCAATAGTAATCAGTGCCTTCCAAGAGAAGTCTCAGGCAACACATTTTCCCATCAAATCCATTTGTATATTATATCAAGGTGACAACAACTTTGTTCTGTGGTCTAGGAACCATATCCCATACATCACCCTTGCATCCTTGTAGACTTGATGCTTTACAGCTTCTTTAAATGATCCAGGCTCATATTGTACTGATGGCAGCTAGACACCTCTGGTATTTATATGGCTTCTTGTTTCTACCGGAATTTCCCCCTTGAAGTCATATATCTTTGAGCCATGAAGGTCTTCTTTCTTTCAACAATGATATTAGCTCAGGAGCATATACAATTGTATTCTCCCTCTTAATGCTAACTTCTCTTGTGAGAGAAGACATCTATTTTAAATGAGGGCATCCTAGACACCAACTTGGAAAGGGGTCTTATTCTCGCACAGTCAAATCCATCCAAGAATTCATAGGATTTTGCTGATCATGGTTCAAGAATCCAACAATGTGACTGAAGGCTACAAAAAATTCTCAGTTCACACTTTCAAGTTTATCATTACGCTCCAATTTAAGACTGATACTGTCACAAGCTTACAGCTATTATGAATTTCATAAATATGGGTGTCTATCTATGTCACTGTCATAATGGCAAAGACATAGAATCACAGATTTAGAATAATCACCTCTGTCATATCGCTAATTACGTTGTTTTCATAATTTTATCATACCCATCATTATCTTCTTCATCATTTTCATATTGCCATATAGTATTGAAGATTTCAAACTTCATGGTCATACATATTCTGCCATATATCACTGTCAAACAGGGATAATATATCATGATTCCTTCTCTCATGATCCTGCACTACTTCTTATTTCCTGATCTTCCCATTTTTCATACTTTTGTTCATTTTAGAAGACTGCTCCTAAGGCTACCAAAATTGGCCTAACTCTATGACAAATCAACTTCTCTTGTCACTCTCCCTAGGGCTTACAGATTTGACCATCTTGTCAACAATCTGATCGTTTCATAATATTGCATCAAAAATACTTCCAATTCCATTAAAAGGACTGATTTTTAAGGCTTCTAGATCTGTCTAACTACAGTTAATGGTTGACTGATCTAGGGCGCAAATCTTCAGATCTCAATTCTGCAATGCAATTTGAGAATGAAATCATCCTTTGGGACTTCCTATTTTTCTGTCCCTGCAGCCTTTTCTTCCTTGGAACTGGGAGGATTTATCACAAAACATCTGCACATAGCTCTTATATGACTTTGAAGATATGTTGGAGCCCACAGACATTCCTAGAGAAGACGACTTCGGGAATGTGGGAATCCTCTAGAAATTTTAGCTTCTCACTGTAGAAGCTTCCAACAATCCATTTTTTTGCTCAGGAGAATAGACAGATAGAGGTCTCCCTCTTAATCCTAGAAAATCTACAGGTGCCATCATTTTGATTCCATAGATGGTATTATGACCATTTTCCCACACAGACAACTTGAGACAACTTTCAAGACTATGATCTTTTCTTACAACAGCAACACATCCCCACTTCAAGAATGATGAAACGTATTTCTGGGCTAAGTTGCTACTAGCAAGGTATATGTCTAACTCAGTCCTCCTGGAATGATATTTCAGTACACAATCCAGATATGGTTCGTCAGCTCAGACTAGTACTCTGCCACTATGTTGATACCACACCTTCCCTTGTTCTATACGCACTGATGTTGTGTTCCAGACTTTGTTATAGCTCTTGGAAAAATTCTCTTAATGGATAACTTATCCACGGTCTTCAATGATTGCTATACTTGCTTATGGAATAGTCTGCTTTAGCCCTAAAATAATGAACTTTCATCAAGCACCTCACCAATGAATTGAAGACAGTGCACCACGAATACTTATGGGAAATTGATATACTGTCAAATCCCTTTGATATAATTTCAACTCGGTTCCTCCAGGAATATGGTGACCTTCAGCAGGTAAGTTTGCACTCTAATAATTCTGGAAGTGACGAGAATTTAAACTTCCAGTCCAAAGATGTCGCTTCTACAGGAAATTCAGCGATTCAATCCCAAATATTAATCTATAAATAATGAACTGGGATATGGATGCAACCCTTTGGGATAATTTAGCTTGTCGTCTGTTGTTAAACACGCCATAATGGAATTTCGACCATCTATAACAGTGCGCTCAGCTCTAGTTCTGCTACGTCCCTCATACAGTCATAAACTCGGCCTTTTATGGTGAGGATTTAGTCCTAAGGAGGAGAGGACATGGCCCTCTTATCTTTCATACAACTCAAATATCTGCCCAGTTTCATACTCTTGTGTAGATGGGGATACCAATCTGTATGAATATCGCACATGGAAACCAGATCTGATATCTGAGGGTGGATCTACGGAGAGTTTGGTGCATGCTAGGGACCATCTATTCCATGTAGCCGAGTCGACTACCAGATTTTGTTTATAACACAAATTTTTTCAATAAATATCTGATCTTATGTTCTGCGAAGGATGCGGTAGGTGGATGGCATCAAATCAGATGTTGGTTCACTCGATTCTCCAGATCTGGTTCCAATTTTGTTGCTTCAATTTGGTCGGCATGAAAGTGCACGCGAAGTGACAATACTTACCTGCGGACAGATTTCACTGGAGTTCAGCGACAATTTTCAACCGCAGGCCCAAGTTCCATTCATAAACTTCGATCGCGGAATTCTTTCCACCATGTTCGTGAACCATATTGACCAATGGATCTAATTGTTGTGCACTACCTCATTGGTTACACACAAGTTTTCATAGGAAGGTCACCGATTTTGCGAAGCCAAGAGTGGCCATATATATTCAAAGCACTGTCGAATTTCGAGAATTTAACAGAACAACCTTGTCCGATTACAACAAGAGGAGATTAACCACGCAATTTTATCGACTACTGCTTCACGAGATATAAGTCTAGGCTGCCGAGAACTTTAGAGAATGAGCCCTACGGGTTTGAATTTTAACCTTCAAAACATCCCTTCAACAAATCTGTACTTCACTGGTTGTCCCTTGACATAGATTGGAATTTGTCTTCCCATTTTCTCTGATACCATGTTAATTTGAGAACATGTTCTATGCTATTTCAGATTAGGGCACAAAATACTGAAGTAGATAGAACATACCAATAGATCAATGAAGACAAGCCAAAACAGAGATGATGAATGGTGGCGTTACGATGATCAACATGATGCTTCTACTAGAAAATTCTCCAATAGGTCATTCAACCAAGTGTGTCACACACAACCCCAAGACAACCCAAACAAATAATACTCCACAAATATGCAGCACCAAGAACGCAGCTCCATCGCCATCAAGAGAGAAGAAAATCCTCCACACATTGTGTGTATAATGAACTCCAAGACTCTGCAATATATAGGCATCTTTTGGGGTGTGTGACACGTCCTTTAAGACATTTAAGTCTATATTATATTCCAGGCCGACCTAACACATAAGTGGAATAAATTCAAAGTACATTTTCTTCTCATCCAATTGAGATGATATTTAGATCAATCTTACACCTCTTTGAAAGAGGAATCCAATAAAAATATTGGGATCTTCATCTGAGCAGCACAACCTAGAGTTTGGACCTAGTTGTCCAAATTTAACACTTCCTACATCATCAAGCCCTTCACGGATGAGATATTATGTGACATTGCTCCTCTTGATATTTGTGATGTATTATTAGGCCAACCATACTTGTGGAAGCGACATGTTGTGTATGATTCTCGGCCTCACGATGTTATTGTTACTTTGGGCAATAAATTGTATACGATACCAGAGGTACCACCACCTGCTGCTATCTCTTTGGTTACTGCAAAACAATGCAGTAAGCTCATTTCCAAAACCGGGAATTTTTTTTCCTGATGATCTGCCCTCGGGGAAAGAAGAATATTGTGGCCACGACCTCCAGACAGGACTCCTCTACACGACAACAACAAATGGACAAGGTCATAGAGGAGTACAGGGACATCTTCACCTCACCTACAGGGGTGCCTCTTCACTTTTGGGTCAAGCACCCCATTGATCTGACCCCAGGTGTGTCATTGCCCAATGGACCGATCTATCGGCACTTTGTTCAGGAGAACGACGAAATCAAGAGGTAGATTCAGGAGTTGTTGCAGAAAGGTCACATCCAACCAATTTCATCGCCCTGTGGGAGCTCAATCGTGTTGGTGTAGAAGAAGGATGGGACTTGGAGACTCTATATTGACTATTAGGCGTTGAACAAGATCACTGTCCGGAATAGGTACCTGATCCCAAATATTGATGACCTTCTGGACCAACTCAAAAGGGAGAAATATTTCAGCAAGATCGACTTGAAGTCCAAGTATCACTAGGTACCTATTGAACCCTTTGATGTGTGGAATATTGCCTTCAAATCTAAGGAGGGCTGTTTAGAATGGCTGGTCATGCCTTTCGGGTTAACGAATGCTCCCGCAACCTTCATGAGGTTGATGGAGAACATCCTGCAGCCATTCACCAACTCATTTGTAGTAGTGTACTTGGATGACATCTTGAACTTCATCCAAACTTGGGAAGAGCATATCCACCACATCCGACAGGCCCTCCGAACATTGCGACAACACAAGTTGTGTGCAAATTTGGAGAAGTTCACTTTTGGCATGATCTAGGTTCAGTATCTGGGAAACATTATTGATGAGCGGGGGGTGCATGTGGATCCTGTTAGCGCTCGATTCTGCCACAGGCTGAAAGAGGCAAAACTCGAGGCAACATCATACCACGCTCAGCCTCGTAGCTAGCCCTACGAGGACAGGAGAGGGCTCTCTCCGGGCCAACTCAGTGAAAGATGTCCAATGGGATCTGAGATGACCGATAAGGAAAACTGATCTTAGGCTAGTAAACTGATAGAAAGGGGTTTTTAAATAAATGATGGGGTTTTTCTGGGCTGCATGGAGCAAAGAACAGCTTGAACAGAGAAATGTAATCAAAAACACAGATTGTCTCCTGAGGCAAGGTAGGCAGGAAAATTTAACATCAATTTGAGATTAAATGGAATGGAAAGACTGCTGAGGAGCCGACAAGGGCATAGAGGATGAATCCTTGTTGAACAGAAGAAAACATTAAATATGAACACTTCCTCAAGACAGAGCAAATAAATTGAATTCTGCCTTTCTCACTTAAAAGTATTCATTTAGAAATGAAATGAAACGGAAACACAACAGGCTACATATGAAAAAAAGGAGGACACAAATGTTAAATCTCATACCACAGGAATCTCAGAAGCCAGAGCTGGGTATTTTCATTAAAATCTCTGTCAAAGACCGTACAATGAAATCTCTGTTTTCTCTTTTACACCAGCGCTCAGAACTCTCTCCCCCCTTTTTTTTTTTCCTTTACAAATGATTATCAATACATTAATAAACTATTCTAGGAGAAACAGATCGATCAGAAATGAAGGCGTTGTTTCAATTGAAGTGATAAAGATAGAAAGGAGAACATCATTCTCCATAGAATTCTCTGATGACTAAACAAATCTGGAGCGTTCTCCTTAAATTCCTCTGATGATTGGCTACTTTAAAGACACAAATTGGAGCGTAAATCCACTTGGAGATTTAACTGAAGCCCTTAATAGGAGATCGAATCCTATTTCTTCTGCTGTGATGGATATCTTCGTTTTGTTTTAGGTGTATTTTGACTTGGCATTTTTCATTTGCTATTTTAAATAAAAACCAATTTTTAATAAAACTAGATCTTTTACTTGTTATCTCCTTCTTTTTCACAATGCTCACATGTGTGCTTTACTTTTGCCAGTGCATCATTTGCTGCTTCCTGAGAAAGCTCTCCTTTCTTAACAAAGCGCTGCAATGAAGACCGAATTCCCTCCATGCCCCTTTGCAGGGCGCTTTCGCTTGAATCGACGAGCACCACTGATATTCCTGCAACTGCTGCCAGCTGAGCTATCCCCGACCCCATTTGACCACTTCCCAGTACTCCAATGACCTTGATATCGGCCATTATGATGGTATGCACAACAGATATTCAGGTACTTTCCTTCGGAATTACAATAATTAGAATACTGGGTATGCCTCTACACAATCAGTCACACCTGCATCTCACGAGCTGGCATTTTATAATCCACTGTAGAGGCTTTAATTGAGCTGGCCATAACACGGCGTTCTCAAGATCAGATTGAAACAATTTCAAATCGGATCTACTAATTGCTGAACGTTGCCAGGTGCTGACACATACACAAGTAATGCTCCTTGGCAGGTCCACATAGCAGTAAATTGCAGCGGCCACATAACATAATTTAAAATTACAATGTATATATATATAACTCTTCCCATGCAATTTTACTATTTAATTTAATTATACCACACAATGTTTTGCCTTAAAATTGTTCATACGTTGCTCCACCATATGCAATGGTCAACGCATTCACCCATCTCAGTATGAAACGCATATAAAACCACAACTACAACGAATACAATCGCAGATCTTTCAACGCAGAGTTTGCAGGACGTCTAATGCAGAGATCCACAAAGAAACAAGGCCAAACCATCCTTCGCATGATCATCAAGTTGTATCCATCACAGCCTTCATCAATAACTGAATCACTCATGGCTTTTTCTATGTCACTTATTTGACTCTGGATGGCCATAACAAATTGTTTATGCCTGCCGCTTGCATCTACACCTCTCTAGAAGCCACTTATTGACAATTGTGTCATTTAAAACGAACATCCACTCGTAACAAAGCAAACGCTTGCAATCTTCTCATGTGGCTTCTCACCTTCACAGGTCGGCCACGCTGTGTTTTTTGCACCGCAAGAACCCAGTGGGCCGCTCGACGCCTGTGTGGGTCGCTCGACTTCAACCATCCGTAACTATTAATCCGATCTCTCGCAGCCGATTTTCCGTAGCTTAAAGGAATTAATCGTAAATGGGACGAGGGCACACCAGACAGTGAGGTGTATCACAATTGTTTCATCGAAAGCTTCGCTTGGCCCCTTGTCGCATTACCACGTTAGTAGCTCGAGACTGAGTACAATTCCTTGATTGGGCCAGACCCATATGTATCGACATGTGGTCACTCCAAATCCTTGAATGTCCTACAGTTTGGGAGCTGTAATGCTGGCCAGAAGATCCCTCACACCCATCTCGGCATGAAGCCTTCCTCTGACCAAACATGTTAAAAAAAACAGCCAGATTTTCGAGGCAAGTGATTGCCACATCAGGAAAAGTAGTGGAACCAGTTAACTCTTCACTTGACTCAAATTGAGCCACAGCAAAGTTACAGAACAATGACAACCAGGTAACCATATGTATAATGAACAACTGCAGCTAGTATCGCCTTCCCAACCATTCCTGCAACAAAAACCATTTTAATATACAAGATGGAAGGGCAAGTTTATATTTGCCAAACCACTGCACCAAAACAAATGACCACTTTATATATACTGTGCCTGATCATAATCACTTCTATACCCTCCAGGTAGAAGGGTTTCGCTGCTGCTAGTATATTGTGATTTTATATCCAAGCAATCAGCGAATAAGCATTCATCATAATCTTCAATGATTACTTTGTTGCCGCTTTGCTTTATAATATTTAACCTTGAAATCTGACCCTCATCAAAATCTCCTAAGTAAAATGTACTATAAAATCGAACGAAATAACTGGAATTAAGCCCCTTAATTTGTATTATTCTCTTCAGCTTTCGCTTTCGTATAAAAGGTCTCGATCAATCGAATCGATTAGATTTCGTTTGTCTCACAGGTATGTATCGGTCACTGGAACAAGGTCACTTTTGAAGAGCTAGAGAATTTGCAGATTTTTGGATAAATTACATATTCATCATAAAAACATATTTGATGACTTCTTCTTCAAAACAGAGTTTTGAAGAAGAATCAATCTCGCCTTATTTATGACGACATTCCTGAAATGAAGACTTACTGAACCTTCTCCTAGCCTGCAAGTGTTATTGAAACATTGTGAAAACAAGCTTTTCAAACATCTAAGTAGCAGTGGGTGAAAGCTGATTGGCATTGGCCTGTATATTGAACTGAGACTTTGACAGCTACCTGTCTGCATTTGACTCTGATAGAGGTTAGACAAGACGGAGTCTAACATTGGCTCCAATGGGGATGGCAGCTGCCACTTCTTGGAGGTGCCAAGAATCGCAGAGCTTTGGGAGAGCAGACAGTGCCTCCATCCATTGGGCTATGGAGTCCATTATTCCGACAAACCAACACGACAGTTGACTAAATTTTTAAACTGAAACAGAACTCAAACTGATTGAAAAACTTACTCAGCAATCTTCACACTAAAACTGTAATGAAACTCAGAACGAAATGCTGCCTTTTGGCTGCTTATTTATTTACAAAATCTACCCTACTTTGCTGTAAAAATAGTAGATCAGGTAATACTGAAATGCCAGATCAACCATTCAAGTAAACCTGAAACTGATGCCGCTTGAGAATGCTTCAAGAAGATCACAGATGCAATTGCTGGCAGCCCTTCATGCACGTAATGAGCCTGGTCACGGAAAATACAGCCTGATCTATCAATCAAACTAAAAAACGTTTCCATGTATGTTGCCATTGGATCGCGAAAGCCAGACTCTGTTGGCTGCCCCAACTCTGCAATACATACCTCCAGCTGCACACTGTCAATGCAAACATCTGTAGGCAAGTCTGTTATTTCTTGTTTCGATGGAGAAAGGATTTCCAAGAACTTTTTAGGGTCTTGGAAATCATATAACTGGATCTGCTCATTTAAACACTGAATCTCCTTCTCAATTCTTTCGACAACTAACTCACAGACACAGGTTTTAGCTTCAAGAGGAAACTTCAGAGATTTCAAACATTGAAGCAAGACACTGAAAAATTCTTCATTAATTTCAAAATCTGCTAACTGATCTCTAACCTCTTTTACAGCTTCACACAGTGCAGGGTTTTCCACATACCCTACCATTGCATGAGTGGATCAGTGAGCACTGGAATCTCTGGATCGAGCTGGAGTCGCCGGGTGAATGTTTCAGCCTTCATATCTCGAGGCAACATCAAACCAACCTTAGCCTCGTAGCTAGCCCTACGAGGACAGGAGAGGGCTCTCTCCGGGTCTATCTCGGCAAAAGGATTTTCAAGGGGCTGAGATGACCGATAAGGAATGATGATCTTAGGCTAGTAAACTGATATAAAAGGGTTTTTAATAAATGTCGGGGTTTTCTGGGCTGTGTGAGGCCAAGACAGCAAGAGCAGAGATCAAATGAAAAACACATATTATCCCCTGAGGCAAGGTAAGCAAGAAATTTAACAATTAAATTGAGATAAACGGAATGACAAGACTGCTAAGAAGTCGACAAGGGCATAGAAGATGGATCCTTGTCGAACAGAAGAAAACATTAAATATGAATACTTCCTCAAGACAGAGCAAATAAATTGAATTCTGCCTTTCACACTTAAAAGTATTCAACAGAAATGATTTAGGAATGAAATGAAAAAATATTACAAAATACATATGAAACAGAGAAGAAACATTTTTCAAACTTCATGCCACAGGAATCTCAGAAAACAGAGCTGTATTTCTCCATTAAAATCTCTGTCAATCTGTACAATAAACTCGGTTTTTCTCCTACACTAGCTCTCAGAACTCTCTCCCCCCTTCACCCCTTTACAAATGATTATCAATACACTAATAAACTATTCTAGGAGAAACAGATCGATCAGAAATGAAGGCGTTGTTTCAATTGAAGTGATAAAGATAGAAAGGAGAACAGCATTCTCCATAGAATTCTCTGATGACTAAACAAATCTGGAGCGTTCTCCTTAAATTCCTCTGATGATTGGCTACTTTAAAGACACAAATTGGAGCGTAAATCCACTTGGAGATTCTTGAAGCCCTTAATAGGAAATCGAATCCTATTTCTTTTGTTGTGATGGATATCTTCGTTTTGTTTTAGGTGTATTTTGACTTGGCATTTTTCATTTGCTATTTTAAATAAAAACCAATTTTTAATAAAACTAGATCTTTTACTTGTTATCTCCTTCTTTTTCACAATGCTCACATGTGTGCTTTACTTTTGCCAGTGCATCATTTGCTGCTTCCTGAGAAAGCTCTCCTTTCTTAACAAAGCGCTGCAATGAAGACCGAATTCCCTCCATGCCCCTTTGCAGGGCGCTTTCGCTTGAATCGACGAGCACCACTGATATTCCTGCAACTGCTGCCAGCTGAGCTATCCCCGACCCCATTTGACCACTTCCCAGTACTCCAATGACCTTGATATCGGCCATTATGATGGTATGCACAACAGATATTCAGGTACTGTCCTTAGGAATTACAATAATTAGAATATTGGGTATGCCTCTACTCAATCAGTCACACCTGCATCTCACGAGCTGGCATTTTATAATCCACTGTAGAGGCTTATAATTGAGCTGGCCATAACACGGCGTTCTCTCAAGGTCAGTTGGAAACAATTTCAAATCGGATCTACGAATTCTTGAACGTTGCCCGGAGTCTTGACACGTACACAGTGATGCTCCTTGGCAAGTCCACATAGCGATAAATTACGTGACCACACTTATATTTAAAATTACAATGTATATATATATAACTCTTCCCGTAACGATTTTACTTCAGAATTCAATTATACCACGATGTTTTTCTCAAAATTGTTCATGCGTTGCTCCACCATATGCAATGGTCAACGCATTCACCCATCTCAGTATGAAACGCATATAAACCCACAACTACAACGAATACAATCGCAGATCTTTCAACGCAGAGTTTGCAGGACGTCTAATGCAGAGATCCACAAAGAAACAAGGCCAAACCATCCTTCGCATGATCATCAAGTTGTATCCATCACAGCCTTCATCAATAACTGAATCACTCATGGCTTTTTCTATGTCACTTATTTGACTCTGGATGGCCATAACAAATTGTTTATGCCTGCCGCTTGCATCTACACCTCTCTAGAAGCCACTTATTGACAATTGTGTCATTTAAAACGAACATCCACTCTGCAACAAAGCAAACGCTGCAATCTTCTGCGTGGGTCGCTCACCTTCTGCGTGGGTCGCTCACGTTGTATTTTTGCACTGCGAAGAACGCCCAGGTGGGTCGCTCGACGCCCAGGTCGGTCGCTCGACCTCCAAATCCAGTCCAGAACTATTAATCCGATCTCTGTAGCGATTTTTCCAGAGCTTAAAGGAATTAATTGCAGTTGAATAGAGGGCACACCATAGACATGGGAGGTGTACTTCATGAATTGTTTCATCGAAAGCTTCGGCTTGGCCTTTGTCAGCATTACTACGTTAGCAGCTCGTAGATTGAGTACAAATTTTTTATCAGTTGCATCCCATATGTATCGACATGTGGTCACTCCAAATACTTGAATGTCCTACAGTTTGGGAGCTGTAATGCTGGCCAGAAGATCCCTCACACCCATCTCGGCATGAAGCCTTCCTCTGACCAAACACGTTTAAAGAAAAACAGCCAGATTTCCGAGGCAAGTGATTGCCACATTAGGAAAAGTAGTGGAACCAGTTAACTCTTCACTTGACTCAAATTGAGCCACAGCAAAGTTACAGAACAATGACAACCAGGTAACCATATGTATAATGAACAACTGCAGCTAGTATCGCCTTCCCAACCATTCCTGAAACAAAACCATTTTAATATACAAGATGGAAGGGCAAGTTTATATTTGCCAAACCACTGCACCAAAACAAATGACCACTTTATATGTACTGTGCCTGATCATAATCACTTCTATACCCTCCAGGTAGAAGGGTTTCGCTGCTGCTAGTATATTGTGATTTTATATCCAATCAATCAGCGAATAAGCATTCATCATAATCTTCAATGTGATTACTTTGTTGCCAGTTTTGCTTTATAATATTTAACCCTTTGAAATCTGACCCCTCATCAAAATCTCCCAAGTAAAATTTGCTATAAAATCTGAACGAGAAATATTTGGAAATTAAGCCTGCAGAATTTGTGGCTTATTCTCTAGCTTTGCTTTGGGTATGGTGTCTCTGATCAATTGACTGATTGGATTTCTGTTTGTCTCACAGGGTATAGAGCTGGCTGCTGAAACAAGGCTTCCTTTTGAAGAGCTAGAGAATTTGCAGCATTTTGACAAATTACATATTCATCATAAAAACATATTTGATGACTTCTTCTTCAAAACAGGGTTTTGAAGAAGAATCAATCTCGCCTTATTTACGATGACATTTCTGAAATGAAGGCTTACTGAACCTTCCTCTAGCCTAGCTCTGAAAACTAAGCCCTGAAATGCAGAATTACTCTTTAATGACTGCAAATAAGGAGAACTGAACCTTGGTGAATTTGATTGCAGCAGTCTGACAAGACGGAGTCTAACATTGGCTCCAATGGGGATGGCAGCTGCCGCTTCTTGGAGGTGCCAAGAACCGCAGAGCTTTGGGAGAGCAGACAGTGCCTCCATCCATTGGGCTGTGGAATCATGATCAACTTATTAACTGAAAACTGACTGAAATGTTTTGAAAAACTGACTTGGAAAACCTCAAACTAGAACTGCAATAAACTGTAACAAGATGCTGCCTTTTGACGGCTTATTTATTTACAAAATCTACCCTACTCTGCTGCAAAAACAATAGATCAGGTAATACTGAAATGCCAGATTAACCATTCAAGTAAACCTGAGAATGATGCCGCTTGAGAATGCTTCCACCAGATCACTGATGTAATTGCTGGCAGCCCTTCATGCACGTAATGAATCTGGCCACGGAAAATACAGCCTGATCTATCAATCAAACTGAAAAATGTGTCCATGTATGCCGCAATAGGATCACGGAAGCTGGACTCTGTTGGCTGCCCCAACTCTATGATGCATACTTCCAGCTGCACACTGTCAATGTAAACAACTGTAGGCCATTCTATGATATCTTGTTTCGAATGAGGAAGGATTTCCAAGAACTTTTTAGGGTCTTGGAAATCATATGACTGAATCTGCTCATCTAAACATTGAATCTTCTTCTCAAATCTTTCAACAATTAACTCACAGAACCTAGTTTTAGTTTCAAGAGGAAATTTCGGAGATTTCAAACATTGAAGCAAGACACGGACAAATTGCTCATTAATTTCAAAATCTGCTAACGAATTTCTCACATCTTCTACAGCTTCAGAAAGTGCAGGGTTTGCCACATACCCTACCATTGCATGAGTGGATCAGCGAGCATTGGAATCTCTGGATCGAGCTGGAGTCGCCAGGTGAAAGTTTCAGCCTTCATATGTGTCTGACTGCTGTCCACCATCAGCATCAGATCTGCAACTTTGTTATCCTTTACCGGGGAAAGATCTCCCCAGTATGGTCGCCACTATGTTAGCGCTCGAATCTGCCACAGGCTGAAGAAGGCAAAACTCGAGGCAACATCAAACCAACCTTCGCCTCGTAGCTAGCCCTACGAGGACAGGAGAGGGCTCTCTCCGGGTCTATCTCGGCAAAAGGATCTTCAAGGGGCTGAAATGACCGATAAGGAATGCTAATCTTAGGCTAGTAAAGAGATATAAAAAGGGTTTTTAATAAATGATGGGGTTTTTCTGGGCTGTGTGAGGCAAAGACAGCAAGAGCAGAGATTAAATGAAAAACACAGAGTATCTCCTGAGGCAAGGTAAGCATGAAGTTTAGCAATTAAATTGAGATAAACGGAATGACAAGACTGCTGAGAAGTCGACAAGGGCATAGAAGATGGATCCTTGTCGAACAGAAGAAAACATTAACTATGAATACTTCCTCAAGAGAGAGAAAATAAATTGAATTCTGCCTTTCTCACTTAGAAACATTCAATATTGAAATGGCGATTAATGAACTGTGAACATAACGATGACATATGAAACAAAAGGAAAAACATTTGCTAAATTTCAAGCCACAAGAATCTCAGGAAACAGAGCTGTATTTCTCCATTAAAATCTCTGTCAAACTGTACAATAAAAGCTCTGTTTTTCTTCTCACGCACCTCTCAGAATTCTCTCTCCCCTTTACAAATGATTATTCAATACATAAATAAACTATCCTAGGAGAAACAGATCGATCAGAAATGAAGGCGTTGTTTCAACTGAACTGATAAAGATAGAAAGGAGAACAGCATTCTCCATAGAATTCTCTGATGACTAAACAAATCTGGAGCGTTCTCCTTAAATTCCTCTGATGGCTACTTTAAAGACACAAATTGGAGCGTAGATCCACTTGGAGATTTAACTGAAGCCCTTAATAGGAGATCGAATCCTATTTCTTCTGCTGTGATGGATATCTTCGTTTTGTTTTAGGCGTATTTTGACTTGGCATTTTTCATTTGCTATTTTAAATAAAAACCAATTTTTAATAAAACTAGATCTTTTACTTTTTATCTCCTTCTTTCTGATGCTCACATGTATTGCTTTACTTTTGCCGGTGCATCATTTGTTGCTTCACGAAAGCTCTCCTTTCTTAACAAAGCGCTGCAATGAGGACCGAATTCCCTCCATGCCCTTTTGCAGGGCGCTTTCGCTTGAATCGACGAGCACCACTGATATTCCTGCAACTGCTGCCAGCTGAGCTATCCCCGACCCCATTTGACCACTTCCCGGTACTCCAATGACCTTGATATCCGGCCATTATGATGGTATGCACAACAGATATTCAGGTACTTTCCTTCGGAATTACAATAATTAGAATACTGGGTATGCCTCTACACAATCAGTCACACCTGCATCTCACGAGCTGGCATTTTATAATCCAATGTAGAGGCTTATAATTGAGCTGGCCATAACACGACGTTCTCAAGATCAGATTGAAACAATTTCAAATCGGATCTACTAATTGCTGAACGTTGCCAGGTGCTGACACGTACACAAGTGATGCTCCTTGGCAAGTCCACATAGCAGTAAATTGCAGCGGCCACATAACATAATTTAAAATTACAATGTATATATATATAACTCTTCCCATGCAATTTTACTATTTAATTCAATTATACCACACAATGTTTTGCCTTAAAATTGTTCATACGTTGCTCCACCATATGCAATGGTCAACGCATTCACCCATCTCAGTATGAAACGCATATAAACCCACAACTACAACGAATACAATCGCAGATCTTTCAACGCAGAGTTTGCAGGACGTCTAATGCAGAGATCCACAAAGAAACACGGCCAAACCATCCTTCGCATGATCATCAAGTTGTATCCATCACAGCCTTCATCAATAACTGAATCACTCATGGCTTTTTCTATGTCACTTATTTGACTCTGGATGGCCATAACAAATTGTTTATGCACATCGCTTGCATCTACACCTCTCTAGAAGCCACTTATTGACAACGAATTATTGTCACCCAAAACGAACATCCACTCTGCAACCAAGAAGCCATTGCAATCTTACGCGGTCGCTCACCTTGCGTGGGTCGCTCACGTTGTATTTTGCCTTGCGAAGAACGCCGCGTGGGTCGCTCGGCCTTGGTGGGTCGCTCGACCTCCAATCAGTCGAGAACTATTAATCCGATCTACTGTGGCCGATTTTTTCCCGGAGCTTAAAGGAATTAGTGCCAGTTGAATAGAGGGCACACCATAGACATGGAGGTGTACTTCATGAATTGTTTCATCGAAAACCGGCTTGGCCTTTGTCGACATTACTACGTTAACAGCTCGTAGATTGAGTACAAATTTTTTATCAGTTGCATCCCATATGTATCGACATGTGGTCACTCCAAATCCTTGAATGTCCTACAGTTTGGGAGCTGTAATGCTGGCCAGAAGATCACTCACACCCATCTCGGCATGAAGCCTTCCTCTGACCAAACACGTTTAAAGAAAAACAGCCAGATTTCTGAGGCAAGTGATTGCCACATTAGGAAAAGTAGTGGAACCAGTTAACTCTGCACTTGACTCAAATTGAGCCACAGCAAAGTTACAGAACAATGACAACCAGGTAACCATATGTATAATGAACAACTGCAGCTAGTATCGCCTTCCCAACCATTCCTGAAACAAAACCATTTTAATATACAAGATGGAAGGGCAAGTTTATATTTGCCAAACCACTGCACCAAAACAAATGACCACTTTATATGTACTGTGCCTGATCATAATCACTTCTATACCCTCCAAGTAGAAGGGTTTCGCTGCTGCTAGTATATTGTGATTTTATATCCAAGCAATCAGCGAATAAGCATTCATCATAATCTTCAATGTGATTACTTTGTTGCCGAGTTTTGCTTTATAATATTTAACCCTTTGAAATCGACCCCTCATCAAAATCTCCCAGTAAAATTGTATAAAATCACAGGCAGAAATGTTGGAAATTAAGCTGCCGAATTTGTGGCTTATTCTCTAGCTTTGCTTTGGGTATTGTGTTTCTGATCAACTGACTGATGGATTTCTGTTTGTCTCACAGGGTATAGAGCTGGCTGCTGAAATAAGGCTGCCATTTGAAGAGCTGGAGAATTTGCAGCATTTTGACAAATTACATATTCATCATAAAAACATATTTGATGACTTCTTCTTCAAAACAGGGTTTTGAAGAAGAATCAATTTCTCATTGACGGCATTCCTGATATAAACAGCTACTGGTCCTTCTCCTAGCCTGCAAGTGTTATTGAAACATCTTGAAAACAAGCTTTGCAAACATCTAAGTAGCAGTGGGTGAAAGCTTTTTGGCATTGGCCTGTATATTGAACTGAGACTTTGACAGCTACCTATCTGAATTGGACTCTGACAAAGGACTTGAGAAGACGGAGTCTAACAGATCCAACCAAGATCCAAGTCATTCGAGATTGGCCAGCCCCAACCACTCTAATAGAGCTTCGAAACTTTCTGGGTCTTGCTAAGTTCTACTGCAAGTTCGTGTTTGGATTCTCTCATATCACTTGGCCCTTGAGTCAAGTCATGAAGGGAGGAGCGAAATCAAAATTCCTTTGGTCTGAATCTCAACAAAAGGTGTTCGTAAATTGAAACATCGCCTATGCTCTTCTCCAGTTCTCATATTACCAGACTTGCAACAACCATTTGAGATCGATATAGGTGCCTCTGAATATGCTATTAGGGCAGTTCTTACTCAATAGGGGCATCCAGTGACATATCACAGTGAGACACTGTCCGACATAGTCCGCAAGTATCCCACTTATGAAAAAGAAATGTATTCCATTATGTAGGCTTGCCGACAATGGAAGCATTACATTTTGGGGAAGGAAATGGTCATCCACACAGACCACTGACCCCTGCAGTTCATACAGACACAAGGGAAGTTGCAGAATGATAGCCATCAAAAGTGGTCCACATATCTGCAACAGTTTCATTTGAACATAAAGTACAATAAGGGCGACACCAATAATTTTGCAGACTGCCTCAGCTGACCACTGATCGTGGCGCTAACCACCGTTCTCAACTCTCGCGGGCACGAGACTTCTGATTAGCCGCTTCTCTACAAGAACGATCGGAATTAGGCCACACATACAAGACACCCTTGGAGGGTATGAAGGTTCCAAATTTCCACCTCTAGGATGCATTGTTATGTCACCTCAGACACCTTTGTGTTCCTTCAATCTAGCGTGCCAAGGTGATTTGGGAAGCGCACTACGATCGGGTCGCTGGGCATTTCAGGGTCGAGAAAACAGTGGAAATATTGTAGAAGTATTTCTATTGGTCAAACCTTCGACATGATGTCGGGAAGTACATCAGATCCTGCACTACTTGCACCATTGCCAAACCGACCATCAAGAAGCAAGGCCTCTATATTCTGCTACCTACCCCTAATCGACCTTGGGAATCCATCTCCATGGATTACATGTCAGGCCTTCCTTCTACTGAGCATGGAAATGACTTTGTTTCATGGTCGTCGACAGATTCTCAAATATGGCCATTATGGCGGCCTGAAAGAAGAATATCACAGCAGAAGCCACTGCTAAACTCTTCTTTGAACAAGTGTGGGTGCACTTTGGGATCCCACAATATATCATCTCAGATCGATACAAGAGGTTCCTCAACACATTTTGGTCCAGCCTCTAGTCAATCCTGGACACCAAGCTCACCAATTCCACAGCTTTCCATCCCCAAGCTGATGGCCAGACAGAGGTCGTCAACAGGATGATCGTACACATTTTGTGCATGTACAATTCAAAGCATCCATGCACATGGGATGAGAGCCTTCCCTATTTACAACATAGTTATGATCAGGCTCTCTACAGCACAAACGACCACAACCCCTTTCAGGTGGGCTTGGGATTCCAGCCATTATGTCCCATTGACGTAGCCAAGTCATTTGCGGCTACGTAAGCCGATTCGGCTCATGTCCAATCTGATGCTAACAAGGCGAACAACTTCATTGAGCACATTCAGCACATCCGCCAACATGTTCATGAAATATTGGACAGAGATAATGCTAAGTACAAGCAACAACATGATCATCAATGGGTGCCAGACAACTTCCAAGTGGGCGAAAAAGTGTGGCTACATTTGCAGAAGGAGCGCCTCGCTGGACCCCACCACAAGCTTTGCCTGCTCCAATATGGGTCGTACACCATCACCAATGTTGTATGGGCCAATGCCTTTGAGCTTAGTATTCCACCATTGCTTGTTTTTCACCCAATGTTCAATGTGGACCGCCTTCAGCCCTACTTTCCACCTCTACTGGACACCTCTGACATTACATAACAACTCACACCAACATAGTTAAACCCAGATTGCATGGAACAGGCCACCATAGATCGTATCATGGAAATGCAAATAAAGAACACTCGCCAGAAGAAGATCCAACTATATGGGGTTGTCAAAGCTGGCCAAATCCTGCAACAAGGCAAGTTGTTCACCAGGGACCAAGTTCAGCATAAGTTTCCCCATCTCATGGAGGAGCTCAACGCAATGGGGGCCATTGCTTCCTAAGGGAGGAGGAATGATCCAAGTGGATATTGGTGGCCACCCACCTATTCCACTTGGGGCCCCACCATTACTTCTTTCAGTTTTTTTAGTTTTCTTAATTGTAGCACAATTTACTATTTTTAGCAGTTTTTCAAGTCTCGAACTTCCAGAGTTGTTTTGAGGCCCTCAATGACATTTTTTGGGAAAAATAGGAGCAACATGGAAATTCCTTTGATGTTTCTCACATAAAAAGTTGTTGTCCCTGGATAGATGTTTCTAACGAGGTATTGTGCGCGTCAAACAAAGATCGTATGCCAAAGTTACATCCTCAGGAAGTTGATGTACCAATTTACCCAAACGGGGCCCATAGTTTTGGCGCTTCATCTCCTAGGGTTAGGTTTTTGGATGTTTAGGGTTTTCCATTATTTATCAATAATAAATAGGCCCTTGAGCCTCATTGTAAGACAGTTAAGAGGCCTGTATCCACCACATATCTTCTCAGAGATAAGCTACTAATGCCCTAGCTAGTTTATTTCCATTGTCTATAAACAAATTTCAGTTCTTTGATATTAATGAAATGAAGTGTTATTTCCTTTGCATCTTTGTATTTATGGTTATATCTGTATTCTATTGCGTTCCTAGATAAATTCAGATCAATCTGACATTCTTGTGTAGATTATATGCAACATGCCATTATTTTTTGTTTTAATGGGTTATAGCTATCGAAATATGTGCTTCAGGAATGGGTGCATTAGACTTGGTCCCCATATACAGATCAATTTTTCTATTCGAAAGGTTTATTTTTGGTATATTTCAAAAATCTAAAGGATCGTTAAAGGGTTTTTTTTATTAAGGACCCTAGTTTTGGGGCCATTCTAGTCTCTCCTTTCCACAATGGTATCTCCATCTTAACCCTTTATCTATGGAAGCTCTGACCACTCTAGTTTGGGTAAAGCTCCCTATTTTTTCCATTCATTTGCTCCATCCAAATGTCTCAGTTGATGTGGGAAACTCACTAGGTCATTCATTAAGGTAGACACAAACAGACTTGAGAGTGGCATTGTAACCTTTACTTGCATATGTGTTGAAATAGATCTCAACAAAGGGTTGCTTGACAAAATCCTCCTCAAGTGGAGGGGACTTGTTTTTTCGTATCTAGTAGACTATGAAAAAAAAACTTTCCGTTGCATGATATGTCAATAACACGAGTATCTAAAAAATTCCTACTCTTCTTATCAAGGGCTCTTACACCCCCCCCCTCCAAATGCCAAGAAAAATATTTGAGGATAGCAAGACCCAAAAGATACAAAAGTACCTAAGAATTTGTCAGCTCACCAACAAGAAAGCAAGAAAAAAAAAACAACTTCTACAGCTACATCAAGTCCTTTAGCCTTGGCATAGCCACATGCAGTGCCATCTCATCCCTCTGAAATTGGGGTTCACCCCTCGAATGTACATGAACAAGACAAAACTATTTGGTTTTGTCAATGAGTGGACATACTCATTTCCATGAATCAGATCGCTCGAATAGTGATAAGGAAACAACCAACAACGTAGAACCCCATTAAATGAAATTGTCTCAAGGAAATTAGACTACTGTCTCATCAACATCTGTTCTTGATAATTCCTCAAAATCGATTGATGTATGTATGAAAAAAAGAAAAAAGTATCTTCGGAAAAAACCCATGATGAATCCTAGGTGTTACACCATTTTTTGGTCATCTAACCTACTATCATTAGATGGACCCAAGCACACCATGTAAGACCAATTTTACCCTAAATAAAATTGCTTTCACTATGTAAAATAACTTAATAAAACACATTTATTAGGTTGTTTATGGTCTAAACAAGAAACCCCCAAAAAGGAAATATTAAACAAACCTATATTTGTTTGATTTTTCTTTCTGGGTCATATTTAACCCAAAACAAAGAAATTAATTAGATAAATCTTTATTTATCTTATTATTTTCTAGGAATAATTATTTAAATCTTATTTAAATAATATTCCTTGTTAAATATGACTAAATCACCCATAAATAATTAAATAAATCATTATTTATTTGAGTTATCCTTCAAACACTTTCTTAAAATGATAAATAAATCATTTATTTATTTATTATTCACAAATAAAGGGATTTGACCCAAGTCAAATACCTTTTCCTCCAACAAATATAATAAAATATTCCATAAAAGGTGGATCTAGATTTGGTTAATGATATTTTAATCATGCACCAAGATCTAGAATGACCCAATATTTTGTTATAAATAGGAGGGTTTTTTCTATCATTATTCACCTTTTTGTTGCCTATTAGATCACTATGGATCTATACACTTGGTCACATTCTACATTATTTGTTGTGTGAGCTCCCTTTGAGTTCTATCTTTGTCCGGGTTTTCTACACCAACAAGAGAGAGATTCTAGATTCGAAGTCTTTGAGGACTTCCAAGAACCCATCCCATTGAGGAGAATTGGACACACCTTCTTGTTTTCCTCCTAGGTGCCCTTAATACAAAAATTCTTTCAAAAATCGTTCTTGTCTTGTCTATTGGATATATGGATCAAACCCTTCTTTTCTTGCTTAAAGTCTTTCTATGCATAGATGCCGGTTTTACGGCTCTTGTCTTCGATCAACTAGCTGCAGATTCGAAGATATTGTGACCACATTTGATGTTAGGGCTATTAGTTATGCGTAGCTAAAGTGGTCTTTTTTCGTACACTTCAACAAAGGATTCATACTAACAATCCGGCGACTCCACACGGGTTTTTCAATTACGACTTTCGTCGTTTTTCATATTCCTCGCGTATCCAGCTTACTTCAAACCCTAGGGTTTCTCTTCGACTTTTTATTTTTCCTATTTTTATGGTGCCTTTCACCTTTAAAAACTCTCTAAAACCCCTCAAAACATTAAAATTTTTTAACTTCAGTGTGTTTCGGCAATATTGCGCAGTTGACATACATCACCGTAAATTTGAGACGACATTTTTTTTCTCTACGAAATGCGCCGTCGAGAGTGTCGAAGTGCGAGTCGCACTTTTTGGCCCAGCTCGTCCTAGAGCTTCACAGTCGCAAAAATAGCCCTCAAAAACAGACAGCTTTGAGCAAAAAAACGAGGTCAAAAAGCTGCGACCTGGACTTTTTTCTCGGGAATTTTTTGGAATTTTTCTCGGGTTTTTCCGAAGCTTCGTCGTGGTTTTTCCATTCTCCGTCTCCGCCCGTTTAGACCTATTCTTGCTCGTGTTTTACTCAAATAAGTGGGAATCTAGCCCCCTAGGGCTTCGGTACCCTCCACTTTTTGTGGAAGAGTTTTAGCTCGTTGTAAGTGTCTAATTTTTCGAGTTTTCGACCATCCCTTTTTGGATCCCGATGCCTCCTTTTTCGGATCCCTCCCAATCACCTCTTCTCCCTTTTCAAATCACCTCCTGAATTTTTGTTTGGATCTACCTTTAGGGCCTCTTCCTTGTCCCTTCTGTGTTCCCGAGTTTCCTCCTTTTTTTCGACCACCTTGCCTTTGCCTCTTGGGCCGTGTTCTGCACTCTTTTCGCGTATTTCTCCTTTAGATCCTGTCCCTTTGCGACCCTAGATCTATTAACCTCTTTGTAGTGTGTTTTGACTAGATTTTTTTCCCCTCTTTATTAGACTAGTTTTTGAGAGACCCGCCTTTTTGGGTTAGATTGATGCATTGTTAGTTTGTTAAATGTTACGTATTTTAGCCTTATATCATCGTTCTCTTGCATATTTCTTTTTCGATTCTAAGACACACTTTTTCTCTTGCTCTCAAAATGAAAAGGGTTTAAAAAATTAAAATTAACACACGCCACACACTCACCCTAAGCGAAGAAGAGCTCGGTTTACATCGCCAGGGAAAAGACTTTAAAATCAATTGACACTGCACCTATCTGCCCTTGTTTCGACATTGTAATCACTTGATTCTGCACCTCCCTGCCCTTGTTGGTCGTTCTTCTTCCCCTTGTGCCATGTTTGTGTTGTCATCATTGCGCCCCCAAGGCGCACCTCCTGCTATATATATTTATTTATTTTTTCTGAAAAAGATCATATCTTGTGTGCATTGTATGCCCCTGACCTTCCAACCGATGCACTTGATAGGAAAATAACATAACATAAAATACCCTAGAATTATCTTGTTGCATTACAATAAACATAGCATGATATTACTCTTATGTGACATCTTGCAAAGAACTGAGTGACATGACTAAATGTCATGCAAGTCGTAGATTTAGAACTCAGGGAAACAAGTATACACCTATTATCCTTTATTGTTGGAGAAGGTCTTACCAATACTCAAGATAATATCAGGGAAAGTATGTTTTTGTGATTCCCTCCCATCAAAAGGAAAATATAGCTACACATGAAAAGCCGTAAACAACAAAAATGGATGGTTTGGTGTTTCAACAAGGGGATTTATGGCTAAAAGAAAATGGTGGATACCATTGTAACAATTTTCACTTGATCTTGGAACAAACATTTTGTCGTTCTCCTTGGTAAAGCGTGAAGCTAAATCAGAAAATATTACTGCTTCCTTTACGAAATGCTCATATTTGGTTTCCTTACAAGTGTTCATAATAAATATTCTAATTTTGATTTTTTTGTGAAGGCAAGCAAAAGCAACAATTGAAAGAGTAGAGGAATTTGGAAATATCGATCTTGTTCATTTCGTAGAGCTTCGAGTGCCCGAGATTTCGCATGCTCTCCAGGTGTCATGATAATTTTAGTTAATATCTACCTTTAGTTCGTTATTGTTTTGAAGAATACCGTGAATCTTAATATTCTCCAAAGCGTGTGCTAATTATGGTTTCTGTGGGATGAGGGCATTTACATAATGATATAATTATGTAGTAGTAGGAAACAAAATCCTATAGAACCCGAGGTTCAAAGTGTATGACTTTTACTTTTAAGAATTATGGATAAATCATTGTACTTGGAAGTTTGTGTTATGCAAATTTGTGGAGTCAGACTAGTGTCAGTCCACCTAGATGACTTTTCAAAAGAGTTCAAAGTCTTAATTTCTGGTGAGTCTCTACTAGGAATTACATATTTCTAATAGGAATTCCTCCATTGGTGGTTGATTGTATCATTTTAGGCAAGATGTTATATTTTTGGGTTTTATGTGCATGAAAATGTACTATTGAAATTGATAGTATTCTTGTATTTTAGACTTGAACAATAATCTTGATTTGATTGGCAGTTATGATATGGAACTTCATGCTTTGATTGTAAACGATTTTTATTATCATCTTAAAAGAGATTTATAGGTTGAAAAATTCCCCGGGGTTCCTTTTAGAGAGATTCAAAGTACCTCATAAAGTTGGAGATTTCAATTTTTCAAATTGATAAACATTTTCATTTAAAGGAGTTTCATGCATTATGTGAAGATAAGTATATTTATGATACCAAATCCCTTGAAATAGAATTGGGTATATAGTGGTGGTCTGACCTGAAGACAAAGGATTCACATTTGTAGCAAAAAAGACACTAGAAATATTTAGTTGTGTAAAAAAGGCCTATTGTCTTGCATATTTGTAGTTGAATGCATTAAAAGCGTGGATGATTGTGTTAGCCTTGTCAATATTCGACAAAAAATTTGTAATTTAATTCATGATTTATAACTATCATACTTATCCAAAACACTTTATGTGATTGTTATGTACCTACATTCCTTGTTTATGGTATAACATTTTTGGATCAGTCCGTTTTGGTGTTTATCCTTCTGTTTATAGGGCCTCATATTGTGTCTTGTTGGATAAGGGACAAATTTGGGGTCAATAAGCCTAAATGCAGCCTTCTAAGAAGAATAAATAGGGTTGTGTGTTGAATATATTTTCAATTATCTATTAGCATCAATACAGTTGTTAGGCCTTCTTAGTGATCCAACAAATTACATGCTAAATTTTCTCTTAAAATAGGTCCAACTTTTGCTCATTTTTGCGAGATGGATGTCCAGCTGTACAATATCAATAACAAATAAGATGAAGACTTGGACACTTTATGCAAAGGATATCAAAATAAAGATCACAAACATAAAATTATTGACGTATATGAATCCATTTATTCTAGATCGATTTGAAACAATGTCTAGATGTCTCCTGGAAGTGGTTCTGACATCATTAGAGATATTAATTCTCAACATAAAAAGTACCCGGAAAATGGATAATTAAAGATACATAGGAAGAATGTGGGAGATGTCCTTTATGATGTTTCTCTTATGAGTTTGGGATTTTTTCTTGTTCTTTGCAATTGTGTTGAAAAAAATAATGTTGCAAGCCTATATTTAGCTATAATTGATATCCTCTTAAAAGGTTTCCTCACATCTAATACATGGATTCTTGTTTTTCAAAATAATTTTCCCACACAGTGTGTAATTAGTCAGCTTCGACATGATAGTTAGAGAGATTCAGTGCTTGTAATCCTGAATTTATGTTTTTCTTTATCATGTGTTAGAGGAGGTGCTGAGATATTGTAGTCTGCTAGGATTTTTTCAATCTTGTCAACATCTAGTCACTTACTACGGGATGAACTTTCATCAGGATCTAGAGATAGAGAGGGACCATTCTCTGCGTGGAATAAATATACACAGGGTGATGGGTTATGGGGTTTAGGGCTAGAAATTGTAACAACGAGGGTGAATTATCTTTGGGAAAATGTTGTTGGTGTTTTAGTTCTAGACAATGCATTGACAGTATATATATATATATATATATATATATATATATATATATATATATAATTATTTTATTTTATTTTATGTTTTTTTATTTTTTATTTATTTTTATTTTTATTTTTTATTTTTTATTTTATTTTATTTTATTTCCTGAAAAAAGATTATATCTTGTGTGCATTGTATGTCCCTGACCTTCCAATCGATGCACTTGGTAGGAAAATAACATAACATAAAATACTCTAGACTTCTATTGTTGCATTACAAGAAACATAGCATGCCATTACTCTTATGTGACATCTTGCAAAGAACCGAGTGACATGACTATTAGATTTAGAACTCACGGAAATTAGTCTATGTCTATTAGCCTTCATTATTGGAGAAGGTCTTATCTATACTTGAGATAATACTAGGGAAAGTATGTTTTTGTGATGCCCTCCCCTTCAAAAGGAAAATATAGCTACAAATGAAAATCCTTAAACAACAAAAATGGATGGTTTGGTGTTTCAACAAAGGTATCTATGGCTAAAATAAAATAGTGGATAACATTATAACAATTTGCACTTTATCTTGGAACAAACATTTTTTCATTGTTGTTGATAAAGGGTGAAGCTAAATTAGAAAATATTGCTTCTTCCTTTACAAAATACTCAACTTTGGTTTCCTTACAAGTGTTCATAATAAATTTTTTATTTTATTTTTATTTTTTGTGAATGCAAGCAAAAACAACACCTGAAAGAGTAGATGAAGCTGGAAATATCGATCTTTCTCATTTCATAGAGCTTCTAGTATCTTAGATTCTGCATGGTCTCCAGGTGTCATAATCCTTTTAGTTCATATCCACCTTTAGTTCATTATTGTCTTAAAGAATAGCCTGAATCTTGATATTATCCAAAGCTTGTGCTAATTATGGTTTCTACAGGATCAAGCCATTAACATAATGAAATATATATGTATTACTAGGAAACAAAAGACTATGGAAACCCGGGTTCAAAGTGTATGTCTTTTACTTTTGAGAATTATGGAGAAATAATTATACTTGGAAGTTTCTATTATGCAGATTTGTGGAGACATCCTAGTGTCAGTCCTCCTGGATGACTTTTCAAAAGAGTACAAAGCCTTGATTTATGGTGAGTCTCTACTAGGAATTGAATATTTTCTAATCTCATTGAATTTTTCCGTAGCCTTCTAAGAAAAAGAGTTACTAATTGCAATCATGCTTTACTAGGAAGTTCATCTAATACTTTTTATGTTGAATTTTTATTTTTAGATGCATAAGGTATTTTTATTCCTAGAAGAATCTTCTTATATATTTCCTCAATTCTATGAAATTGGGTGGTTTCTTTTCGAAATTGTCCTTAGGCTGTCTATTTTTATATTGATTTGATAATTTTCCTTAATGTACTAATTTAAACATGGTTATGATAATTTTAATGGTGCAAGATAATGTTCTAATACATATCATTTTCTTCCAGCTACACAAGGCCAACAATTTTTAGATTCATGTACATTTAGTATATGCAAAAATGATCTAGTAATATTTCCCTTTTTATGGCTTCCAACTACATGATTCTTTCTAAATTTTAACATAGTATAATAATATACAAATAATGGGAGCTAGAAAAAGGGAAATATAGCCCTTACCTCTAGTTGTTCGTGCAATCTTATCTGTACCTCCATTTTCATCCTCAGAGCCTATGTGATTTGTAAGGCGTTGAGATACAAGATAGAATGTTAGCTATATCTTCCTTAATATTAAGAAGAAAACATCATTGGATAGGATAAAATATCCTAGATACCTTAAATCGAAAGCACCATACTCTCCTAACAAAAATACACTATACAGTCTTACTAGTCCTAACAAAATTAATATCCTTTTTTCGTAACAAAAACCACCCAGTTTTTGGCTGGAAAAGGGTTAATCAAAATTTGGGAACATATCACTCTAGGAATTCTCGGGTAGGTTCCATAAAGGAATGCACCAAGAATAGAATATGGGGAAGTTGTGGTAAACTCCCACCAACCTACGGCTAGACCAAATCCCAATCAACAAAAAAATTAAAAAATTAACCTAAGATATGAAAAGGTTTAACAAATACCCGGCTTTGAATAATATGTATATCCAAATTGAATGGAGAGCCTATCATAATGAAAATGACTTAAAAATAGAGCAAATAAATTGTGTTGTGTGTAAAAAAATGCAGATGAAAAGATGATAGCGATGCTTGGAATGATAACACCAACCTAGTATTTTTCATGTGTCATTTGGTATACCGAGGAGTTTGCATTCATTTGGATGGAATGGAAGTTATTATATGCCTGGACATGGCAATGCTTCCATCTCCAATGTTGGTGCAAGGGATCATTCATCTTCTCAGCAAGAAGAAGCTAGTTCAAGAAACACGATGATGCGTATTGCTATTAATACATGATTTATTGCATGTTCAGAGAAAAAAGCAACTAACCATGAATAATGACTAGGTGGTAATATCTTGTTTGTTGCAGGTTCAAAGAACAAAGCAAATGGTAGGTGTACCATTTGGTCGTTGCATGCAATTGTTGTTAAAAGTGATGGACACAACCGAATAATGACTGAGGTTTATAGTATGTACCTTACCAAGAGTTTTTAATCAAGATTAGTTTTATAGACAATGACTAGAATATTAATGGAATTTTTTATGTAGTTCTTCAATCTCTAAGGTGGCCATAATTTTATATTTGGCCGCTTGATGAAATGATTTATCGGTAGAGATCCTTGCTTGTAAAAGCAACCTGGGTTGTGGGATGTGCATCGAAGATTGGTTTGCTCCCAACACAGGGAAGGAGGACCAACATAGAGTAAAGTTCCCAAATCCATGTCAATACAAATATCAATTATGAAATTTGGTTCAATCCTTGGAATATAATCCTTAGAAAAATCACCTGTTTGGTTTTTTCCCCTATTTAATTTTTTCCCAACCATGAATAACATTATATAGCATGAATCAACTCTTAATAAACCCTATTCATGCCAAACAATCCTTTCATGGCAAACATGAATATTGTACTCACAATGAGTGGCTTGTACAAACTATCAAGATTCATTGTCATTTGAGTCTAGCTAGTGCTCTATGTTGATTAGATCCCTTCCTCCAGCGGTTTCTACGATCTTCTAGAAAAAATATGATATCCAAATCATAACTATGTTCTACAACATGTTTTTTTGGAGTGAAGTAGGTCTTACCCACATTCTACAGTGGTAAAAACCAACTATGATTAATGCTTTCCTTCCATCCCTTGAGGTGCCTCAAATTTTGTCTTGTGTGCAAGTTGGAAGCCAATGCCACGTTGATAGGGGTAGATTGTTCTTTGCTGCGAAAAATGGCTTGAATTTTGTGCTGAGTTACCCTTTGTTTTTATTTATCTACCCTTAAACTAGATACCTTCCTAACAAAAATAGACTACTACAGTCTCGTGAGTCCTAACAAAATTAATAGCCTTTTTTTTTAACAAAAACCATATGCATTGAAGACTCTCACATCATAGCCAAGGTTGACCATTATTTTCACATGAAATTCAAAGAGGCCCTAGAAATTAATAAACATCCCCATAACCTCAACTGCGACGAAGGGTGGAACATTAGTGAGAATTGGATTCCCACTTTGACCTCAAGGATAACCTACTCCCAACCCTAAACATTTTTTTGTAAATGGGCTCAATTTTCATTATAATTATTCTCATTAATGCCACATTTATTAAACCTAAATGCACTTAATAAATTTCAAGCCTCTTAATCTATTGATAACATACCTCAGCTCTTATAAAATAAAATTTAGTCCATTACTTTACTAATTTAACTCTCATAATAATGATTTCATATTATTATCACATAATCATCATAATTTAAAACTTCTTTTAATAATGAATTTCATAAAAAACAACAAATACTTATCTTTATATAAAAAATTTAATTACGAATACTCATCATTATGTAATTAATTGAGATTTTATAAATTTAAAAATATAATTTAAAAATAATTTTTTTATAATTATTATAATTATAATTTAAAATATTATAATTATATAACAATTAAACAAACTCATTAACATAATACATTTATATAAGTTATAAGACATAATCATATAAAAATTTAGAAATAAATTTGAATTTATTAATAGTTAGAAATATATATTAAAATCCCAATATAATTTAGATTTGTCGGTTCATTTATTTACATTTCTTACCCCCTCTTATTTATTCCTCATTTCTGAGATCAATCTTTCTCACATTTCTATCTTGATAATGAACCTTGGTAGATGGTTCAAAACGTCGGTATAACAAATCACTTGATGCGATGGATCTAGAAGATACACGAAAACAAAATATTAATTGCAGAAGTTTGAAACCTTAAAAAACTACCCAGTTTATGGTTGGAAGGATCAATCAAAATTTTGGAACATTCAACTCTAGGAATTCTCGAGTAGAGTCCATAAAGGAATCCACTAATAATAGAAGCTGGGAAAGTTGTGGTAAAATCCCACTAGATTATGGCTAGACCATAGGCCAATCAACACAAAATTTGAAAGCATTAAAACAAGATATGAGCAGGTTCAAAAAATAATAGCCATTGAATATTATTTCTATCCAGATTGAATGGAAATCCTATCATAAAGAAAATGACTTGAAATAGAGCAAATAAATTGTGTTGTGTGCAAACAAATGTAGATGAAAAGATGATAGTGATGCTTACTCTATCATATTTGTTGGAATGTTAGCGCCAACCCACTATGTTTCATGTGTTGTTTGGTATACAGAGGAATTTGGATTTAGTTGGATGGAATGAAATTTCTTTTATGCATAGACTTAGCAATTCTTCTAGCTCCAATGTTGGTGCAAGGGAGCATTCATCTTCTTAGCAAGAAGAAGCTAGTTCATGAAACATGATGATGGGTATTTCTAGTAATACCTATTTTGTTGCAGGTTCAAAGAATAGAGAAACTAACCATGAATCTAGAAATTGGGTTCCAATGAACAAAAATCGAAATGGATTTGGTGAGATTTCTTCTTTGATGCTACATCTGCTACCAAGTATGTCTTGAGGATCACATCATATTCCATTCACACAAGCACTTGGGAGAAGTAGTGGCCCTTCTCAAGCACATGGCTTACATCGTTTGTTTCTAGGCCTTCATAGGGTAGTCATTTTAATCCTTCTCAGGATACTCATTCCTCTTCATCATAGATGTGTCTGTGCCACTGATCACTAGTTTGCAAGCCCTACAATATCTTAGATCCAACTGCATGGAAAAATTTAGGGGCTAATATTCACAGGTGGGCTAATTTTATATTCTTTTTCCAAAAAAAATATTCGCCAATTTCCATTTTTCCTAAAAATGGTACGCCCAAATTTTATATCATAATTTTTTTTACCTTAAAAATCGCCAAAATTTTGTAGAGACTACATAAATGTTGATCAACGATTGTCATTGATGTCAACCCAAGCAACACCAGGGGCTACCCCAATATGCATGGGAATTTTGACCTACCAAATTACTATATTTTGGGTCAAGAATTCTTTTGATGGTTTCTAGTTGTTGATATGTTTCCATTGATACATGGCACACCACGTAATTCTTCACAGTTTGAGAGATATTCATGTTTGAAGTTTGTAACCCTAGTTAGTGGGCTAAAACCCCATGGGGTTGTGGCATGGGTCATTGAAAAGTCAATAATTAATAATTTTTAAGCTCCTAAAATCCCTCCCACGTTTGCTTGTTGAAGCCCCTCTCAACCTAAGCATTTATATAAATTGTGATCCTCATATCCTCCATATGTATGGATTTTGCTACCTAAAACAGGTCATCGTGGAATTTGCGCTGTAACTTTTTTTCTACAAAGGTTTAGAATCTGAAATTTTTATAAGGCGAAGCAGAAATCCTGAGGAAGCTCCTGTGAAAATTTCAGATCATGATGCGCAATATTTTCGGAGATATGATATGTGGAAGTCAGTGTTTTTGCAGGCTCCTGAACTTCATCTCAAAGAAGTGACCTTGGGAAAAGCGTCATAACTCTCTATGAGAGTATTGGATTGGAATTATGTAAGAATTGGCAGATGGTGCACGGACTTTGGTTTTTTTTGTACCAATTTTAGAGACGAATGAAGAAACGGTGACACGTGGCACGCCGTACAAGTTCGCTCTACTGAAACAATCCATAATTAGGTCATTGTGAGATATTGGGCATAACTCTCCCTTGAAGAATCCAAATTGGATCAAAACTGTGGCATTGGAAATAAGACTCAGAGTACTACTACAGAACCAAAAATCACATATTGGGGAGCTGAAATAACAGAGATACACCGGATTCAATATCGAGATCCTATAAGGCAAGACAAAGCTAGATCATGTGTTGTCAAGGGCTGCAAAGGACCAGACTTTCTAGGGCAGCAAAGCAAAGCAAGGTGCAACATAGGGTAGCATGAAAATATCAGAAATCAAGGTGCAAAATAGCAGCAAGAAGTTCATCACATGAAGTCTTCAAGTGGGCAGCACTGCATACAGTCATTGTAAAGTATTTCCAACAATAAAATCATTAGAAATTCGAATATTCTGACAAACATATTGCTACACATTTTATAGTTTGCATGTTAGGGACTAGTAATATTCGCCAAGGTTTCTAAACTTTAAGATAAATTTCCATCCTTAAAATTTTCCCTAAGATTCCAGCAGTATTGATGGAACACTAGCGTGATGGGTTGGTAGGTGTACCATTTGGGTCGCTGCAAGCAATTGCTACGTCTGAAGGTGATGGATGCAACATAATAATGATTGAGCTTTGTAGTATGCACCTTACCTTGAGTTTTAGAGACAATGAATAGTATATAATGATATTTTTTATGTAGTTCTTTAGTCTCTGAGGTGGCTATAATTTCAGATTTGGCTCTTGATTAAATGAGCTATCTATAAAGATCCTTGCTTGTAAAAGAAACCAGAATAGTGGGATGTGTTGGGAATGTTGGAATGCTTCCAACTCAGACAAAGGGTTGGCAGAGAGTAAAGTTCCCAAATAGCTGTCAAGGAAAATATCAATTATGAAATTTGGTTCAATACTTGTTGAAGATAATCCTTCGAAAAATCACTTTTTGTTTTGTTTTTTCCCATATTTATATTTTTCCCAGTCCTCAATAATATTATCTATAATATGAATCAACACTTAATAAACCTTGTTAATGCTAAACAATCCTTTCATGTCCAACATGAATATTGTACTCAAAACAGGTGGCTTGTACATACTATCAAGATTCATTGTGGTTTGAGTCTAGTCAGTGCTCTATGTTGATTAGACCCCTTCCTCTAGTGGTTTATACTATGTTCTGACAAATATTGTAACATCCAAATCATAACTATATTCTACGGTAGGGTTTTTTGGAGCGCAGTAGGTCCTACCCAACTTTTATAGTGGTAAAAACCAACTACAATGAAATATTTCCTTCCATCTACTCAGGTGCCTCCACTTTTGTCTTGTGTGGAAGCTGGAAGCGAATGCTACATTGATAAGGGTAGATTTTTATTTTTCCATGAAAAAGCGCTAGAATTTTGTCATATACCCTTTCTTTTTATTTACCTTCATGCTTTGATATAATGAATATATCCATATATTTATAATCAATATCATGGTAACTTTTAATTAATAAAAATTATAACTTAGGGTGGAGTATTTAATCCTTTCACATCCTTTGAGGACGATTGCTAAACAAGAAGGTAGATGAATGTGCTGGGATGATTCTCTTGATCATATAATGATATTGATCCATTTTTAATTAGAGTAGAGTCGTAGTGTATTGGAGCTTGTGTAGAGTCGGAAATAATGATATTGATCCATTTTTAATTAGAGTAGAGTCGTAGTGTATTGGAGCTTGTGTAGAGTCGGAAAGGTGACAATCTGAGATTTGAGGTTAGTTTTTGAGTTATATCTTGTTTGTTCTGATTTTCTTTTCTTTGTTATATATTTACCCAAAATACATACCACCCAAAAATATATCACTCACGACATAAATGGACACTTCGTTCTCCACACCCTTCATCAGATTGAGGGGAGCTTAGGCCTTCAATTTCCCTTGGGTCGCAAAGCTGAATTGTTTTGTCTTCCTTTGGCATAGCTTAGAGTGAGTTCTCAGTTCCTTGATTATTAGAAGCCATGGAGATATTCCATTTGCTAAGTGAAAATTAAGCTTCACATCCTATTGCATTCAATTTACGTTGTATCCAATCTCTGTTCACAAGGAAATTGTATGCTTATTACATTGACATTGTGTGTGGTTCATGCTTGTTCCAAATTAGAAATTTTAGGAAACTGCCATCAAAGTAATACAATTGGCTTAATTGATCTCTTTGTGATAGTGTAATACTCTCCAAATGTCTAACATCAGTGTTTTCCATAGCAACTCTACCCCTGATTCCTATAAGCTTGCATGCAATAGAGTGCCCAGGGACTTGTTATGAACAAGAGTTTTCCAGTATGTGTAGTAGGCATTAATTCTATTAAAATAGGAGACATGCCCTGTAACACTCGACCATTAAAATAGAATCCAACTACAAGGAAAAGTAATAGCTTGTCATAATTTGACTAACTGAAACAAAATTTGATCCATTCCAGAAATCAGTGAAATTGTAAACTTCTAAGCCACTAAAAAAATTTTCGAAGGAAAAAAGCGAGAGTTTGAGGACATGCCTTGCCATGTTTCTAGTATTGGAATGTAATGAATAAGTTCCAAGAATTTGAGAGGGGAAGTTTCATTAAGCCACTGACACTTCCCACTAAGATTCCTCCAATTTGTGATGAACTAAAGCCTATATGAACCTCCACCTTCCATACTTGAACACATCTATTTTGGGTGCAACAAGAGCAACTTGAGGAGAAGGAATAAGGAGAGCAGGGAGGATTCCTCTAGAAGGAACTCAAATATGTAAGTGATACAAACCAATAAATATTGAAACACCAATAGAGTCCACAAACCAGCAAACATAGAACCATAACCCAACTTGAATTTTTCCATTGCAAACAATCCTTAAACGAAGCTCCTTGATTTACCATTTCCAAGGTGTTTGGCTGGCTTGTCTGCATATAATAATTCATATTGATTTTTGTGCACATTAGTATCCACTTTATTTTGAATTTAGGGGATCAGCCTAAAGTCCATCACCCTACCTTTAAATAATGTTCCAAGGTCTGGTGAATGGAGCTCCTTTAACTGTGATTCCCAAGGTGTTTGGTTGGCTTGTTTGCATTGAAAAATTCATATTGATTGTTGTTCACATTAATATTCACTTTATTTTGAATTTAGGGGATCAATGTAAATTCCATCACCTCACCTTTTAATAATGTTCTAGGGCTAAAGTTAAGAAGCTAACATAGCCTAATGATCTGCCTCCTCATTCATTTCTTACTTGAAATAATCAGATTCATTTGAAAAGAGAGGGAATGTTATTTTATCCTTGAAAGGAGAGTCTTTCATCTATACTTTTATTGATTGGATTGGTCAATTATTTCTTTTATGACCAGATTATTCAAAATATTTCGAAGACCCCATGTGTATTAGGTGTTTTCTATTAGACATTTTGGATTTTTTGGCTGGAGTCTAGCAAAAAATTGTTGGTCAAATCTTGATTTGTGTTGTTTAAATTGGGTTTTCGACTACATATATGGATTCAACACCTTGAAAAACCCCTCGGCCACTTGGATTGTGGAGAGTTCACAACTCAAATTTATGATTCCAACAAATCCTTTTCATATTTTGGGCAAATGAGACCAGAAAATATGCCTCATAAAAACCTCCAAAATGTCTAATAGATAGATTATGGTTGCATAATAGGCTATCTTATTTCATTTGGGATTGTGAAGACCCCACGCATGTTGTACCTGGTCTATTTAGCTTTCAAACTCGTCCATAATTTATTTTGTTTTTGTTCTTTTCATTTATGTTTGTGTGGTGGTAGTTGTGTGATCCTTTAACAAGAATTATATTTTGTAACAATTGGAAGCAATTGTCTTACAAGAAAAATGTGATTTAATCACAAATTAATGCTTCAGGTTATCGTTGTTAGTTTTCTATATCCATTTCCTCTTGTATCTTTGATGTACCAGGATGTTTGTGTGGTAATTTGACGGGTGAAATAGGTTTTATAAAAGTAATTATTTTAGATATAAAAAAGATGTTAATGTAACATATAACAAAAGATGATAATGAAACAACTAATGTTTAGATATGGAATAGTTGGTCCATCTAAATGAGTGACACAACTATGAATCCAAAGCCATAACTGTTTCCTGCTTGAAAAATCTTCTACAAATATTTATGAGTAATATCCACTTTATTTATGGATATATTTGCGGATTTTTTTTTGTGCCATGCAGTTATCTTGCTTAACAAATCTCCAATTTTTTTTAACAAAAACATAAAATATTTGAATATTATTTTCTGCAAGTATATGTACCATGCAGTTAGCATGCTTGACAAATCTCCAATTTTTTCTACAAAAATATAAAATCTTTGGTTTGAGTGTTACTAGACTCTGGTGTGGGAACGTTACAAGAAATAAGATTGGAAAATGGATGGGGAGACAATGCAGATGATGTATCATACATGATTCATTTTTTGTTGGGGATCTTTCAAGCACCAGATCCATCGACTTTGGAAATGTTTTTAGGAAGGATTCCTATGTTTTATTTTTATTTTTTTGATTCTTTAACCTCGTGGTTATTTTAGGAAAGCAATTTCAGGAATGCCAGACATTGGTGGATAGGTAAACATACTTTTTATAATTGCACTGTCCATTCCATGATATCCTCTCTTTATTGTTTGATTGTATTTTGAACTTTTAATTTGATTTTTTTTTTGTATTTTAACTATAAAATTGAAAATACTTTGTATCATATCCATTTAAACAACATCCAAAAATTGAATCTATAATATTATTATTAAAGTTGTTTTGTGTTAAAATATTTTCATATTTAAATTTTAAAGATATAAAAGAAAAAAACAAATGCCAACTCCTTCGTTTGATTATTGCTTGACTCAGGTGCGAACATGTTATAGGAAATGTGATTGGAAAATGGATGGGGAGACAATGCAGAGCATGACTTGAATATGATTCACTTGATATTGGAGATCCTTTAGGCACCAAAGCCATCGACTTGGAAATGTTTCTAGTAGGAATTCCTTTCGTTTTTAATGTTGTGATTCTTTCACCTCATTGGTTATTTTGGGAAAGCAAATGTTTTAGGAATTCTAGAAAAGACATCGGTGGATAGGTAAACAATTTGTTTTATAATTGCAGTGTCCATTCCATGATATCCTCTCTTTATTTTTTTATTGTACTTTGAACATTTCTTTTGATTTTGCTTTGTAATTTTATTTTGAAATTGAAAATACTTGGTATCATGTCCATTTAAACAACAACCAAAGCTTGAAGACGAAATTAGTATTACATGATATTGATTGAAATCCTTTTAGCTGTTTTGTGTAAAAATATTTTCATGACTATTATAAAAGTTTACTTTCATGTTGTTATTTTAGCACATGTTTATATACTTGACCAAGTTCATGCATTAGAGAATGAAATGATGGTGTGAATAAAATGACAAGGATTAGACATCACACCTCATATTATTTGGTTACAAATTATCTACAACTTGAGATTTTTAGCATGTAACTTACTTGGCATGATTGTACCTTAAGATTTCCTTGAAGGTTGAATACTAAGTTACTAAACAGTTATTTTCTATGGTGACGTTTTATTTTCTTTGTTTATACAGGTCATCTGGACACATAATGACCGCTATTCCAATTGAAGAAAACTTGTTCGAGATTCTTGCTTTTATGGGTAAAAATGGCCTTGACATTGTTGATGTTGAGGTATATGTCGTATAAATATTTTATAACCTACTTTAGTTTATATTCTAGTGTTCAACGCATTTCATGCCTTACACTCTACACTGTATCTTCTTCTTCTTTTTATTATTATTATTATTATTATTATTATTATTATCAGAAAAGGAACTCAAGACTCAATATTGATTTGTAAAAAGCAAGAATTGAAGAAAGAGGACAACAATAACACTAGAATGGAAAATGTAGAGAGAGAGAGAGAGAGAGAGAGAGAGAGAGATAGAGGTCTAGTGATACCCTTAGAGCCAATATCCCACATAAGACACACACATAGAGACTGATGGTCAAGTCCTCAGAGTTGGTGAATTTACCAGTAATGCCTTGGCAACACAATGGTAATGTTTTGAAGTGATGGAACAACATTTCATTTGTAAATTGTTGTCCAACCAATCTTAAGTTTGAAGCTCATATTGTAATATTTGACATTTTATATAATATAATTTATGTGGTTGAAATTATTTATAGTTTCACTTGATATTGTTTAGTATTGTAATTAACATATGTAACTTCGTGTTCTTATATTAGATGAACATGCACATTGTATGATTTTTTTTTGAAATTTAGTTGCAAAATCATACTAATCAATTTATGTTGATTATTAATGAACACATAAAATCGATCTAAAACTACTAAATTAGTCGTTTATATAATGAATATGAAACTACCAAAGAAAGATAAATGGCTACTGCAAATGATAAATTTGTGATTACAATGACGACTAAATTTTACATATATATGATTATTAGTAGCTAATTTACAGTATCTTATAACATGACCAAAATTTAGTCATATTTCTTTGGTCATTAATTGGTTTCAAATGATGATACAAATTTGCATATATATGACTATTAGTAGCTAATTTACAATATCTTATAACACAATCAACATTTTGGTCATATTTCTTTGGTCATTAATTTGTTTTCTCGGGTGATCATATAGTAATATATTTTGTTGTATAGTAATATAGTAATATCGGGTGATCATATAGTAATATAGTAATATATTTTGTTGTATATTTGGTCATTAATTGTGGCAATTAATGACTAAATCAATGACTAAATTAGTGACCAAATTTATGACTAAATATACTACTAGACGATGAAATTGAGACAACCAATTAATGACTAAGCTAAAAATGACTAAAAATTGGTCGCATCATAAGATATTGTAAATTATCTACTACTAGTCACCGACTGAAAAATAGTCGTTTATATGCAAAATTTAGGCATTTTTTTAGTAAAAAAGTATCCATTTTGTACTAGTGCTCAATCAACCAATTTTGTACATATACTTATTCAAAAACACTCTTTCCTCTCTCTTGGATTGTTTCTACAAGTATTTTGTCATTAGTTCTCATATTTTCCCATAGGCTTACAATAACTAGAATTAATAAAATGCAATGTCTTTTCTAAATCCTAAAAACATTCCATAAATCACTCCGTAAAACATATTTTTCCTAAATTCTAAAGTCACTCCATCAATCATATTTTTGTAAATTCTAAAATCACCCAATAAATCATCCATAAATCTCTCAAGCCTTTTCAATGTAGATTTTCTTTTTCCTTGTGGATAAAATATCACTTAGGGCTATAGCTTTTCTAAAACTACGACTTATTAGTTCTAAAACTCAAAAATATACCACCTTGGAAATACAATCTATTTAGATAGAAGAATATAAATTGTTCTCAATATAAGAATTAATAATGAATTCTTGAAGTATTCTTGTAAATAAGAATTAGAAGAATATTCTTCATGTAATATCAATATAATAATTAATAATATTTAATTATTCAACAACACTCATTTCACGAGTGTTTTTAGGGTAGCATCAAGGATATTGCATACTCCCCATCTTAAAGAGAAAATTGTCCCCAGTGTTCTCTTGTTGGAACATTAAATTTTGCTCATAATATAACAATTTAAAGAACAAAAAATGGAATAATTTCCCTTCAAAATGAAGGTTTTTTATGTTTAATAAGTATAATCAATAATGTATACCAATTGAAATACTTTTCATTATTAATTATTTATGCATTTTCAAATAATACTTTAATCATAATACCTCCACAAGTACTCAAAGGGCTCCAATCCTCTAATCATCAAAATGATAAAAATAATATATTAAGTGCATATTGCCTTTGATTTAGGGGTTCCACTAGTCTTTCTCTCCCACTGGTGTTGTTTGAAAATTACCGTGTTTCTCTCCCACAATAATTCCAATCAATTTTAGACTCATGGAATTTATCTCTAGCCATTTTTCTCTATTTGTGAGAAAATTAGAGTTCACTAGCTCATTTTTTATTATTATCTAATATGAATAATTTTAGTCACATATATATTTCAATATATTTCCTCTATGCATGCATATAGATAATTAGTTTCTAACATGTTCATTTCTTTATACAGACCTACAAACACAACCTATTTCATTCAAATTTTTTCTTAGATAAATTAATAGATCATGCATGTAAAACTATACCACATACAACAAATTGGAGACATGCAACTTACATTTTATTCTAACATCCAACATCTTGAGATGATTTCGAAATAAATAGAAGAATATAGATAGAATTTCATCTAACCATAGTTAATGCCAAGGAATTGTTCAGGAACCAAGCATGTTCCATTCAACCATGAACTATCTCCAATAGTTCCCCACCAATCTAAGATCTACTTGCCAATACAATCTACAACCTCTTTGATTGTTTGGCGGTTTATTTTATAGATTTCTTCCCAGCTAATTTTTTGTAACGTTCTCCTTTAAGGCATGCCAACCTTTTGCCAAGGCCTTTCTGTTTTAGTTAAAAAAAAAAAAAAATCTTTTCTGTTTCTTTAAAGCACATCTTTCTCTCTTGATGTGCTTTATTTCACCCCACTAATTATTTCTCTCCAACTAAGTGATCAACATAATATTTTTCTCCCATTATGTTAATATTTTATTTTTATTTTTTTTCCTAGGGATTTTTAGGAGACTTTTAGGAAAGGTCCATCACATGGACTTAAACACCAATAAATTTTCATAAGCTAGAGAAAATTCTTCTAAAACTCTAGTGCTCTTTCGTGAATATCCCAAAGAATGTATTTATTAATTTAATAATAAAATAAAATATTACATCATCACATCGGTTCCATCATGGCTTCCATAGCCTTTCAATCCAATAATAATTCAATGTCTAAATATCCATTGTAATTTACATAATTGTCCATTTCCATATTATCATTAAAGAAAATTAACATTTATGTACATCATGCATCCATAGTTGACCCTGAACATGGGTCCCACAATTTGTAAAAGTACATTGACAAAAATTCATTACATGTCATAAAAGTGGTATACATTCCAAATTTCCACATAATAACAAGCATGCAACTTAGAAAAAAAACATTCACATATCTTGCATACCCTAACATTATAATTTTTGTAAGGTATCACCTTACCAACCATCAATATTATAGAGAAATAACAGTCCCACTAAACACTAAGACACAAAATACAATATTTTTCTTTCTATTTTTTCTTAATTACTTGGTACCTATACTTTAATCCATCACCCTTGAAGATAATTTATGTCCAGTAATACCATTTATTGATGGTAATACAAGATTCCATTTTATTATCAAATAATTTACAACATTTTTGAATTAAACTGTTACTCAAAACATTTAGCCCTACATCACTCCTAACAATTCATTATAAATCTTATATAAATTTAAATTTATAATTAATCCCTGATGTTTAATGACCTTTCCAAACATGATCTCACATTCTTAATCAAGTATTCAATGATTATCAACATGTATAGTATTAAATAACCTCATTCATCATTGTCTCACAATAATACCAATACTTCACAAACAAGTAAAACTATAGGGCATCTTCATTGATACATTCCTACAACCACTTTAGTAACATGAAAAACTACAGACATTGGTGGATTTTTTTATTTTTATTTTTACAATTACCTTGCAGCCATGTAAGCTATAAGCATTGGGGAATTTTGGGCAAACAATTCGCAAGCATACAATCTACAATCACTGAGGATTTTTATCAAATAGTTTTCAAGCGTGCAATCTACATCCATTGAGGAATTTTAACAAACACTTTTCAAGCATGCAATCTACATCCAATGAGGCATTCTAACAAATAGTTTGCAAGAATAAAATCTATAGCCATTGAGGCATTTTAACAAATAGTTAGCGGACATGAAATAAGTTTCCATAAACATGTTTAATTTATTAGAGAGACGGTAAAACTAGAATTTACAAAATAGCACGAGTCATATTAATATCATCAATGGTAAAATTTGTGCAAAAAAACACAATTAACAATCCCTACAGGGAAATTGAAAAAAAATAAAAAAAAATGATCAAGTTACAGAATTCGAGTCTGAAAAGCACTTTTTTGGAATAAAAGTGGGTGTTACATGGAATTTTGGTACAAATACGCTCTGATGTTGAGCTGAGTCACATCCAAAACTCCTAGGGATGCAATTGTTTAAAAAAATAGGACTTTGGATCCCATTTACCACTTTTGTCAAACACATGGAATGCAAAATTTCATTTACAATTTTACATGAATAAAGACAACCAAACATTATGATACTATTAGTTGTTCATTGAATTTAGGTTCTCTATATGAATTCCACTTAACTCATTGTTTTTTTTAACATCTAAAGAGGGTCTCTCAATGTTTTTTAAAACATTCTATTGTCCTCTTTATTGTCAATCCCAAATTCTACATTCTTTAGTTATCACACAAACCATACATGCGTTCATTATTTATAAGTAGTGCATTGTAACTTTGGTCATGTTTTTTGTTGTTGTTGTTTTTTTTTTAAATGTATGCACTATAATAATTATTGTAATAACTTGCATGCAAAGGTTGGTAATTAATCCTCACTATAACTAGTGAGTGCTTAGGATAGTTCGTAGGCGCAACACAGGTTTTATTGTCTTTTATATGCATCAATATTCGAATGTCATGAGCACAAATTTTAAAACAACCTTATCACTTTATGTTCTTCAATGAGGTCATTAATCATGCATCATGCACCATGCATCTCATGTCAATTGTAGTATACTACAAGTTTAGTTAGAATCATACCTGAGATGATGCCCACTAACATCATACCTCTACTTCTTTTCTTTTCTACCTCGCAGGAAAATGCATGGAGTTAAGAATTTTTTTTAGCATTTACCAATGTGTAACTTTCTAAATTATTTTCTATATTCCCTCAATGACCATTAGAATAACCAAAATCATTTCATAGCCAAATATTTAGTAAAATAATAGTGAGTTACACAACTATTAACTGCCATTGTTATAGAATATTAACTTAAATTTCGTACTGTAACCAATGCATCGATTTTATGATTCTCTCAACTTAGTTAATAAATCACATACTTGATAATATAAACATCACATCATGAAATAAATTAACATCATAAAAATGGAATAATGAACAACCACATAATTAGACTTCGATACACCCTAGAAACCCCGTAGGGTGATGTAACGTACACCTCCCCTCACATCTACCCAAGTAAGCAACCAACCGGGGTAAACATGAGCTGAGGGCAGTTAAGAGTAGACTCCATGGTGACTTTAAGGAATTGGAATCGATGCGGAAAACCATAACACAGACTCCCTCAAATTGCTACAGGACCCCCAAAGTCTATCCCAGTCATCAAGATGACTTGTCCTTGGCTCTCACTGACGCTCTTGTTGGGATTCCTAGGCCTTTGGGAATTTTCCTTGAGACCACTTCCACCCCGGATTCTGAAATCCATCCGGCGATTCCAAAGCTCAAAACTGAGATTGAAATCCCAACACACCATGGCATTCAGAAAAGGTAAGGTAAGGCTGAAAACCAAAGTCAAAACCCCACAAAACCATGCCACCGATAACAAGAGAACCAAATACCAACATGCTTAAGCCATGCATGTCCAAAACAGCTAGGAAATCACTCACGCAATATGTTAGTTGCAAGTATTCCTACTGAAGCTGCTAGATCCTGCTCTTCCTTGTTTGATATTTCCTTTCCTTTTCCTGCTTTCCTCCTCCTTGGCACAATGTTGAATTGCTCGAACAAAACTCTAAGTATCAAAGGTGAGAGAGAGAGAATAATGGGAGATCTCCAAACTGAACTGAAAAAAGTTATGAACTAATCCTCATAAGCCTTTTTATCAATTAGGCCTCTATTTTCTTTAGTTTCAATTATTTTCCTTCATTTTACACCTCACATGAAACATGTGACCTTTTACCTTCCTTTTCTCCTAATTTCCTTTATTTTCATAAAGAAATGTGCCAAAAATATTTTTCTCCTCTTTAATACCTTAGCCATTTCCTTTGCCATTAACACATATCCGATGATGCCCACTAGAATATCTTTGCCAAACAATCAGCTTGGAATAAATGAACATTAACCGTGGTCTTATTTTTCCTTTATTAACTTTTATTCCATGAAATTTTTCCCGATTTTGTTACAGAACCCTCCCCCTTGTGGAACATTGTCCTCGGTGTTAAACGACACTTACACCTCAACAAAACCGCTGAAAAGAAAACATACTTCTCATGAAGCTTTATAATTAAGCTCGTTGCAGTATTTGCAATGAGTAACCTGTTGAAAAGAAAAAGCCATGATAACATGACAATATAACCTCCATACCGCTTATTCGAGCTTTATAAATTATCTCATGGTGATATTTACATTTATATAGATAAGTACATATATCAAAACATCACCAAAACATATGCCAAACATATACCAAACACCAAACCAAAACTACTTTGCCTCAACAGGCAAAAAAGTAAGGATACATGGCTCGCATTTGATCTGCCATCTCCCATCTAGTTTCACCAGGCCCAAAGTGCTTCCATTGCACTTTAAATTTCTCGATGGATCTGTTCTTGAGCATGAGTTGCTTCTGCTGCAATATACATTGAGGTTATGGCTGTAATTCTCCTTCTTGCTCCACGTACAATACAAACCAATCAATAGAATGATCAACATCCTTTATACCTCTTTTAAGTAATGAAACATGAAACACATCATGGAATTTCATTGTTGGAGGCAGTGCAAGTCGATAGGCCCCTAGGACAATCCTCTTAAGGATCTCAAAATGCTCACAATACCGTGGTGCAAACTTGGCACATGATCTGATTCTCAAGGAGCTCTTCTTGGGCTTGATGCACAAATAAACATGCTCCCTAACCTAAAACTCGTTAAATACCCTGTGTTGGTATGCATAACTCTTATGTCTATCATGTATTGCCTTTAAATTATACTTTATAACCTACATTTCCTCCTCCATGTCTGGCAACATGTCTGGTCCAATCAACACCCTATTAACTGGATCACTCCAATTGATGGGATTATTACAACTCCGACCATACAATGCCTCAAAGGGACTCATCCCCAATGACTCCTTATACCCATTTATGTATGAAAACTTGACCAATGGTAGACACTCTTCCCACTTCTTCTCTTGATGCATCACATGCATCCTCAACATGTCCACCAAGATCCTTTTGACCCTCTCAATCCGTCCATATGTAAGTGGATGGTAAGTTGTAATAAAGGCCAAATATATACCCAATACTACAAAAAACTCCTTCCAAAACTTGGAAATGAAATTTGCATCCTTGTCTGACATAATCTTCTTTGGAACACCATGCAATATGACTATGTCTCTGATGAATACCTGTGCTACATCACTAGCTGAATACATAGCCTTTATTGGGAGGAAGTGTGAAACGTTTATCAACCTGTCCACAAAAACCATGATAGAATCATGTTTTTTCATTGTCATTGAAAAACCTGTGATAAAATCCATGGAAATGTGGAATCACAATAGGGTGTAATAGTCCACTTCGATATCTACACTCTGCCTTTACTTGCTAACAATACAAACACATAGCCAAAAACTTTGCTACATCCCTCCTTAGATTCAACCAATAATAAAATCTCTTCACTGTAGTCAATGTCTTATGATATCATGGGTGGCCTGAATATGGTTTCACATGAAACTCCCTCAAGATGACCTTCTTGATCTCACTATTATCTATCACATATATCGTGTCTCTAAACCTAACCAATCCACCTGTTGTAAGGGAATAGTCCACATCCCGTGCTCCTACACCTATACCTATACACATGCCTGTGCTATGATGCAATCTATGCCTAAGCTCTATATACCTGACATCCTGATGCCTTGCCTTCAAGATACTATCCTATAAATTTGTCCATGAGGAGCTCATAACTGCAATGTGATTTACCTGTATCTTCCTACTAAGAGAATATGCAACCTTGTTTTCTTTACCTTGATGTATTTCATCTTAATGTCAGATTCAATGATCATGGAAAACCATCTAGGTTTCCTTAAATTTAGACTCAGCTGGTCAAATAAGTAACTAAACACACTACGATCACTCATCAGTACAAACCTCCTGCTCAGAATATAGTGCCTCCACATCTTCAATGCATGGACGATCGCTGCTAGATCAAGATCATGCGTTGGATAGTTTTTTTCATGCTCATTCAGTTTCCGTGACTTCCAGCATGCCACTTTTCCATCTTGCAAAAGGACTCCACCAAGCCCTGTTTTGCAAGAATCTATATATATTATAAACTCTTTGTCCAGATTTGTGACCTTTAACACTGGAGCATGTTGGCATTATGACATATGTGTTGTCCTTGATGGAAACCCTCTTGTAATAGAATAAGTATGTGTTGATAGGATTTCTCAGATCAGTTTGAAGGTGACATAGTGATGGAACATAATGAAAAAATGTTTAGAGAGAGGTTTTCAAGTCAGAGATAGAAGAATTATGAAGAATTTTTTTTAAAGAAATACACACGAGTTATATAAGTCAAAGTCGTGTACACACGTGAGATGAAAGAAGCAAAGTCACGTACATTTGGCACACTATTTTTATTAAATACCAAGGGTATTTACCATGGTATTAGCCCACAATATTGAGTGTAGTCACGACTATTTGATCCCGTAAAATATTACCACCAAAACTAGTGTGGTTTTGGCTCATGGTATTGGCTAAGGCTCAAACTATATAAGGAGGTGAAGATCAAAGTGCTATAGGCATGCATGAGTAAAGGTGATTGATGAATACTTCAATATGAAGTATATTTTCATTATATGGACTATAGTTGATAAGTTGATCTGAAATAATTATGTACCTACAAATAAAATGATGGATTAGGATCATGAAGCTTGAAATGACTTACCATTGTATGGCATGCTCATGGATTGACTAGATCAATGATTTGACACATGTTTTTCTCTTTGAATATTATGATCCGAGTCTGTCTGAATTTTTGAAGTGCTGTGCAATTATAGGTCAATTTTTTCATATATGTACATAGGTTGGTCTCTATGAAAGTGCGTATACACGCGAGATTTCTTCATAAAAGGCGCGTATTTAAAGTAGGGTTTCTACTAAAAAATATGTCTGATCAAACTGATTAGTGCTGTTGTATTTGTGTTATCTGTCAACGATGTATTCATGTTGATCTGGGTTTAGTAGAAAAGTCTAAAGTTGAATTGATTGAATGTTGATTGGTTGAAGAATATCCATGCTGTAGCTAACTATATGGAGTTTCAGAGATCTGTATTATGAAAGAATACTTCAGTATGTTTGTGTGCAATTCTGTGTCTCATTCAAATTGACAGTTTTTTAGAACTTGGTAGGTTGAGATCTGTACGCAGGTTTCTTTTCAGAAAAGCGCATATAAACGCAGGTTGAATTAAGAGAAGTAGTGTATATATATTTTTTTAATGAATGATCAGGGCTACAATTGATTAGTATGTTGATGCAATATTTTCAGTTCAGTTATGATATTCTGGTTACAATGATCTCACTATTATGTTTGATTTGAGTTGGTGATTGGCTAAGTGACTGTTTGCTTCAATGATTGATTGGTTCCATGGTTGTTTTCAGTGATTGGTTGACCATTTTCGTACAATGATCAGTTTCAATTTTACCATTGGGCTTAAATGATGTTTGTGGGTTCAGTATGAAAATTTGAGGTAAATTAGCCTATAAGTTATGATGTGTTGAAGCAGGTGGATCCAGTGTGAAAATTTATGAAACATAGTCCACAGATGGTACTGAGGGCTGGAGCCTTCAGCGATGAAGTCAAATCTTCCTCCTAGTAGTAGCTGGTGATCAAATCAGGGGGTTGAAGCTCCCTCCGAGTGGGTGTTGTTAAACGAGAACAGGGACTTGGAGCTCCCTTCCAGTGGGAGCTGGAGAATGAGTGAATGTTGTATCCTTCAGTAGGTGGATTCCTGCATGCTGGTATGAGTTTGTACCAGTATAAGAATGTAAGATGTTTTTCGTAATAATAAGATTGAAGACAGAGACGACTCTGTGGTGGTTTTTTCCCACATTGGGTTTCCACCTTAAATCCTAGTGTTCATGTGTGTTGCTTATATGTGATGGTTTACTTTGTTCTTATTGCATATGTTTACAGATTATTAACAATACGATGAATCAATGATGCATTGGTTTAAGTTAAACAAATGATAATTTATTTGAATTATAAGTTTACTGGGTATACACTAGTTTCCTTAATAACAGTCGCGTACATATGCTAGTTTTCTTCAGTCAAGTCAAATACATAATTCAGAAAAAGAAAAGTTTAAGTGAGTTTTTTTAAAATACTGATTCACCCCCCCTCTCATTATTTTTCCCAACAATTGGTATTAGATCAGGTCCTTTAGAAGAAGCTTGATCGCTTGAAGGAAGATCTAACAAGATGAGCAATCAAGATGGAACAACACCTTTCAGACCACCACTCTTCAATGGAAGTAATCTACTTTTCTTGAAAACAAGAGCCAAATCCTATCTACAGTCTCTTGGAACAGACATATGGGAAATTTTTGAAGGAGATTATAAGTATCCAACCACAGTTCCTACAGATGCAGAAGAAAAGAAGAAATATGAAACCAATGCAAAAGCTGTCAATGCCTTATTGGGAAGCCTGACAGAATCATAATTTGTCAAATTTATGCAGCTAAATTCAAAAAGGGAAATATGGGACAGGATCATTCAGAGCTATGAAGGCGATGACAAGGTAAAAAGTGCTAAACTCCAAACTCTTAGAATTTAATATGAAACTCTCAAAATGCATAATGATGAAAGTATTGCAAGTTTATTTCTATGAATAAATGAGATTGTGAATCATATGATAAATATGGGTGAAGACATAAAAGACCCAATTTTATTAGAGAAAATATTTATATCTCTAACTCCAAAATTCGATTCAAAAGTGTCTACCATTGAAGAAAAGTAGGATCTGAAGAACCTTAATGTTGTACAAATTCATTGGATCTTAATAGCCTCTGAAATGAGAAAAATAGGTCCCTAATAAATCAGAGAAGCTGCATTCAAATCAACTACAAAAGGAAAAGAAAAGGAAGAACACAAGGAATCAAGTTATATATCAGAAGAAGATGAGGTAAATTTTGTAAAGAAACTCCAACTAGCCACAGAAAGGTTCAGAGGTAAGCTTCCCTTCAAGTGTTTTTCTTGTGGTAGATTTGGTCATTATGCTGCTAAGTGTCCTTATAAAGAAAACAATTAAAAGGGGAAGGAAATTGAAAAAGGAAATAGGAAACAATTTGAAAATAAGAAAAGTTATTATACTCATGAAGATAGTGATGGTTGATCAAATAGTGAAGAAGGAGAGTCTAGTCAAGATCTTAAATTACTCATGGCATTTGGAATAAGTAATAATGAGTCTGATGAAAATTTCATGGATACTTTAGAAGAAAATGATTGTTTCATTGAAGAAATCACTCAGCTTAAAGTATGTTTAGAAGAATATAAAATAGAAATATATAATTTAAAGAAATAAATCACAGAAAAGGAGAAGCACAATAAGAAGTTAGAATGTGAAATAGTAAGTCTAAGAAAGGAACTTGAGAAGATAAAAAATCTACATCTTAGATTTTCTAAAGGTTCAAAAACCTTAGATGAAATCATCAAGGTACAACACTCTCCTCTTATGAAGATTGGTCTTGGAGACAATGGAGAAACATCAAAGATAGGAAAGTCCTCTGTTATAATAGGAAGCTATCTAAAAGCAGCAAAAACCAGTCAGCAAAGCTCCATCCTTGAGCAAAAGAATAAAGTTGCTTCACAGGTAAATCATGCCCGCTCTAATCCAAGGATAAAAAATAATAGAAGCCTCTGTCAAAAGGTAAACAACACGAGATGGTTCTATGATCACAAGAATGTCTACTTTAATGGACAATGTTTCTCATGTCAAAATTTTGGTCACAAGGCTACTCAAATCATGACTAGAGAATAAAGAAAACAAAGGAATGAGACAAGAATCAAGAAAAACACCTATAATAATTTCTGACCTCTTAAATATGAAATTGAATACTCATTTTACAATAAATTTGGACATGAGGAATCTGAATGCGTGAGAAAATTACAACCAACATCTCAAAATGAGCAAATAACAAAAACTTCTAAGGTATGGAAAATGAAGGACTTAGAATCTGAAAGTTGTGGTATACCATTGTTTGTGGAAGATCAAGAAAATCAATGTTACTTTGACAACGAATGCTCAAAACACATGACAGGTGATAAAGATAAACTCATTTCATACAATGCATTAGAGAAAGAAAAGATTGTTACTTTTGGAAATGACTCACTTGCTGTCATTATAGGTAAAGGACTTGTTTTTCTAAATGAAAAAATTAAATTTGACAATGTTATGTTTGTTGATGGATTAAAGCATAACTTGTTAAGTGTCAGTCAAATGTGTGGCCAAGGAAATGAGGTTGTTTTTAGATCAAAAGAATGTATGTTTCATGAACATGACACATGGATGACCATAATAAAGGGAACAAAAATTCCAAGTAATCATTATGTATTGAAAGGCAACCGAGAATAATGTTACTTAGGAAAAGCAGAGGAAAATTGGCTATGACACAGAAGGTTGGGACATCTAAGCTTCTATCAACTACAAAAATCAAGCAAGCTCAAAGTTGTTCCTGATTTTCCCAACATCACCTTGCCATAAACTACCATATGAAAGTCATGTCAATTTGGTAAGAAAACCATGGTTCAATTCAATGCCAAAGAAGGATTAGTAAGTAATCCTCTTGAACTTATACATACTTATTTGTGTGGGCCATTAAAGAAAAATTCACCTCGAGGAGAACAATACTATATCTTATTTATTGATGAATTCTCTAAAATGTGTTAGATTGGTTTATTAAAATAAAAATATGAAGCATTTGATAAATTCAAAACCTTTAAAGCATTAGTTGAAAATGAATTAGATCTAAAAATCAAATGTCTCAAATCCGGCAAAGGAGGAGAATTCATATCAGATGAATTTTTTTAATTCTATGAAAAATATGGCATCAAAAGGTAGTTTTTTGTGGCCATAACTCTTCAAAAAATGGCATGGAAGAAAGGATGAATAGAATAGTTCAACAAATGGATCATGCTATGCTTGATGAGTTTGGAACACCTAACACATTCTAGGGTGAAGTAGCACCTACCACAACAAATATTATTAACAAAGCTCATGTTCGAGTAAACAATGATAAAACACCTTATGAAATTTGGTATGGTAAGCCTCCTACTGTAAAGCATTTTAGAGTCTTTGGAAGTAAATGTTTCATAAAAAATAATGATGAAAAACTTGGTAAGTTTGAAGCTAGGTTAGATGAAAGAATGCTTCTAGGTTTCTCATCTAGAAGCAAAGGATACAAATGTTAAAATAAGAGACTTCGAAAATTTGTTGAATGTATTGCTGTTGTAATTGATGAAGCATGCACAGATTCCAAAAAGGTAACAACAACAAAATATGATGAGGATGAATTATTTCCCACATCAAAGCAAAGCGATATAGAAGAAGAAACTAATGAAGCATCAAAACAAGATACAACCGATAAGGAAAAGGCTCCATCCAGGTATGCTCAAAAGACTCATCTAGAAACTCAAATTCTAGGAGAAAAGGAATTTGGGGTACAAACAAGAAGAACTCTTATAGGATCTCCTAGTTATCTAGATTTATTATCCATTATTGAACCACAAAATGTAAATCAAGCTAGTAAAGATGAATGCTGGGTTAATGCCAAGAATGAAGAACTTGATCAAATTGAAAAGAATAATACATGGGAATTAATTGCAAGGCCTCATGATAAAAATGTTATTGGGACAAAATGGATATTCAAAAATATGTAGAAATTACAGTAATGGATTCAATCCGATCATGCAATTTACTAAAACAAGATACAAAATCCTTCTACAATATTTGCGGAATATAAATCACGTTCGCTCAATCACATGCAAATAAGAGAAAGAAGTAAATCAATCACACAACACAAGATTTTCCTGGGGAAGCAACTGCTAAAAACTCCTCTATATCTATTGTATAATAAGCCAAGGAATCATGAAACAATACAATGCATGTGTGCTGACAAGAACCTCATACACTCTACCAATTGTCTCACACTGATCTAGGCACAATTGGACAAACACATAGCCAAATTTTAGCCCACCTTCAGCCTGCCTTGCTCACGCAATCCCTAGGAAAACAAAATCCCTATTAAATAGTAATTCAAACCTTCCTTGACTGCACAATCTATCATTGGCTTCCTGTGGCTTTATAACTGCACCTGTGCAGTTCGCTAATAATACAACTAATAGTTATCTTCCCTTTAACCTTTGTCTCAATTGGGTCTTCATCAGAATTGACATGCATGCAACTAATAATAGAAAATCATCGGTTACTTGATAGATCATTACTTGTGAATTAAATCTAATTTAATTCACTTGACCTCTCACTAGCTCATCACTCAGTTCGAACTAGTTAAACTGATTTTAACTCAAATATTTTGAGTTAACAAATTAAAATCACACTACACTAGTGCATTAACTACAATTGGACCCCCAAAATAATAGAATCACTCTACATGCCTCACCATTGACCCTCAAATTGAAATTATTGAGCTAAGTTAACTAATATAAGTTGTTATGAGATAAGATTACAATTTATTTTCTAATTTATTTAAGGAAAAAATAAATTAGACGCACATTTTCTTGTTGATTTTCAACACTCCCTCTCAACAAGAAAGGGATTATCATCTACCTCGATCCTACCTCTGTGGTATTTGAATTTTCTCTTTTCTAGTGCCTTTGTCGATATGTCTGCATCCTGACCCTTCGTGGGAATGTACTGCAACAACATAATGCACCTTTGAACCCAATCTCTGAGATGGTGGTACCAGATATCAATATGCTTGGACCTATCATGGAATACCGGATTAACCGAGAGTTTTATGCAACTCTGTTTATCATAATGTATCACTACTAGATCCATCTGATGGCCAAAAAAACCAACAAGTATCTTCCTCATCCGTAGCCTGACTAGCTACCATGTACTCTGCCTCAGTTGAACTGAGTGCAACTAATCTCTGCTTCCTGATGTACCAAGAAACTGTTGTTGATCCTATGCTAAAGATTCCCCTTGATGTGCTCTTCCTGTCTGATGGAATGCCTACCCAATCTGCATCGGCGAAGCCTTGAAGCTTCACTCCCTCTATCTGTCTGTACCATAATCCATACTCTCTAGTGCCCCTGAGATATCTCAAAACATGCTTCCCCGCCTTCCAAAAGAGTTTGGTAGTCTTAACCATAGCTTGAATAAGTTGGTTAACTGCGTAGCATATGTCTGTCGTCGCGTGTTCACCAAGTACATAATTCAACCCACAAGCTGCCTGTAAATAATAGCTTCGACTATCTCACCTGAAGTAGCATCCTCCTTCCTCTAGTTTCCTGCAAGAGGAGTCTCCATGAGTTTGCTGCCGTCCATGTGGAACTTCCTCAAAATCTACTTGGCATAGTTTCTCTGAGATATAAATAGCTCCCCATCTCTTTTCCATATTTCCAAGCCAAGGAAATAGTGTAAGAGCCCCATATCATTCATCTCAAACTCTCTTGCAAGATCCTCTTTGCATGAAGTTATGAGCTACTCATCACTTGTCAGTATTAGATCATCAACATAAAGTACAATAATCAAAAGATTACCATCAACCACAATATGATATAGGTTCACATCCACTTCACTCTTTGTGAAGCCCAACCCAGTGAAATAGCTGTCGATCCTGGTGTACCAAGCACGAGGTGCTTGCTTAAGCCCATATAGTGCACTCTTGAGTCTGCACACATGTGACTCCCTATCAAAGGTCTCAAAACCTTATGGATGCTCAATGTACACTTCTTCCTCAATAAATCCATTGAGAAAGGTTGTATTTACATCCATCTGATGTAGTTTCCATCCCATCTCCGTTGAGTGTGCAAGGATGGATCTAATCAATGAGTACCTTGCAACTGGTGCAAAAGTCTCCTCATAGTGTGAAAATCCCCTGGCCACAAATTTAGCCTTGTATTTCTCCACACTCCCATCTGCTGCTTGCTTCACCTTCTAGATCCACCTAGATCCAACCACTGAATTCCCCACTAGTCTTGGGACCACTTCCCATGCACTATTTTTGATAATGGAGACATACTCCTCAACCATGGCATCAACCCATGTTGGCTGATGCATTGATTCAACAAAAGAGGATGGTTATGTCACAATGCACTCGATCATAAGAGCCATGTATCCAGTATACCTGTCTGGGGACCTTCTCTGCCTACGCTGTGATGTAGGTGCACCTACATTCTCTGTAGCATCTAGAATCAACCTGTCAGCCTCTTTGGTGCACTTCCTACCATTTCTGGTGGATGGCTCTGCATGAGTGGTTTCTGCCACTCCATGATCCTCTACTTGTGGCTGCTCCACATCCTGAGGTTCATCCTTTGGAACTAAGAGTTCCTATTCTGCATGCAAGTCAATCTCACTCTCAAGGGCCAATCACATGGCTTTCTCCTCATCAAATTTAACATCTCTCTTGACAACTGTCATCCTGTTAGCTGACAAATGCACTTGATAGTTGTGGGGAGTATCAGTGTACCCCACAAATATCCCAACCTCTGCTGTTGGTTCTAACTTCTTCTTGGAATATTTGGTCACATGGAAATAGACAAATGAGCCAAAAGTTTCAAAATATGAAACACCTGGTTTCTCACCTGAAAAATCCTCCTCTAGTGTACTCATGCCAAGTATTCGATGAGGACTATGGTTCTGCACAAATATCATTGTGTTGCATGCCTCTGCCCACAGATGCATCAGTAGGCCTTGAAGATGTAGCATAGCTCATGCTTCTCCCACACTTGTTCTGTTATTCCTTTCCGCAACCCCATTCTGTTGTGGGTTATGAGGTGCAATAAATTCTCTCTGAATTCCTTCTTTGGTGCAGAAGTTCTTGAATTCATTAGAGATATACTCACCACCATTGTCGCTCCTTAAAGCCTTAACCTTCTTCCCTGTATATTTCTATACTAGTGCTTTGAACTCACAAAACTTGGAGAACTTATGATCTTTCTTTTGCAGAAAGAAGATCCAACACTTTCTAGAAAAATCATAAAAAAAAATCACATAATACCTGTGCTTTGCTGTGGAAGCTGTTGAGAATGGTCCACACACGTCTGAGTGAACTCTATCAAGGATTGCCACTGCTCCGTTCTCCTTCTCATGAAAGGTGGCCATTGTATACTTCCCCATGGTACATCCCTTGCATGTGTCTATCTGCGCAAGTGTACCCCTTGGAAGACCTGAAGAAATCTGTTACATGATCCTCAAAGCACCGTGGTGTAGATGACCCAAACTCATGTGCCTGGCTCACCACCTCATTTTATTTACTGCTCAATGCTTCAAAACCATCTACATCAAGTTTGTATAGGTTCTTCACACGAACCCCAATCTTCTTTACTTGTCCTGTGGCTTTTTGATGAAGGAACACCTTTCCTTCATTGAAAACCACATCATATCCAAGATCCTCCAACATAGCAACTGAAACTAAATTATTTTTCAAGCGTGGTACATGCATGGCATATTTTAATATGAAAGGTTTACATGAGTGTCTCTGGAAATTAACTGTACCAATCCCGATAGCGCTATACCTCCCATCATCACCCATCTCGATGTTCATCTAAATATCCTTATCCTCCAAGGTACTAAAGAGTTCTTTGTTTCCAGTCATGTGGAAAGATGCTCCACTATCCAAGTACCACATAGATCCCATCACAGTTGACACCATGCATGTGAAGAGAGAGAAGTGCAACTCAAACTGTGAGGCCAAAGCTTCACCCGATGCAGCTCCTAGAGCCTTCTTGTTGTTCTTCTTCTTTTGTGGACAATTTATGGCATAGTGTCCATGATCATGATAGTTGAAAATTTTCACCTTTGACATGTCTCGCTTCTTGCCTTCTTTGCCGGTCTCAGATTTGGAATATGACTTCTTCCCCTTCCCCTTCTTTGCCTTACCATCCAAGGCATAATTTTCCTCATCATCAGTCTTGGATGAGGATCCATCCCTGGTATTCCACTGAAACTCTTCTTGTACCAAATCCAACAATAGTCGCTCCCAATATGGTAACTTCTCCCTCCCATTCACATAGACTTGGTAACTATGCCAACTCTTGGGAAGGCCTATAAGTGTTAGGCTCAGCAAGTCATCATAAGCTATGGTAATCGAAACACTTCCAAGGTCATCTCGACATTGAGTGAACTTGGTCGAGTAATTCTGGATTGCGTTGCCCTTCTCCATTTTGATTTTCCTGAGCTTGTCCTTGAGTGCTAATTTTCTGTGGTCACTGCTGCATTGAAACAAATATGCAAGGCCTTCCACATAACATATGGAGTTGCCTTGCCGTGGATACTTGAGACAATATGATCTTGAACTCCCTCTAATAAGATCTTCCTTGCCTTTGCAACATTCTTCCTGCATGCTTCATGCTGCACATCATCTGCCTGATTGGGTTTAGGAATGTAAATGTCAATGAACTCCTTCAACCCATTATCCTCTAATACTGCCTTCTTCCTGTCCTTCCATGCAATATAGTTCAAATTTCCCTCGAGTTCATATTCGAGTCTCAAGCCAGTGAAAGACATCCTGGTTAGCTGTTAGCTCCAAAAAATGTATCTTACTTTCAACACAAATTCAATTTATTCTCCACTATTGTGATTCCTGGCACTCTAATACCATGTAGAAATTACACCAATGATTTAATAAGATCATGCAATGTACTAAAACAAGATATTTAATCCTTCTACAATATTTATGAAATATAAATCACGATTGCTCAATCACATGCAAGTAAGAGAAAGGAGTAAATCATTCACACAACACAAGATTTTCCTAGGAAAAGCAACTACTAAAAACCCCTCTAACTCTATTGTATAATAAGCCAAGGAATCATGAAACAATACAATGCATGTGTGCTCACAAGAACTTCATACACTCTACCAATCGTCTCACACTGATCTAGGCACAATTGGACAAACACATAGCCAATTTTCAACCCACCTTCAGCCTGCCTTGCTCACATATTCCCTAGGAAAAATAAATCCCTATTAAATAGGAATTCCAACCTTCCTTGACTGTGCAATCTATCATGGGCTTCCCGTGGCTTTATAACTGCACCTGGGAAGTTTGCTAATAAGACAACTAATAGTTATCTTCCCTTTAACCTTTGTCTCAACTGGGTTTTCATCAGAATTTGCATGCACGCAGATAATAATATAAAATCATCAGTTACTTGATGTATCACTACTTGTGAATTAAATATAATTTAGTTCACTTAACCTCTCACTAGCTCATCACTTAGTTAGAACTAGTTAAACTAATTTTAAATCAATTATTTTGAGTTAACTGATTAAACTCCCACTACGCTAGTGCATTAATTGCAACTGGACCCCCAAAATAATAGAATCACTCTACATGCCTCACCATTGGCCCTAAAATCGAAATTCTTGAGCTAACCAAGTCTTTCTCAATTAGTTAACTGATACAAGTTGTTATGAGATAAGATTACAATATATTCCAATTTATTTAAGGGAAAAATAAATTAAACGCACATTTTCTTGTTGGTTTTCAACAAAATAAATTGAATGAAAATGGAGAGGTCATTAGAAATAAAGCTAGACTTGTTTGCAAAGGTTATGCTCAACAAGAAGGTATAAAATTTGAAAAAACATTTTCACCTATAGCCAGACTTGAAGCCATAAGAATATTTCTTGCATTTTCAAGAATTTTCCATTTCAAAGATTATCAAATGGACATAAAATCTACATTCCTTAATGGAGATCTAGAAGAAGAAGTGTATATTGAACAACCAGAAGGATTCATTCTAGGAAATGACGAAAAACTTGTGTGCAAACTAAAAAAGGCTTTATATGGGCTAAAACAAGCCCCTCGGGCATGGTATTATCGTCTTGACAACTATCTTCAACAACAAGGTTTCACAAAATGATCCACAGACAACAACCTATACACAAAAATAGATGATGATAAACTAGTAATTATTTTTGTTTATGTAGATGATATCATCTTTGGGAGTGATGAAGAATCTATGATTCAAAAAATTTCTACTATTATGTAGCAAGAATTTGAAATGTCTTTACTTGGAGAACTAACATATTTTCTTGGTTTAAAAGTACAAGAAGAAAAATAGGGCATCTTTCTCTCAAAAACAAAATATCTCAAGCATATTATGAAGAAATATGGGATGGAAGACTGCAAACCAGTATGTACTCCAATGTTGACATGATGTAGCCTCAGCTTACATGATGAATCTACCACAGTAAATAAATCAGAATATAGGTATACGATTGGAAGTATGCTTTATCTTATAGGTATAAGACCATATATCATGCATGCGTTGGTATTTTTGGACCTTTCCAAGCAAATCCAAAGGAAACACATCTTCAGGCAATTAAGAGAATATTCAAATATCTACAAGGAAGTCAAGACTTTGGCTTATGGTATCATAAATATGCAGATATTACCCTTCATGTGTACACAAATGCAGATTGGGCTGGAAATGTTGATGACCGGAAAGCACTAGTGCAGGTTCATTTTACTTATGATCTGAAATTGATTGTTAGTTAATGCTGTGCTAATATCAGTTTCGGAATTAACATAAAAGTGCTTTGGTTTTCTCCTTATGCAAGGGTTTATACATGTGTTTATGATTGACAATTCATTAAACTTGATGAGATTAAGTGTATTTCATGAACTTAAGAGCATGGAAACTCAATGCTGAACATCAACATAATAAAACAAAACAAGGAAAAATAACATAGACAAATACACAAGTTTTTGAGGAAGGAGTTCACCCCTCCTGGTCTACATCTCCTTGGTTCAACTTCATAGTGTGGGCCTTTGTATTAGCTTAAATTGTGCAAAATTATTGTTTACAGTCTCCTGTTGCCTCTGAAACCTGCTCCAATGGCTCCAAAACATCAAGATCTACCAAGAACGATGGTTTTCAAGTTCCTGTGGTTATTGTTTACTGAAGAGTTTGACGGATTATCCACAGTCTTACGAAACACTTGTTGACATTTCGAATCCCAACGGGGATCCATCTTCAGGACATTGGAATGAAGAATTATAAGAAGGGTCATAATCCATTAATAGTGAAGAAGGTAGGAAAGGCAAAGGCCGACCAAAAAAGTTTTCTAAAATTTTTAATCTTTATAATTTTAATTTTAGATTTTATTCAAAGATCTATTATTTTTTAATTTTTGAATTTAATAATAATACTAAGTTTTAATGTTAATAAATAATAACCTTAGTAAATTTATTCTATTAATAAGTTTATTATTTTCAAAGTTCTATTATTAAAAATAATAAACTTATTAAATATATTTTATTTTATTAATAAGATTATTATTATCAAAGATTTGAAAAAATCCTAACACTATAAATTCATAAGATGCTTATACTTTATAAATTGCTTAAGAATTATTATAATTTATTTAAGGTTAATTTACTTAACAATTTTTAAGGGTAATTTAATTTATTTTGAATTTTTTTTTTTTTTTTAAATTTTTTTTAGCTTATTATTTTTAATTTTATTTAAATTAAAAATAACAAGTTAAAAATATATAAACCTGTTTATTCTAATTTTTTTTTATTTTTTTATTTTTTTATTTATTTTTTATTAATTAATTAAATAAACTAAGGGATTTTCTAAAGAGTATTAATGTTTATTTATTTTTATTTTTAAAAATAAATAATTATTTAATACCCTATAAAATTTAATGGTATTAATGAGAAATGCAATACTTAAATATACTAATATGTATTTAATGCTTATTAATGTTTATTGATTAGTTATTTTCTAATCTAATAAATATTAATCTAGAAAAATAAGGAGGGAAGGGAAGAAAATAAGTATTTTTTCTACTTAATAATTATTTATAAATTAATTAATTCTTATTATATAAAATAAAAATTAATTAACGTTAATAATTATTAAAATAAAGTTCCCTTTTTGTTTTTTGTTAAACCATTACTTAAAGAAAGGAGACAAACCTTGAAATTATTATACCTACAAACTCATACCTGGGAAGATTTGTCGAAGAAGAGGTCTCCAGCTGTCGCTAATTTCATATCCTCCATCCCTATTGAGGTTTTCAGGATGTTTTCTGATCTCCAAGGCCTCTCTTACTTTTCTTCGGTAATAATGATCTTCTCTTGCAATGATCTTTGCATCTTCAAGACGTATTTGGTGCTTAGTTTTTGAAGAGTGTTCCGCAAGGGCCGAAGTGCGAAATCGTTCATGCTTGATATCAGCTCCGTGCTCCTTGAGTCTCTTCTGGAGTGAACGTCCGGTTTCACCGATATAACTTCTCCCGCATGAACAATCAATTTTGTACACTCCTTTAAGTTGTTCTGGATTTATAGCATCTTTGACTGATCGCATTCTTTGTCTAATAGTTCCTGCTGCCGAAATTGTGCGAAAATGTCGTTCTTTCTTAGAGCCTTTGCGATTTTGTCAGTGACACCTTTAATGTATGGTAGAAAAACCCTTCCTCCTTTTTCTTGGGGTTCAAGTCGTTTCTGGGGTAAGATTGCGTCCTCAGCTCTTTTTAAGGCCTTCCTGATATCTCTTTATTTATACCCCAAACCCTTAAAAACAGATGATAAGTGGTTAATTTCTTCGTTAAGGTATTTAGCATCAGATATCCTCAAGGCCCCAACAGCAAGGGTATTAAGGGCACCGAATTTCTGAGCTGGATGATGGTAGGAATCGGCATGAAGATAACTATCAGTGTGGGTTTTCTTTCTGAATACACGGTGCCCAAGGGTTCTATCATCATTTATAATAACAAGAACATCCAGAAAAGGAATGCACCTATTTTCTTCAGTTTCCATGGTAAATTTGATATCCGGGGAAATGGAGTTCAAGTGATGAAAAAACTTGTCTAGATTCTATTTTCCACAGGTCCACTTTATATTAGTATCATCAACAAATCTTTTCCACCAATCTGGTTTTAAGGGATATGAGGCTAGGGAATTTTTCTCAAAATGTTCCATGTATAAGTTGGCGACAATGGGGAATAGTGGAGAACCCATTGCGACCCCTGATACCTACTCATAGAACACTCCTTGAAAGCTGAAGAAAGTGGATCGAAGGCAGATTTCCGCAAGCTTGGCTGTTGCAGGATCCGTAACCTCTTTGATGACCTGGATTGCTTCATCTAAAGGAATCTTCATGAATAGGGATACCACATCAAAACTAACCAAAATGTCACCCTTTTCCACCCTTTGATCTTTAATGAGTTTAACAAAATCATTTGAATCTTTTATGAAAGAATCTGTGTTCCCAACAAGGGGTTTTAGGATCTTAGTGACATATTTTGCTAGCTCATAGGTGGGAGATCCTATAGTGTTGACAATCGGTCTGAGGGGGATACCGTCTTTATGGATTTTGGGTAATCCATAGATCCTGGGAACGACATCACATGTAGGGGTCAACCTCTTCTTTAACTTGTCGTCAAGCCTTGAATTCTTAATTGCTTTCTTGACTTCTCTTAAAACTTTCGGCAAGGGGTTGGAATTAAGTTTCTTGTAGCTACTGCAATCAAGACGCTCTTTCATTTTCCTTATATAGTCAGTCTTATCTAGAACAACATTAGCACCACCTTTGTCTGCTTTAAGTATCACAATGTTTTCATTATTGCGTAGGGTTCTTAGAGCATTAAGTTCTTCCTTATTTAAGTTTCTTTTCGGAGCTTTGGCCTTCTTCAAAATAAGGGAGCACTCTTGTCTTAATGTTTCTTTATCATCAAGAGCTAAACCTTTAATTCCTTCCTCTATACTGCACAAGATGCTTTCATTTGGGATGCTCTTGGGAGCAACTGCAAAGCCTAAGCCCTTGTCAAGAATATCGATGGAAACTTGATCTAGTTCTAAAGAGGATAAATTCACAACTTTCTTATTTTTATCATTCTTGATTTGTGGCTTTCCCCTCATTTCGATTCTATTATGGAAAGGTTTATGGCTCATTTCACTACATGACCACCTCTCTCCATCCATACCACGTAAATCCAAGGGCTTGCATGGATCAACCGAAGTGGAACCCACGGTGTTGCTCGCATTGTTTATGATCGAAGTGGAATCACCGGAATTGCAATGATTGACAACTTTATTAACTGTAGTGGAAACCGAGTTATTACATGGTTTAACACCGATTTTGACTGTTTTGGAACCCAAGGTACCTATGCTACAAGTGTTGACCGTATAGGACGCGTTATTGACAACGACTTTATCATTGACACCTTCGATGTTACAAGTTTTAATCGTATTGGAAGCGCTATTGACAACATTATTAACAACGATTTTGATCGATTTGGAGTTTGTGGTGACCAAGGTATCATTGCTACCTGTGTTAATGGCTGCTCTGGAAATCTGGCTCGGGTTAGCTAATCCAGAATTATTTAAAATAACGCTGTCTGCGGTGGAAACCGTGTCATTGCAGTGATTAACACCGAGTTTGACCGAGGAATTGATGTTGCAAGTGTTAACTGTATTGACACCGAGTTTTACCGCGTTAGAACTCATGCTGGCCGAGGTCTCATTGCTACAGATGTTGATGGTTGCTTTGGAAATCAGGTTTTCTAAAACAGTAGTATTTAAAGTAACGCTGTCTGCATTTGCTTCATTTCCGTCCATCACCGGTTTCATCTTAGGAGAGGACTCCATTATGTCAGCGTAGATCTCATTGTTTTTTAATGCCAGAGACAACGATTTAGGGGGCGCGTTGTAATTTCTGAGAGAGAGAAGGAAATCCGTGTTGTAATGGATTATCTTCACCGATGGATCAACCTGAAAGCCGTAAATTTCAACCTTATTGCTGTCAGGAATGTGTCCACTGTTTGAACAGTTACTGATCTTAGTTTTGTGTGAACAATTAACGCTCTCTGTTGTGATCAAACCGTCCCCATTTTCAACACTTTCTGAACGGTCTACGTCACCAACCATGTCAAAACTGCTCTTAACACTGCACAGACCCGTATCTATGCTGTCAACAGACTCAGAATTTATAAACTGAAACACTTTGTCAATGTTGTTATGCTCATTCCTCCAGATCGGATGTTTGACGTGGTAATCATTTTTAGAACAGATAGGATTCACACCATTATTGCCCATATCAACGGAGTTAAATACTATTCCATCTGATAGCTTCACCCCATCAGAGGATGTGCTGGGTCCGAATTCCTTATCGCCATTGTTATTGAACTGGGACAATCTTCTCAGTTTTTCTAATTTCTTGTCATGCCTGTTTTTAGCCAACAGACCCTCCCTTTCAGCTTTTAAAGTAGCCTTCGCATCTATTATTTTCCATAATTCTGGAATGATTAGATTGGATAATTTTAAATGAAGAGAAAGCGCAGAACGCCCCATATATCCAGCAGGGCACGGTTCTTCTTGATTTCTCCATGAATTAGGTTAAAACTAAGTTTCAAAAAATATTTGTTATATCTGTTAAGATGAGGTTTAGGTTTAATCTGAGTGAAAAGAGGAATGAGATTATTGTCACGACATTCTTTAAGAAAATTTAGGTCATCTGCCCTTCTTTCAATCTTCATTCTGGTTTTTTCGAGATAACAGATCTCTTCCCAAGATTCCCCTCCGTGTAGGGACATAATTTTGGTTTTCAAGTTCCTGTGGTTATTGTTTATTGAAGAGTTTGCCGGATTATCCACAGTCTTACGAAACACTTGTCGACGTTTCGAATCCCAACGGGGATCCATCTTCAGGACATTGGAATGAAGAATTATCAGAAGGGTCATAATCCATTAATAGTGAAGAAGGTAGGAAAGGCAAGGGCTGACCAAAAAAGTTTTCTAAAATTTTTAATCTTTATAATTTTAATTTTAGATTTTATTCAAAGATCTATTATTTTTTAATTTTTTATTTTAATAATAATACTAAGTTTTAATGTTAATAAATAATAAACTTAGTAAATTTATTCTATTAATAAGTTTATTATTTTCAAAGTTTTATTATTAAAAATAATAAACTTATTAAATATATTTTATTTTATTAATAAGGTTATTATTATCAAAGATTTGAAAAAATCCTAACACTATAAATTCATAAGATGCTTATACTTTATAAATTGCTTAGGAATTATTATAATTTATTTAAGGTTAATTTATTTAACAATTTTTAAGGGTAATTTAATTTATTTTGAATTTTTTTTTTAGCTTATTACTTTTAATTTTATTTAAATTAAAAATAACAAGTTAAAAATATATCAACCTATTTATTCTAAAAAAAAAATTTAAATTTTTTTATTAATTAATTAAATAAACTAAGGGATTTTCTAAAGAGTATTAATGTTTATTTATTTTTATTTTTAAAAATAAATAATTATTTAATACCCTAGAAAATTTAATGGTTTTAATGAGAAATGTAATAGTTAAATATACTAATATTTAAATATTAGTATATTTAAAGAATGACTCTTCCTGAGCCAAAATTGGTCGAAAATTGCCTCAGTTATGGCAAAACCAAATTTTCCTAGTCTTTCTCCACTAATTTTGGAAGTCCGCCAGTTAACTCCACTAAATGTAGAGCTGATCCGCATTTGGCGGGTCCACAATCTCTTCCGCTAAGATAAGCACACAATTAATTATCTATAAGTAGGATTTAAGTGGGTTTAATGGGTGCGTTTAGCGCTAACCCGCACTTAGTGTTAATTTTGAATTATCATGGTATAACCACGGATTAACGTAATAAATACATTCTAATCCTCGTTTAAATTTCCCGCCAGATCATTTGTATTAGCTCCTAGTTCTGGTGCGTGGACATGTGGGAGGGGGATGGTTCGTAGGGTTGCTCCCTCTGGACCCCCAACTCAACACTTAACAAACTTCATATAGTGGTGAGATCCTTATGGTGTAAGGACCACGATAGATGGCATAGTGGTAAAGTGTTGGTGCTGTAGGCGGGTGGTCGTGGGTTCGACCCCAACCCTCGCCATAATATTTCATTGCATAAATATTTGGATCGACCATAGTCTAAAAACTTTGGTTTAAAAATATATGTTGATATAATATGCGATATATGTATTGCGCCATGACTATGGTTTCGACCTTGGTTCAAACCTTGTATAAAATCAATAATGCACCCAACTTAAACCTTGCATAGTATAAACATGCCAACCACCTTGTCATGGGGGGGGGGGTGGCACGTGGCAGCCTCCGGCTGCACCACGTGGCCCTTCCCCATTAGCCTAAAAATTCCACCATTAATAAAAATAATCCACCATAAATAATTCCAAACTTAGGAATAGGAGAAAAATTCAACTTCCCCAAGCAACATTGACAAATCTGGTGATGAAATTTGTCACAGTGTCACTGGCTGAAAATTGGAGAATATTCCCTGAAGATTATTGAGGTGCTGACTGGATTGCCAAGTCATCAGTCTGTCACTATTGTGCACAATTTTTATCTATTTGAGAAAATGAGAAATAGACCATAAATTATTCATACGAACCTGGATTTTGATGAAACGAGTTGTGTTGGAATCTTGACAAAGAGCTCTATCCGGTCGCTCTGGTTTGGAGAATTTCTAAGCACTTTCATTTTTTAGCTAAATATTGAGCTGATGATCATTCCTCTCCACTAGAAGCCTTTTGGACCCTAAAATATAATATCAATTGTTTAGCAAGTGAGGGTACAACTCCCTCACCCTTTCACTCTCCATCCATTTGGCCTTTGAAGGATTTTGTCCCTTGAGTCCCACTCTAAGGTATTCGACATTCCCTCTCCTTGAAGTTATGCTTCTTTTGTCAAGTATGAGATCTTGCTGAGGTTCATCAAGATATTCTAGAAAGAAATCATCTATTGATGGCATCTGAACATGATCTCCTTGATAATCAATCAAAGGAGGCTCAAACAATCTCAAATTCTCAACATTAATGACATAATATATTTTCATATAAGGAGGCAAATGTAGCTTAAACGCATTAGTACCAATATTTTCCAAAATTTTAAATGGATCATAATGGATTGGCTTGAGCTTTTTACCTTACCCTTGCAATATTTCTTCGCTTATATACAACCAAACTTCATCTACGACCCGAAATTTGTGATCAACGCAGTGTTTATCATGCCTTGCCTTGTAGCTGCTTAGACTCTTTTCAAGTTGCTCTTGCACTGTATGATGTATCAATTGAATTTTCTCAATGAAATTCCTTGCCTTATCTATGTCACTATGACCATCTATAGCGATATATTTCTCAAAGATGAAGTCCAAAGGCAATCTTGGCAAATACCCAAGACATGCCTCAAATGACGATGTGTTTGTGGAAGAATGCTTTGCCCTGTTGTATGCATGCTGGATGTAATGCAACTGTTCATCCCAAAATTTAGGATGCTTGCTGCAATAACCTCTAAGAAGATGAATAACTGTCCTGTTTACCACCTCGGTATGACCATCTGTTTACGGATGAAATTCTGTACTCTTCTTCAACTTTGTGTCCATCATGTCCCATAATTTTGACCAAAAATTCCCAACAAACCGGGAATCTCAATCGCTTACAATAGAAGTAGGAAGACCAAAATGAACCCATAATTTTTGAAAGAAAATATTAGCGGATTGTTCAACTGTAATTGTTTTCTTACATGGCATCAAAAGACACATTTTTCTGAACCTATCTACCACAACATACAAGTAATCATGACCTTTCCTTGACATAGGAAGACCACCTACAAAATCCATTGAGATACTCTCCCAAGGATGTGAAGGAACCGAAAGTGGAGTGTACAATCCAAGTTTCCTATTACTAGGCTTACTTACTACACATAAAGAACATCCTCTAATAATATGAGATACACTATCAATCATGCGTGGCCAATAAAAATACCTTTCACTACAAGGAAAAGACCCTTTAGCGGAGGTTATAAAGGAGGTTTTTAGTGTTATAAAAATGGACAAAATTGTCAAAAACAAATTTGCTACAACATTCGTTTATGGTTATAGAGGTTTTAGCAGAGCTTTTAACGAAATTTCAACACAAAAAAAAAACTAGGCGGTCAGAGGTTATTACGGATGTTTTTTCCATCGGTGCGCTACTAAGGTGTCAACGCACCTGTGCGTGTCATCTAGAAGGTGGCCCGGGGCGGTCGAAGGTGCATGCACCGAGCCGTTAAGGTATAAATCCACACCGGGGCGCAGGGTTGGTGATACAATGTACGAGGCCATTTTAATTGGTCTTGGGATTTGTGTGGTGCCCATAGGTCATCTCAACGCACCGGTACATTGAGTTATAGAAATGCACCGGTGAGCAGTATCAGACAAACACATTGTTTATTCTAATTTGTATTGGTATTTGTGCGGTGCCCATAGGTCATTTTTGTGCAGCTAAATCCCCTCTGCGGACAGAGGCGATCCCTCTAGCCCTAGGGTGGGTCTAGCAACAAGGGAACATGCTAATCCTTCAGACTCCTAGTTTATGAATGAAATTGAGTTGGGATAGATGACCTACCTTTGTTCCAACGCTCTTGTTGTAGCTTGTGGCAGCGATCTCCTGATCTTTGTCTTCACACATTGCGATCCTTCAACGGTAATATTCATGTACCTGCACAAGGATCAGAGGACGATGACAGCATATGAAATCATACTTACACTCATAAATATTTGATTGATCAAGGAGAATCAAACGTATTACGTAACATTAAGCATATCAAACGCAAAATGGGAACCAAAAAACTAGTCATGTATTAATAAGTAGAGAGAAGAAGTTTACAACCGAAAGAGCCTTAACGTTGCAGCCTCCTTCGACGGGTCCAGTGAAACGTGTCTCAAGCATTTGTCGGGGATTGGAATTGGTGAGGTAATGGGCCTAGACTATCTCTCGACAATGGATTCCTATCTGCTTTACTCTCACACCACGTATAGTAAGGAATGTTCAGATAGCTGCAACTATGTGAGAAGGATGTATTTATAGGAGAGGAGGAGGTGGTTTGGGATCCCTCATAAGGTGGAAGGGAGGCCTTATCCTTTGGGGAGTTTCTCAAATGTAGGAAACAAGAAGCCAAAGGAAGGAATTTGACTTTATTCAGTCGATCAAATCATGATGACTCCGCTTAGGAAGTGGTTGGGAATGGAAACTTCACTTCTATTTTAAAAAACTTTCCAAAAACAACTCGGTGTGGGCAGTCCACTGAGACAGAGCGCCAATGGGCACAAGGTTCAGTGCTAATTTCTTTATGGGCGCAAGGCCATAACTGCCTACTAGCATCGATCCAAAATCAGATGTTTTTGAGAGCCTACTTTAGGAAAGATCAACAAAAGAAATGTTCTTCTCATGGCAAGGGATGCAATGACACTTTTTGCAAGGTATGATAATACACAAAATTCATTGAAACGGTCTTGCAATGTTCAGGATGGGAATTGCAGGGACGATGAAAAAATGCTGTGTAACAGATGCCCCCTAAAGCATAAGGTTCGAGAGAGAGGGAGGAGTGAAATGCTTTACAAGAACGTGTTCAAGCCAAACACAACTGATATCTTTGTTACATGAATATGTGGCATGGGTGCAACCATCCATAAAAGAGTACATATAAAAGTGAGATCCAAGGTATGGACGCAACCATCCAACAAGAAGGATCAAGAAATAGACTCAGGTATGGTCGCAACCATCCAATCAAAAGAGTCATGCATATAGTTATGATAAACCAAAACGTCTCGCAGTCCTGGATGTTATCAGACAAAACCCAAGGTCTTGCACTCCATCTCAACCCGAACAAGTAAAAATTCAAGCATAAGAATAAGTGAGCTTAAGTCAAACATGCAAGAAATTCACCCGATTACCAACCAATGATAAAAGATGTTAACATGCATGAGATAAACCACCAATAATGACAATGACTCTCAAGGTACAACTAGCACAATCCACGGAATATGAAAAATAAGCTGGCGTCGAACACCCGCGGAATCACTCGATCGAAGGCTAATTATGAAGAGCTGTAGTCGAATGGGAAGAAATTTCCATTAAGGCATGCAAGCTCCAAGGTACTGGAAGGGAGTCTCTAGATCAACTTCCTGGATAATGCATTGAAGTCGACAGGAAGTGACCCGATCGAAGGAGGGCCATAATGTTTCCCACATCATTGACACGAGACAGAGGAATAAGATGATAGTGAATCAGGACCAAGAAGAGGATCAGAGGTTGAAAACTGCAGAAGGAAACTTCTCTTGAACATATTGACGACACGACTCCGGAATTTGGCAGTATTTGACATCGAGGGATCTAAGGTCATGATGATGTGGAAAAGAGCGAATGATAGGTTAAAACAGATTACCTAAACCTATGGAGGCAAAATATTATGAAATGGGATGTCCCCAACCCGACACGAATGCAAATGAGTGTCATGTTCAAGAGAAACATACTGCCGACATGACTGAAAATGTAGAAATTTGAATAATTGATATATTATTCACCGATATTCTCCTGATCAAAAACTATTTTAACTTCATGCACAATACATAATCTCTTCTACCATTGATAATTAATTGCGGAAATAAAAACAATCGCATGCACACATTAAAACCATAAACAATCACACATATGAACACAATATTTCATGGGAAAGCTTAAAGCTGAAAACCCCCAACTATCTGTATATTATATGTCATAGAGATCATGTAACAATCATTGTACAAAGCTCCTCACAAGCTCTCAGCACAACCTCCAATTGCTACACACTAATCAAGCTATATCTAGCAAAACACATGCTCCAATCTCTGCCACCTAAAAGCCAACCTCTATTGCGTAATCGATGCTGTAGGATGGCTCATTAAATAACTTGAACCACCTGGCTTGTACTGCGCAATCCTCATGGGCTTCTCCAATCACTGGTTGTTGCAAATATGCAACAATATAGTCACAATTGATAGTTAACCTGCTCTTTCACCTATCTCTGCATTGGTCTCCACTGAAACTGTCCATGCACTGAAGTTAACTGATGTATTCTTTAGTTGATTAATGAGTTTATAATTAGTGAATTAATTAATAATTAATTCACACCACACTTCACTAATTGTATCAATCAATTAAACTAAATACAAATAGCTCAACTATGTTTATATTAGTTAAACTGAACACAACTCCATTAACTCCTCAATCAACTCCACCAAACTCTGTCACATGAGTTCGTATCCATGCAATAGCTCCACTTAACCCTCAGGAATAGCGTAATTCCTTCTGTCAGCTCCTGTGCCACATCTGTGCACTTAACTGAAGTGCTCCAAGAGAATAAGATAATGTTTAGAGTCCAAATATTATTAAGAGCTAATAATATTCGACATATCTGTTTTTAGACTGGCAATCTAAAAATAAATTCCGCCCAATATGTCTAAAAATAGAAGTCCATCTATTTTTTCCGACTTGACCAACCATCCACAATTAGCATCCTGCAACTCATAGAACATGATCCATATGTCTAAAAATAGACATTGTCTAAAAATAGACTTTGCGCCAAAAGTAGCTTGCGGGCCCACTTAGTGAAGACGACTTCTTTCCACTAAGCTCATCATCTTGTTGCAATCTCAATAGAAAACTTTTTCCATTTTCCTCCACCATTTCTAGCGAGTACCTCTTTATTTTTACACAAGGTTGAAGAGGATAGCATATGCTTGTCATATAAGTTTTTCCTTTGGACAAATCCATCCTAGTACATTTTACGAGCCCTAGGAAGGAGGAAATCGATAACACCATGGTGACGATTTTCGATGTCATTTAGATTTTAACAAGTCTGAAAAAGGAAGAACTCAACATATTTTCATGTTTAAAGAGTTTGAAAAGAAGCGGAAAAGAAAACTCCAGCAGGTCCCTTTTCGTAGGTAGTCTCATAGATTCGAATAGGTAGAAAACAATATCTGAGAGAACCTCTTAGTCACGATAGGCTAAGGTATTCATTTTTCGTAAATAATCTGTCCAAGCCGAAAAAGGGGTAAACTTATACTGGGCATATGAAATTTCGCATCCTTTAACGAGTTCAAAACGACAAGAATCTCGACAATCTTTTCATGTTTTGAGAGTCACAAAAGCGCTAAAAGTTGACTCCTCCTGGAGGAACGAGTGGCATTAAGGGTAGCAATTGGTTCTGGTGATGGTGGAACTTCTCAGAACAAGTAAAGGTCAAGAGGCTAGCAAACAAGACCACTCATTGCAACGGTTCCTCAGGAATGGGTAAAATAATCAAGTGAACGCGTATGATCGGCCGAGCAGATGGTAACGATGGAATGAGAAAACCAAGGCTCATCTGCCAAATTAGGCTGATAAAATGACAATCACGAGAGGTTAAATAAGAATGGTTTCATTTTTACACAAACTTGAAATCAGGAAACTCTTCTTGAAGTTGGTTTCATTTTCACACAAGCTTGAAATTGAAACAAACTATGCTTGAAACCGGTTTCATTTTTACACAAGCTTGAAATGGAAACAAACTATGCTTGAGATTGGTTTCATTTTTACACAAGCTTGAAACAAAGATAAACTATGCTTGAAAAGGTTTCTTTCATAAACTAGGAGTCCGAAGGATTGACATGTTCCCTTGTTGCTAGACCCACCCTAGGGCTAGAGAGATCGCTTGTGTCTGCAGAGGGGATTTACCTGCACAACAAGTTGGCGACTCCACTGCGGAGTTGCTCAAATGTAGGAAATAAGAAGCCAAAGGAAGGACTTCGACATTATTTAGTAGAACAAACCATGATGACCTTGCTCACGAAGTGGTTGGGAATGGAAACTTTGCTTCTATTTTAAAAAAAATTCCAAAAATAGCTCAGCGCGGGCAGTCCACGGAGACAGAGCGCCAATGGGCGCGAGGCTCAGTGCTAATTTCTCTATGGGCGTGAGGCCATATCTGCCTACCAGCGCTAACCCAAAATCATATGTTTTTGAGAGCCTGCTCCAGGAAAGATCAACAGAATAAATGTTCTTCTCATGGCAAGGGATGCAATGACACTTTTTGCAAGGTATGATAATACACAGAAGTCACTGAAACGATCCTGCAATGTTTGGGATGGGAATTGCAGGGACAGTGACAAAATGCGGTGTAACAGTCGTACAAATTCCTCGGTACATAGACTCACATAAATGCATCGGTGCTTAGTATCACATAAATGCACTGATATTTATAATTGTTATTGGTATTTGTTCGATGCCTCTGATGTTTGGAGGAACACTTCTTGGAATCAAATTAATATCATGATCATGATCACGAATAGGTGGGATTCCTTTGGGAGTTTCCAACACCTTCAAATGATTATCCAAGACTTTTAGGAGATCTAGAGAAATAGATGATTTTGACATTGGAGCTTCTAGTGAGCATAATTGTGCAATTACGCCTCATTGTTCTTTCTTCAGAAGCTTTTTTATGACATTAGAGATTATTATCTTTCCCGGCTTCCCTGCGATACCCCGTAATTCGATTTCCTTTTCTTCTAAAAAAAATTTCAAGAAAAGTTCTTGAAAATTAAAAGCTACCATCCCCAAAGATTGTAACCATTGTACTCCTAGTACAACATCAACACCTCCCATTGGAATGGAAAACATTGGACTATGAAATACATATTCCCACATGATTAGCTTGATATTATGGCATTTTCCAGAGAAATTTATAGTTACTCCATTTGAAACCATCACTTTACATTCTGGTTCTGGGTATAGGAAACAATTCAATTCCTTGGCTACCTTACAATGAATAAAATTATGGTTACTACCTGAATCAATCAACACTATTACCGTTTTCTTCTTGATATGTCCTTCTATCTTGAGAGTTTGAGGAGTGGTAATTCATGCCAATGCATTTCACGATATGGCCAGACTCATTTCTTCTTCTTCTAGGGTTGGTTCCTGGTGTATATCCTCTTCTTTTGAAGTTTCTTGTTCATTTTCTTCCTCCTCTTCGCAAACTATGTAAAATAATTTCTTCTCAGCATGCTTATGACCTTTAGTGTATTTGCTATCACAACTGTAGCAAAGCCCTTTTGATATTTTTTTTTCCAACTGTTGTGGTGTCAACCTTGTAGGTTGTAGAAGTCTAGGAGTAGCAACACTTCCATCTTTATAGATGTAGTGGTAGGCTTCCTTGTCGCCACAATTTTACATTCAATTTTTCTTCCCAACCTGAATGCCTTCTCCAATGAATCAGGTTCCCAAACACGAACTTCATGTTGGATTTTATCCTTTAAAGTCCTTATGAAGACATCAATCCTATGTTGCTCTGGAATATCAGTTACCCTTATACTAAATTTTTGGAAGTTCTCAATGTGCTCCACCACTGAACCCTTTTTTTTGAGATTTATCGATTGGCTAAAGAAGGTGTTGCTCTTTGTATCCTCATAATGTGCTATCATTTCCTCTGTAAAAAATGACCAAGTGACAATTTTTTTAAGGGAGCAAAGCCATCGATAGCATACAAATATATTTTGTTCTAAATGTAAAGTTGTAATGCATACCTTTTGTGTGTTTTGCACATTATTGAGATCAAAATATTGCTTCATATGTAGTATCCATGTTATGGGATACTTGCCATCAAACTTCATCATATCCATATTTGGAATATTGTGGTCCTTCCATCCAACATTAGAGTTTATAAAATCACGATTAAAATTTATTTTTTTCTCATCATGAGTTTCCTCTACTATATTTTCGCCATTAGGAAACATTTCTTGTATAAACTTTGTCAAACCTTCCATGTCATCCATCTTAGCTTACATGCCAGCTTCCATGCCATCCATATTAGCTTCCACGCCTTTCTTCAAACCATCCATATTATTCTTCAAACCATCCATATTTGCTTCCATGCCTTTCTTCAAAACTTCCATTTCATTTTTTGTTGCTCTTTGCGAAAGCAAAATTTGGTGCACTTTCTCTTTTAAATTTGATAGATCATGTTGCAATTATTCATCTTCATGAGTCATAGTAAAGTATTCTGAGGGCTTAATGGGTGTTGAGTTATTTTTGGGGGGAATTTTAGAACCCAATAATGATACCTATGCTCAATATTCCCTTGGAATCACTTAAAACTGATTTTTCAAACAAGACTGATGCAAATTTAAAAAACAAATACACACCTTTTTCTTGCTTCTGAGGAGCTTGATATTGAAACTGAATTATCTATGTAATTGCGGATCTTAAATATCTAAAATTCAGTCCTATACTAGCCCTCTGAATCTTATTTCGAATGCCACAAGTCTGACCTGATTTTGATACTTCAAGACAAAGTTATGCCGAATCTCCCATAATGACCTAATTATGGACTGGTTCAGTAGAGCGTACTTGTACGAAGTGCCACATATCAGTGTTTCCTCTTTGGGCTCTGAAATTGCTGCAAAAGAAACTAAATTTCATGTAATTATGGCCACTTTTTATATATTTCCAATCCGATGCTCAGAGAGAGAGAGAGTTAGGACGATTTTCCCAAGGTCTTCTCTTTGAGATGAAATTCGGGAGCCTAAAACAACCCTAAATTCAACAAATCCTATCTCTGCAAATATTGCGAACCAAGATCTGAAATTCTTATAGGACGTTCCTAAATATTTCGGCTTTGTGTTGTAAAAATTTCAGTATCTGAACCTTTGTAGAAAAAACGTTATAGCGAATATTCCATGATGAATAGTTTAGGTGAAATTCGGGAGCCTGGAAAAAACCCTAACTTCCAAAGATAATATCTCCAAAAATATTGCGAACCAAGATCTAAAATTTGTATACGACGTTCCTCAAGATTTCAGATTTGATTTGTAAAATTTTTAGCTTATTAACCTTCGTAGAAAAAAAATTATAGCGAAAATTCCATGATGACCTGTTTGGAGCAGCAAAACCCTAGAATCCAAAACTCTGAAACCAAATGTTATGAAACCAACTCCAAAAATAGAAGAAAAGAGAGATCAACGCCTTTGAAATCAGCCAGTTCGAGGGGGAAACCTCCAATACATTACATAAATGAACAATTCTTGGATGATACAAATGACAAAACCTCCTTCTATCTAGAGGAGTCCATGGGGTCACAATATAATCCTACCCAACCTAACAATAATAATGTAAGGGAACAATAATAACAATATGGGGGTTACAGGGGTACAAAAATAACAATAAGGGGGATACAATAATAACAATAAGGGACTACACTAGTAATATGGGGACCTAACAAAATAAGACCAGGACAACGTCTGCTATAGAATCCCAAGGGCATGCCTTAAAATATGCTATGAAATTTGGGGCAACGATTATTAAAGAAATCCAAAGAAATGTTACAAAATTATTGACACCTAATATAGACAAAACATAATTATTGAATAAATTGAGATGAATGGAACAATGTGTTGTGGAATCCCTAATAAGGGAAATTCCTGTTTACATGTGATGAGTAGTGGAAAAATCAGATGCTGCTCAAAACTTTAAGGAAATAAATGAAATCACAAGTTAATATGCTTCCTTAATGTTCGCCTGTAGGCCACCTGCCAAAGCATATGCCTTATATTTTAAGGAGAAATGGTTCAAATTTCACTGGAGAGGAATGCTTAAAATCTACCAATTGTTACTGTGGATGAACCAGGTATTTTCAGTATATTTCATAGGCATTCCTGAGAGGCAGAACTTAGAATGCGAGATATATTTACACAATTATGTCCTGCCTAAGATCATAAGATGGACTCCTCATCCTTTTATGGAGGATGGTATTTTAAGGAATTTATCTCTAATATGTAGAATCAAATTCAAAGATTTGAAGAATTGTGGGTCTATAATGATTACAAATCGAAGGTTGAGTTGCTTGTCCGAGCAGAGATCATGCCCCATCAGAGGCTATCTATGAGCATTAATGAAACGATTCACATTCTCATTTCCAATGGGTAATGGAATAACAACAATTATTGGAGCATGTCAAAGCCTTTTTTGATACTTGAAGTGACCATGCTATGAATTCACGAATGAGAAGGAATGAACTTACATAAGAATTGAAGAGAAGGGAACCCAAATCAATTCCAAATCTCAAACCAGCTATATTCAAGGCTCACCTTTACACTAGCTTTGTAATGCATTTTGAAATACATTGGATAGGACTTGGATTCAAATTTCCCTTGCTATGCTATCCAATTTTGAATTGGAAGAGCACTAGTCCAATAAATGCAGAAAGTGAAAGTGAACAATTGGAGTAAATTGACTCAGTCATGGGCTATCAATAAAAAAAAAAATGCACAAATCCATTTGAAATTTATGATTTAAGGGAAATTAGATAAGAATGTCATGGACGACTTTATTGCCCAAGGATGTACAATACCTTCATCTTGCGGGTGATGGTGAACCTCATAAATGTCTTGGCTTTCTCATCTTCCACTCACATTTTCATGAGTATAAAAAACTTAACACATCCAATTTTCTAGATTGTTTAACCACCTTATTATAGAAATTTGGCTTAAAATAAGTAATTATTCCAAATTAATGTGTTTGACAGTCTCTAATTATTTTGAATGAAATATATTAGTTCTCGCTGATTATGATATGTTGAAGGTTACCAATGTTCATCAACATTTTGTGTAGAATTAACACCTACCACAAAATTCCTTACACATAATGATTAAAGACGGTTGTAGCAGAATCCCCAGAATCACTTCCTTAGGGCACCTGCAAAATTATACTGAATTCTACAACACACCAATTCTAGGGTGGAATTCCCAAACAACAGCCAGGTTGACACATCGCACCTGAATTATAGGGTAACATAGTCCCCACAATATCATCTCACTAGCTAAAAGTATAATATGTTAATTCCAGCAATTGCTAGTTTTCATTTCCAAGAAGTTGTTAGGTTATTCTTTAGAATTTGGTTGTAGGAAGTTGTTAGGTTATACCTAGGAATTCCATTCATGAAGTTATTAGGTTATACCTGGGAATTCAGTCTAGGAAGTTGTCAGGGTATTTTGGGATTCTGTTGGATTTCAAAGAACCCAAAAACCTTACCTCATAAGTAGTTCTAGTTTTAACACATTTAGGGTTTAAGTTAGAGATAAGAGAGGTATAGAAAATTAAAGTGTACTCTGTAATTTCTTGATAATGCATTCAAAGTCTAGATACATAATTCCATTATGGTTCCATGAGTAGCATTTATGTGTGATGAATTCAACACCTTGACCTTCAGAACAATGGCCCACTCAGGATGTGCAATTGGGAGTAGTGTTTTCCCCTTGCATGGTTTTAATTATGTCTTGTATGGTTTCATTTATTTTCGTAGTTGTAGCTGGTGTGTGTATTTCCATTTTTTGTAGCAGCGATCATTCTATTAAGATTATGTGACATTGTTTCTTGAATGATCCACTTTATTTGAATTTATGCATTTAGAGTGCAACTCACAGTTGTTCTAAAATTTCAATTCATCAGTTGATAGTTAGCTGAGTTATTTTATGTTCAAGTTAAATAAAATTTGCATAAACCAATGTCATGAATTTATAGAATAATATTAGTGTTCTCCCAAAGACACACACCTTGTAGCTGCATATACAATGGATGACATATCAAAGCTTACATGCCACTGTTGAATAAGAATGTCCTGATGATCTGCATTAATGTTTTCACTTCTTCACACAATATCCATACACATTTTCGTGGATTGAAACTAACAATAGAATAAAGCACACTACTAGTAACATCACCCAAATTCATTCCTCACATTTTACAAAAGATACCACATCATAAAATGGAACTAACTTCAAAGGATTCTTACTTTAGATAACATTCACACTTCTAAGTTGCATTAAACAAATGAGCAGTTATATGCATGTCCAAAATAAAAATTTTCAATTTTCTTTTGTGAATTTTGGTCAACCGTAAAGCTACAATATCTATGCTATTTAAAGATCAACAATGCTAAAAATCACCTGCCCCAATCACCCAAGACTAGTCTTGCACTAGAAACTCTCACTTCTTTGCCATCTTCTGTAAAGCCATATATTATTTTTCGAGTCCCAACAATCAACACACAACCATGAATTTTCATTTTCGTTTCATTTTCCAGGGCTGCTACAAAACCATTGTGAACAAAATGCTTCACATTTTCATGGAAAATTTTTTCTGAAATGATGAAAAAAGTTAGAATAATGTCCAGACTCCAAAGTTAACCAAAATGAGAATACATCAAATATTCCAAGACGGTGAGGTATACTACAATGAAAATAAAAGCAAGAAGTAAATGGCGTTGTAATTCCATTCCTAGATTATGGTTTCTCAGCTAAAAACGGTTGAGGCTAAACTTGTCTGTGTAGGTTTTTGAGATTGGATCTTTGTAACAACTCAAGTGTAGACTGAACAACATATATTATCACCAACAACTCAAGTGAGGACTGCACAAAAGGATCTTTGACGAACTCCAAATTGTGAAATAATTGACATAGAACCAACTATGTAACAAGGTAGCACACAATTCTTCAAGCCTAACATGCCTCACGTGTTAGGCCCACTCTGCCTCTTGGTCCTTCCCTCCAGGCTTCCTCTCTATCAGATGTTTTTCTAAAGCTGGAGAAACTGAAACTAGTTGAGATGTTTCTGAGGTTCAATCTCAACCCTAAACTGGAGAACTAAATTCCATATTTCACTATTCCAACATAGAAGGGAAAAATACCAAGTGGCTGACCTTAGCTAGATGGAAATACCCCCACCAGATTTGACCAGGACCCACTGCCTATGAAATAAATAAGAGAGAAAGAAATAGGTGTCGTGGAAATATGAAACATAGTGACTACCTCACTTACCACTATGGAACATGGGTTTGGTTCCTATAGTTGGAACTTCTCGCTACGGAACAAAGCTTGTTCCTCCTACCTCCTGGGGAAATAGCTGAGAAAAGCTGACTTAATGCCAACTACAAATGGTGCCTAGTGAGGATGGGAGATCTGTTCCTATCACCCTTGTTTTTTCCACACTTTCCTCCTGGGAGGTTATGCTTATGGTTCTCCAAATGGATCAAATGAATATGATAAATAATTGAAACTTCAACTAGATCTTGCCTCATGACTAGCAGAGTAGTAAGGTCCATCCTTATGAAACTAAAGGTGCTGGTGCTAGTGGTTTTGCTTCATTTACCTTTTCTACGAGGTGAGTGAAATAATTTGTGAGCATAACGTAAATACATAAGATAAGGTAAGACTTGGTTGGTTGACCCACCTATAGATACTAACCCATAAAGACCTTGACAAAGATTTTGATGCATATTTGTTTTGATAGAAAAAGCTTGATTTATTGAGAATTTTACTTGTTTACTGATGGATTCTTAGGATACCATCAGGCCAGAATTGCAGGGAATAAATAGAACCAGAGAAATGATGCCCCAACTAGATAAATCCACTTATTCCACACAATTCTTCCTTTTATGCCCTATCTTCCTCACGTTTCATATTTCCTCATGCCGTGATGGAGTACCTAGGATCAACAAAATTCCCAAACCATGGAACCACACCAGAAACAAAAGATGATGAAGAAGAAATGGATTTAGACATTAACTTGGAATTTATTTCTCTAAAACGCTTCTTGTCAGCACCATTTTTCTTATCGTCCAATCCTTGGGAGGTCTTGCAGGATTTTCATCCGATTTCTTTTGTTGGGGCACTTCACTAAAGTCCATATTGATTATAAGAGGGTATATTCAACATAAAATTCCCTACACAAGTCCTAAAATCACCCTAAATCCCCATAAATGGACTTTTGTTAATACCCAAATCCTTCTATCAACAAAAATCACTCACAAAAAAATTCTGCTTACCCTCCTAAACAAGAAGTAGTAAGAAGCAGAACAACAACATATGAATTCTTAGCATACCTAGTTAATCATTTCTCTACAGTACACACCGCCTTGTAGGATATAAGGATGAAAGAAAGTCTATCAATTCTATATCTGGCCACACATAAATCAATTCCATCCCACAATGAACAAATATACTCCTAAGCAGAATAAGGGCATATAAATTCTTAGCATACCCAATGAATAATTTCTCTGTAGTCCAATATTCCTAAGCAGAAAAATATAATAATGAAAGAAAGTATATCGATTCTATATATGGCCACCACAAAAATCCCTTCCGAATATACCCTTAATGCATCCAATTTTATAACAATAGAGAAATCAGCTTGATACAAAATCCCATAAACATGCATTGAAAGCAGCAATCCAAACATATATTGAAAATTTGGATGTTGAATCTCCCACCAAATTAATAACTAGCATTTCCACAAGGGTGCGAAGGGAACGCCGATGGCATGGATGACGAAGGGCAACGAAGTCAAAACAGAAAGAGGGAGTGAGAGTTATAAAATGTCACGTAGAGGAGATCTCTACAGTCTAGACCTATAAATCTCTACATTGTAGGCTTTGCTGATAAAAACCCTTATCTGTGGATCATTATTAAACTGTCATAATTTATCAATATTTCATCGGAAAATGGTATTTTTTGATCTTATTGCTCGTAGAAAATGCCATTTTATTTCTTTATGTTGTAAGTAGTTATTTGTTGTGAAAAAGTTACAACCCATAATGATTTATTTAGAGCAAATACCGATGTGTGTCACCTGCTTTTGCCTTGTCTCTAGGGTTCACCATTAGTTTCAATTTTTTGAGCATAATATATACTTTTCTTGGAAGCTCAACTATTCCTGTGAAAGTTGGGTTCCATTTGTTCATACTAATTCTAGTGCCATTGATTTCAAAAATTCATTACTCTGACTGACACCTTGTGGCATTTGGTTCAATGCTTGTGCCTCTATTTTTCATGCTCTGGCCCTATGTAGTTGATTCCAAATTAATTTCATATATTTCTACCAAAATAAATATTACATATTTAAAGTTTCAATGTATACTAAACCAGGTTTCAGTATATACTAAACCAAGTTTCAGATTATATTAAACAGTTGTAAAAATTGAGTGAGACTTAATGAATATAACTTCTCACTTCTAGTAAATATTCCTTTATGAACTGAAAGCACAGTCAAAAGGCTAATGGAATGTTATAATTTTTTTCCACACTTAAAGAGGAATAATGAAGCAGCATTGTTGAGAATATAATTTTCTATCTTCTTAACTTGAATCTTGCGATCCAGGACTTTCAGCAATAAAAAATCTTGTAATAGCAATTATAAAAGTGAAATGTACGTGCAGTTAAAAAAAATTGCATATATCCTCGTATAATTTAACCTAAATTATGAATTCAGGGTGAAAAAGACCCACAATTATCACATAATTTCACTCAATGAAGACGCAAAGAAAAGGACATCACTCTCAAGGATTTTACACAGTCAATGCTGCTTCGTGTTTCTCATACATTTCCATTAACATGTTTGATTCCATCAAACAATCCAAATATGCTATCAATTTCTTATTTTGCGAGGCTCCATACACTTCATATCAATACAAATGAACGATAAGACTAAATCTAAAGCATCCAACATTTTCGCAACTTTTTAGTGACATTTTTAATTAGAGGTAAAGGGACTTCATGAATTATTAAATTGCATCTTCCCAACATTTCATCTTCATAAATCTGTTCTAATTTAGCTCGTTAAGTGGAAATGTTGAAAAAAATTCAGTTATTTTCATTCATTTTCAGACAATAGTTACTAGTCGAAGCATTGGAAATGGTTCCTTTAACAAACATATTACCAATATTCCATTAAATCATCTTCTAGACACTGATATAAGAGTCTAAATACCATTGCTGTGAGAGTCTAAATACTAGAGGAATGCCTCTTTAAATAATTTTTCTAGAATTTTGTAAAATTATTATAATATCCTTCGGGAAAGGAACAAAAATCGCCGCCAATTTTACTTACCATAATCATTTGATAGGCACTTTCCTCGCCATGTTCTGAGCCATTTTCTCATCCAACCTTGTGATGATCTCTGAGTGCTCTCGAAGACCTGGTAGATCCCCTTCACAACTCCACAAAACAAGCTAGAAAAATGCACTGCCACAGACTGAGATTTGAAGCTGCTGAGTGGAAGCATTGAATGCAGTTAGGGCTATAAGAAAAATACTAAGGGCATGGGATTGCATTGAATGAAATTAGGGCTAGAAGAAAAATACAAAGGCATGGGATTCGATGATCAGATCTGAGAAACTTTCGTAGTAGTAAGTGGGTATAGGAGGAGTAACCATAACACGAGTTAAAATGGAGAGCGGGAGCGAGATTTTTAAAAATGCCACATAGAGGATATCTACAGTGCAACCTACGAATCTTAGCCTTAGAATAAAAATGCCTTCGAATTGATTAATAAGTGTGTGGGAAATTTAAAATGAAAGTTAAATGTGAATGTGTTTAAAAATAAAATAAATTTGTGAATATTAAAAAATGGAGGGAAAAAAATAAAAAATGCATTTGATTTTTCTTTACCAACACCATATGTTAATTGTAAAAAATGTTTATTTTTCTATGTTCAAGTGACACATTTTCTCATTCTATGTATATTTATATCTTGAATTGTTAAAAACTAAATTACAGTAAAAATGTGGTGATCATGATAGTCATTGAGAAGAACCATATATATATATATATATATATATATATATATCACAAGGATATTGACTATGCTAATGTGTGTTGTGGTTAATCATTTTAATAGAAAATTTCATGTTGGTTCAATAGTGATTGTATAAAAGTGTTATAATTTTAGCATTATAGGTTGATTTATGGACCCCTTTAAGGGGGTCGTTGAATCCATCTACCTAAATTTGAGCATTGTAGACAAGGGTCTCTAAATTTAATGATGCAGATGGATTCAAAGAAGGCAGTATCTAAATCCATCTGTAGTGTTAAAATTTGGAGACAAAAGAGGATTAATAATTTTAACACTATAGATGGATTCAAAGACCCCTGTAGTGAAATGTAAAACTTCGATATCAAAATTCAAATTTTCCATTTGTGGAGTGACACAATTAAAAATTACTAACATAAATGACTAATTCATATACCTGTTGTACTTTTTATTTGGTCATATATTTTTTGTTGGACTATAATAGTCATTTACGTTAATCATTATTAATTTTGTCACTTATTATCTATTCATATATTTTAATCCTAGACTAAATTAGTCATTTAAGTTAGTCGTTTTTAGTTTAGTCACTTATTATCTAGTCGTATATTTTATCCCTAGACTAAATTAGTCGTTTAAGTTAGTCATTTTTAGTTCAGTCACTTAAAATTGCTCAAATTTAGCAGTAATTCACTTGAATAAATTGCGGTGACTAAATTTTTCAGTCACCTAGTCACCAATTTCATCATTTTCTACTAGTGAATGGTCACCGAAAAAATGACCCTCCATGTTCTTTAAATAGAGATCATGGACCAATTGGGCATTAAGCCATAGATCAAGTGTCGGTAATACCGAGGAGAAAATGAAATGTTGGATCACTACACATCATGACTGTCAGATTATAAGTTACAAAAGTACATAGTTAATAAACACACTTTACCTAACTCTACGCTAGACCATGTCATTAGGGAAATTTTGAGGTCTAAAATGGGCCTCCTAAGAAAAATGTACAATAAAAATAAACTTTATAAGAACCAATAGGATTCAAGATGATGATGTCAACCATGGGGGATGATTCACTTTTTTTTAAGTAAAATGGTACAAATATTAAAAAATAATAAAATAATAAAACTATTTTTTCAACTCGTATTTTCAACTTATCTCCAAAATTTTTTACTCAAATTTCGAGTGGGAGTACCTATTGCATGAAAAATTTAATTCCTCATCCAAGGAGTACCCATGTTGCATACTTTTGATGTACCCTACTATACGAAAAATGAGAAATACATAAAAAATGTGATTTCAATCACGTTTTTCATCTATTTCTCATTTTTCATGTAGCAGGACCCATCGAAAGTATGCAACATGGGTACTCCTTGGATAAGGAATTAAATTTTTCATCCAAGGAGTACTTCTGCTCGAAATTTGAGTAGAAACATTGGGAGATAAGTTGAAAATATGAGTTGAAAAAGTAGTTTTTTCTTTTTTCCCTCTAAAATTTGGTGATGTAATCAAATCTTATTTTATTATTTCCGTTATTATTTTATAATTTCCTTAGGAGGCCCATTTTAGACCTCAAAATTCCCCTAATGTATACTTAACTATTTCCTATGTGTCAAAATATCCTAACACCCCCCCCCTTAAGAATAACATGGGATAGGATTGAAGGATTTACAAAGGTGACACAATAGGAGAAGGAAGGAAGCATTAGAGCCTATCCCCCCTTAATGATAACTTTCCTGAACTCCAAGAATATATCAAAATTTGGTAAACTTCACTTCTGTGAGAGCCTTTGCAAAGATAAACTGAGCAACAAGACCAATGGTAAAGGAAAGGTCAGGACGAGTATGGGTTAGATACAGAAGTTTACCAACAAGTTGACAGTATAAGGTAGCATCAAATTCAGGGGAAGTAAAAGTGACTGAAAGCTTGACTCCAGACTAAAATGGAGAGGGGGCTAGATTACAGTCTTCCATGTGAATGTGGCATAGAAGATCAGAGGCTTACTTGGACTGAAAAAGGGTAATACCTTCTTTGGATTGCAGGACTTGAAGACCAAGGAAATAATGCAAGTGTCCCAAGTTTTTCATTTCAAACTATTTTTGAGGCTATACTTCACATGTTTTATATGTTTGGGATCACTAACAGTAAGAATAAGATCATAAAAATAAAGAACAAGGATGATTAAGTACTTACCCACTTTCTTGGTGTAGATAGTGTTGTCAGAATGACATCTAGAAAAGCCATTATCTAAGAGAAAGCTATCCATTTTGGCATACCAAGCCCGAGGGGCTTGTTTTAGACCATAGAGAAACTTCCTAAGGTGACAAACAAGGCTAGAGTTATTTTGGATAAAACCAGGGGGTTGTTCCATGTATATTTCTTCATGCAAGTCCCCATGTAGGAAGGTGGATTTAACATCCATTTGATGGAATTCCCATTTAAAGGAGGCAACAAGGGAAAGAACAAGGCAGATAGAATTCATTTTGGAAACAGGGGAGAAGGTTTTAGTATAGTCAATGTCTTCAACTTGTGAAAATCCTTTAGCAACAAGACGAGCTTTATGTGTATCTACTTTTCCATCTGGTCCAAAATTTTTTCTGTAAACCCATTTTCATCTGAAAAGTTTTCTTCCCTTTGGAAGAGGAACAAGATCCCAAGTATCCTTTGCCAATAAGGAACAATATTCTTCATTCGTAGTTGCATCCCAATGTGGATGACTTGAAGCTTCTTAAAAGGTATCTGGATCATGATTTTCTGGAACTTGAGCCAATAAGGAAGAGGCTCTGTCGAACTGAGAACATGTATGATGTTGATTTGCAGGCTCACTTGCAAGAGAACCTGCTGCATCCTGAGTAGAGTGGACCCATTTTGGAGGCTGTGGAGCTGAAGGAAGATCGCGAGAAGGTGGAGGAGGACTTTCATCGTCATTGTAATCATCCAAATTATAAGCAATGTTGTCAAAAGTAGAAGAGATAGAGAGAGGTGGCACATATTCTGGATTAGGCTCATAGGCCAAAGGTGGCACACCCACTGAACTAGGCTCACAGGCCGATATATTTTCATCAAAATTTTCATCTCTTCTAATGATTACATTTTTGGATTCGGGTTGAAGAAGTCTATATCCTTTGACATCCACATAATATCCAACAAAAATGCAATTTCCACTCTTAGGGTCTAAGGATTTAGGTTTATCATCGGGAATATGGGCCTTAGCTTCACTTCCAAAAAATCGAAAGTGACTTACATCTGGTTTGATTGAGCTCCAAGCTTCTTCTGGAGTGATATTCCTTAAAACCTTAGTATGAGTGCGATTTACTATGTAATTTTCACAGTTAATTTCTTTTGCCCAAAAATTAAGACTAAGTCCTTTAGATTGAAGCACACGATTAGCCATTTCTTTTAGAGTGTGATTCTTCCTTTCAGCTACACCATTTTGTTGTGGAGTATACGAAACATTATGTTGCAATTGAATCCCATGAGAAATGCAAAAGTTCATAAATTTGTTGTTAACATATTCTCCTCCATTATCAGATATTGACTTAAGAATGTGATGTCCATATTTTTTCTCAACAAAGGATTTAAAGGCCAAGAACATGTTAAAAAATTCACTCTTGAGTTTTAAGAATTATACCCAAGTGCGTTTGAAAAAATCATCAATGAAAGTTAATTGTAGCCAGAGAAAGAAACAATTGAAAGTGGACCACATAAATTAGTGTGCACAAGCTGCAAAGAGTCTGAAGCAAGACAATAGGCACGTTTTTCAAAAATATCCTAATTTTGTTTTCCGAGTACACAATTGGAACAAACACCATCTCGGAAAGATACCATAGGAAGACCTGTCACCATATTTTATTTACATAGAGTTTGAAGAGATCGATAGTTTAAGTGACCAAATCACTCATGCCAAAGTTTGCTCACTTCATCATTATGAGAAAAAAAAACAGAGGGAAGACACGATGACACAAAGTTGTCAAACTTATACAACCTTATGGAAACATCAACAATTCTAGTAGCTAAAATATGTCTAGGATCTCTTAGGTCCTTAATTACAACATCATAAGGTGATAATTATACTATTTTCCCTTCACCTGAATGAGTTATCTAATAAATAGATAGAAGGTTGCAGGACAAGGTAGGAACACATAATACATCATTAAACTGACCATTATCTAGATGAATGGTTCCATACCCTATAATACTAAGAGATATATCATCACCAACATAAATATTTTTGGTGTTACAATCATTTAAAGAAGAAAATATGGCTTTATTTTTGGCCTTGTGATAAGAGGTTCTCAAAATAAATCAGGAACTCATGAGAATGAGAAGAAGAAGATATATTCAATGCATAACCAGATATTGATGCTTGCCAACCACAAGCAGAAAGTTCCATTCCCGAAGATGAAGTTGAAGAGGTCTCCAAATGGATGTTGTGCTTCTTCATTGTTGCTTCCAAGGCTTCGATCTTCTTAAAATTTTTTGACTCTACGTGTCCATCATGATTACAAAAGTTGCAATGTCTATCTGTCTTCTCCCCTTTGTTTTTATTTGCCTTATCAGTTTGTTGAGTTTCTTTTTTAGTTTGCGGGTGAAATTTCTTAAGACCCTTGTTTGGTGTAGGACCATTCTTTTTAGGATGTTTCTTCTCAGGATTATTTAGATATGGTTGCTGCTGGGATCCTAAGGCTTTCTTAGAATATTTTCAAGTATTAATAAGTCCAAGGTGTAAGATTTTTTGTTCTCTTATCAAAGAATTAAAAAAGGTATCAAAAGAGGGAGACTTGTAGGTTGTTCCTTGTGAAATGAAGGCTTTTCCAATGGAATGGAAAGTGGAAACAAATACAATGTATGTAGGGCCTAGCTTACCAAGAATGAAATAGATAAAACTACCATTTTCCTTTTTGACCTTACAAACTTCTAAACAAATTCGAAGGGTCTTGAATTTGGACAAAAAATATTCAATAGAGGAGAAATTATTGGGGTCCAAAGTAAGCAAATCATTTTCAAGCTGGTGGGCTATGATTTCATTTTCAACGCCAAAAACAATATTTATCTTTTTCATAGCTTTAGTAGGGGAGTCAATTTATTGGGTATGAAATCTAAGATCTTGAGCAATGGAAATTCTTATCAACCCTCTTGCTTGATGATGTTTATTTTCTCATTTAGCCTTTTTATTTGAATCAATAGGTTTAGATTATTGTCATAAGGCTATTCTATAAAGCCCTTTACTTATAAGTAAGTCTACCATATAGGATAGCCATTGGAAATAATTGGTGCTTTAAGAATAACCGAGCATGCAATTTCCATTATTAAAGCCTAAAATTGTAAAGGTTGAAACTAACTACTCCAATGGAATGATCTTGAAAAATTAGGTCGGTTAAAAAAAAATGGCTCTAAAAATTACTTCCGGATGAAGAAGTTATTCCTTTTTGAAAAAAAAATTTAGTAGATGCCGAGTTGTTACGTGATAGGTTGAAAGTTGATGATGAAGTTGTACTTTTCTTAAAAAAAATCCCCCCCCCGCACCCCACCCCATCCAAACTTAATATAATATGCTTACTTAAAAAAAAAAAATACTACTTTATGTGACTCACATTTTATAATGGGTGAGAAACACTCTTACATAAAGTAACTTTAAAACATAAGTTACATGTGTTTTTTAAATAAAACCCTTTTAAAAAAAAAAATGTAACTTGCCAAAAACTTTTTAAGAAAAAGTAGCTTGACAAATTTTTTTTTAGAAAAAAAAGTTTGACAAAGAGACTTGAACCCAAGACCTCTATTCTCATAAAGTAACTTTACACCAAGTGTGCTAGTAAAAAGATTCTGTAATTGTTTGATAGGAGGAAGGATTTTATTTTTATTTTATTTTTTTATTTTTTTTTATTTTTATTTTTCCTTCAGATTGCAAGCCTTTTTCCTGCAAAAAAAACCGTGCAAAAAAAATAAAATTACAAACCTTATGGCAGAATGTTATATTTCCAGTTAGTCCGTCCAACAACTATATATTTTTCTCTCTATTTCTGATTTCCCGAGATTGCACAATGTCGCGGGGAAATAACATACATAGCACAAAAATCTCGTCTTTTTGTTTCTGTTTTTCCAGATCTCACACAACGAAGAGTAAAGAGCATATGCAGAGAAGAGGGTATAGATCCGATAATAAAAAAAAAAAACTATAAACCGAAATAAACAAAGGGATAAATAAATATAACTGCAAAAAAAATACTTTATACCTCCAAATCTAAAATGACATAACTTGGGAAACCATAAACCTTTTCACATGAAACGAAAGGGGTTCCTCACTGTAAAAGAGGCCCTGGAAACAAAAGAGCAATTCTCTCGACCCAAAATTGGTCAGAAACAATAGCTCTGGAAAACGACAATCACATGCAGTGAAACCGGCTTTGGATTTGGATCAACAATGGATGCAACCCTCAAAACAACTCTGATTCTATGTAGGAATTTATAGGGTAAGTTCCTTAGATCAAACACCAAAGGTCACCGCTCACAAATAGATCATAGATCAGTACACCAGCATTTGATGTGTTTAAAACCCTCAAAGAGGGAAACAATCCATGACCTGAGCCAACGTGACCACTTCACACAATTTATTAATATAAAGAAAGAAAATTTACATAAGCTTCTCTCATAAACGGTCACCGGAAAAATGACCCTCCATGCTATTTAAATAGAGATCATGGACCAATCGGGTGTTAAGAAATGGATCAAGTGTCGGTAATACCGAGGAGAGAATGAACTGTCAGATCACTACATATCGTGACCGTCAAATTATAAGTTACAAAATTACATAGTAAAGAACACAATTTACCTAATTCTACACTAGACTAAGTTATAATTAACTATTTCCTATGTGTTGGAATATCCTAACAAGAAGTTGCCATTGAGGCATGTAAGCTCCAAGGTACTGAAAAGGAGTTTCTAAATCATCTTCTTGGAAAATGAGCTGAAGTCGACAGGAAGTGATTCGTCGAAGGAGGGCCACAATGATTCCCATAACATCGACATGAAACAAAGGATTTCTCAACATAAAAGGAGTGATTCAGGACTATTGCAAAGAGGATAAGATAAGCAAGGGATGTTTGACTTTAACAAAAATGACTTCTCTTGAACATATTGGTCACACGACTCTGGAGTGTGGCAACATTTGACTCAAAATGGGACCAAGGGTCATGATGACAAAAATTATGATCGAATAAGAGGCAAATGGATTTCCCAAACCCAGGAAGGAAAGTGAAAAATGAAGGATATCCCCAACCCGACACGAAATGCAGATGAGTGTCATGTTTAAGAGCGACATGCTTTTTAATACAAAGGACGTTCCACTTTCAATTTTCCCCCATTATTGCTAACGAGTACCTCTTTATTTTTGATATCCAACATGAAGAGGATAACATATGTTGAGCATGTAAGTTCATTCTTAGAATGAATCCATCCTAGTAATTTTAACGAGCACTAGTGTTGTAGCCTAATTCGACTCAACTAAAAGTTAAGAGAGGTTCTGAGCAATTCAAGGTTATTGAGGAACAATTGTTAAAATTTCAAGAAGACCAGTAATATGCTCGAAAGGATAACCACAAGCTCAATGAGGATTCGTCATCACATGTGCACTAGAACCAAAATCAAGGAAGCAACAACATTGGAGGTGTAATCTAAGCCAGAGGAGCAGCAACGAGAAAAGCATGTAGGAGGGGTCAAGTCAAGCTTATTCACGTGCAGAACATTTCAAGAGACGGGTTGATTGAAGTGTTCAGAACATTACATACATGTTAGGGTCTGGTCGGGCGTATTTGCGAGCTCAGGAGGGTTACATCGTGGAGAAAAAAATTAATTTCTTGAAGGCAGAGAAATGACGTATTTCCCTTAAAAACTTGAGAGTTTTGGAGGTTGCACAAAGAGAAAAATAGACGGTAAAGATCAAAGCGCAGAACTGAAACGAAGAGATGGACGACGAAGATCGTATCGCATATCGCATTTGGTAAAGGATACAATTTTGAAATATGGTTAAATTTACAATATTGCGATGCAATGCAATCGCATATCGCACATCACAAAGTTAGGAGGAAAGGCACTAAAGGAATATGTTATGATTTCCGAAGTGAGAAGTGTGGTAAAGCTTCATATTTCCGATTTCGATTTACGATTGGCCCCACCTCCACTTGCCACGTCACGTTCCGCCCATCGCACATCGCACTTTGCGACTTTTAACACTTACCTCCCATTTCTCATAACAAATCTGTAGATTTGTGTTTTGCGATTGGCCCCACCTCTACTTGCCATGCCACCTTCCACCCATCACACATCGCACTTTGCGGATTTTAACACTTACCTCCCATTTCTCATAACAAATCTGTCGATTTGCGATTTGTGATTGGCTCCACCTCTGCCTACCATGTCACCTTCCGCCCTTCGCACTTTGTACATCACAAAGTTGAACACTTACCTCCCGTCTTTCATAAAAAAATCCCTGATTTGTGATTTGTGGGTGGATGCGATGTGGTTTCAAAATTGAACTCGAAAGGTTTTCAAATTCGGAGGTCAGGCATTTCTTGTGTTAAATCGCATCGAAGGAAGAAAGGAGGATTATAATGTAAAGCCAGTGAAATGCCTTGATAATGGAATAAAGTCTGAATGTGGGCAGAGAGACTCAGGTAAGTGACCCGACACAGAGCAAAGGAGAAGAGAAGACTAAACACAACAGGCACGTGTAGAAGAGGCAAAGTCGGGTAGCAGGTGACATGATGAAAACATTCGAAACACAAAAGCATGGGAAGAGTCAGGTGGAGATGCACTTATGCATACTATTAGGACATCACAAAAAAAACAGAAGGAGACACATCGGAAACAAATCAGACTAAAAAAAAGGATTATATTCCAAGGGTATTTTGTTTTCTTTTTTAAGATCGAAGCTACAATGGTGTCCTCGATTGCAATGCAATAAGTAGTTTAACAATTTAGGCAGTTTAGGAGTGTCAAGAAGCTCAAGCAGTTACAAAATTATTTTGTTTGTAATTAAGGAAGAGAGAAAGAGGGAAGCAGGGGCCTGCGTTCTGGACCTCTTGGGGATTACATTTTGTACTTATTTTTCTGATGGGTAAATGAAAGAAGCAATAAGTTTCCTGCAAATTTTGAAGGTGATTCATGTTTCTTGTGCTATTTTGTGTCCCTTCTTCTTTGAACGAAGTGAAGTAATGTAGCGGCCAGTCTCTTAATTACCTCTATGAGTAAGAGTTAAATAACCTTAATTTGCGCTCCTTCACTCCATCTCTTATCCCTTCACAAATTCTATCTGGAACTTAAAATTAATAGATTCTGTGTTTACAACATATTATTTTGAGTTTCCCCTCTCTTCACAAACTCTTGATGAAACTTTAAAGTAATAGATTATGTGTTTACAACATATTATTTTGAGTTTCCTCTCTCTCCATGAATTTCCTTTGAAACTTAAAAGTGGTAGATTCTGTGTTTTCAGCATATTACTTTGAGTTTCCCTTGCATTTCTTCTTTTCATCCTGATATTAGCAGTGAATGGCATTATGAAACCTTTTATTATTCCAGATCATTAAGGGTTTTAGAGAAATATTCTCCAGAGGGATAGAAAAAATACCTCATGATAAAATAATTTATGTGGCACAATTTTAAAATGTCTTAAGCGCTGATTTATTTCACAACCGAGGGATTGTCTCTTAAGATACAACATTTGTTGGCACCGTTTCCGGGGACGAAGGCACGAAGTTATTTTCCCCTAGGTATTGAAATATATTTCTTAACGGTGAACAAGATTTAGATACAAATTTGGTTGTTTATTATTGACTTGGCGACTCCACTAATGAAGGTTTCATTAGATGAGGAATTTTGCAAGCAAGAAAATGAGAAAGCACCGTGGAAAATACAGATATCAGATTTTGAATCTTTTAAACGAAGTTTTAATTTTCACTATCAGTTTAGTGGTATATTTTCCCTTACATATCAAGAAGATTGTTTCCTGCTTTATTTTCTCAGAATATTATAAGGCCCAAACTGTACATTCTTTATTGGAGAAATAATATTTTTCTTCCGATTGTATTATTGATCTTGTCACAACTTTATCTCCTAAATATGAAAGGAGAGATGACTGTTGCATTACTCTTCCTAAAAGTAATTTTTCACAGTCTGGGCATAAAGGTGAGGATTCATCATCTTTGGGTGATAACATTCTACCTCATAAGCAATCTACTTCTTTCCAGCTTGGAACCAAGGTGATTTTCAAACCCTTGGTGCCGCCCACAATCCTCCATCAATATCCTTCAAAAGGATTCAAATTTTTGCCTAGTTTTTCTAGAGAGGAGGAAGATATTTCAGCTAAACAACATATATTGGAATTTGAGTACTTTCTGGAAAAATTTCAAATTATTTATGAAGACATGGCTTTAAGGATGTTTTTTCATTCATTAAAGTAGGGTGATTAGCAATGGTTCCAATGTTTGGAAGCAAGTTCAATTAGTTCCTAGCAAGGTTTTCAAGATATATTTCTTAGATATTGGGGCGAGCGTAAGTCATATGAAAAACACCTTTCAGAATTATATTCTATCTAGAGGCAGAGCAATGAATCAATCACTGAGTTTAATAGGAGGTTTAAAAAATTTGTTTCAGCATGCCAAAAGAGATTCAACCTCCTGAAGTTGCAGCTATGGTTTACTATTTGAGGGATCTTTCTGTTGTCTTGTATTTTTATCTCAAGGAGAGAAAGCCTTGCACTCTAGAGCTGATGTTTCTTTATGCACATGAAATCAAAGATAATGTGTGGGCTTGAAGAAATTTCTCCTGTCATGTTGAAAGAATAAGGTTTTTTGAAGACAAGAGGGCCTGCCAAGAAAACATTGGAATTTCTTTTCAAGATAATGCAAATTTAGAGATGAACAAGGATTTTCAAAAGGGGTTAGGGGATTCTTGTACTGTTGAAACAAAAGAATTCAAGCATTCTGAGGATTTTGGTAAGAAATTCGTTGCAACAATTGAACTACACGTTGAAAGGCTGGAAGACCATTACAATTTTCATAATTTTATTGATTTTGTGAATAGAGGAGAAACTAGTGTAGCTTCTCAGGTGTGTTTGCAGGATGGGAAAGATTTTGTCAAGAATTGACATTATATGAAGAACATCAACATTTTGAGGAACAAACCTTAGATTTATCTTTCCGGCCTAAATGGGTATCAACAGAAAACAACAATCAATCTTCTCACATACAACCTCAAATTGAGGAGTCAAAAAGTGAAGGAAGCTGCCCTGTTCAAAGAAGTCTACATCAGCAAGATGTTCAAGAAAAGGAAGCAGCCGAAAATTTGTCTCATCAATTCTATGATCTAGTGGCTGACTATATGACAAATTTCTTTTGTCGGCAACAAGAATTTATGCAAGGGAATGTGCAAAGCTCTGTATCTGGAAATTTTTCATTGTACATCCTTGTTTTGATTTTCAAATTTACACAGTATGGGGGCATTAAGTCTAACACACAGATGTTCGGTTGGTGCCATTGGAAGGCTGACTTCACCCAATTAAGTTCAACCATGTATATAGTTAGGAGTTTGATGAACGCATAGTTAAACTGAGAGGAGGGTGAATCAATTTAATACATTCATGGTCTCTTAAAACCTTTATTTACACTTATTTACACCTTAATTTCATGATCAACTTAATGTATAATGGAACAACAATATTAATAAGTGAGAAGCAGGTATTCAATAGATTAAATACAAAATATCAACACATAATCATCATGCACAAAGAAAACAGATATAAGTGGAAACCCATAAGGGAGAAAACAACATCTTATTATTGTTGTGATGCAAAGGCAAGCTCCAACTCCCTCTCACCACATATTTTCTGTAGGCTCAAACCTACAGGAGGCTACTACCTAAAATTCTGCAAGCTACAACTTGCAAGGAAGCTCCAACTCCCATCTACTTTCTGCAGGCTACAACCCACAGGAGGCTCCTACCTCAGCCATATACAATTGGACACATATAAAGCTACAACTTGATATGGGAGCACCAACTTCCTCATACTACAATGAAATCATATGCTGATTTACCTGGATATCAGCTCTGTTTTACTCCTTCTTCACTGCTGCCCTTCCAACCTTCAAATCTGCTTCCTATTAGCTCTGGATCTGCACAACTTTTCTTTTTGCTCTCTCACATTCTTCCACTCTCTAACCTATTTATGCATATGAAAATAAAATCATTTATAGATATCACCTCATAGCTGATTACATTCCAAATGGGAATATGAAATGAACAGGTATGCCTCTTTTCTTTCCACCTTCTCATTTTCTCGCTCAGCACATTCAGGATGTTACAACAATATGTACTCATTTCAGTATTACATTGGAGATTTGCTTTGCCTACGAAGACTTTACAAACAATATAAAAAAAATAATACATTTTTCAGTTACAATCAATTATTTACTCAGCCCTTTCAATTTCTTAGCTTTGTTGAGCATTTTTCCTCTTCTGCTTGCTGTCTTTTTGTCTTTTCTATTTCTGCAGTTATATTCCAATTTTGTTGCATAACTGCCCTTTTTAGCCCGACTCTTCTTTCGCGTTCAGCCTTTTTCGTTTGATTTACTATCGCAACACGGTTCAACATGAGTTCCTGGTCCTTTGTTATGCATTCATGTCATTCTTTTGTGACCTATGTGATATGGCCCACATAAAACTCTTTATAACGCAGCGGAGTCCAATTCTGGCGTTTGTTCCACATACATACGTTTAGCCATAAAAATAGTGTATATTAACATACATACTTAGCAATCAAACATCGCGTATATAACATAACATAACACACATAACAAACGCACATACATGTGGAACATGAATATTCGGGTCCCACATAACCTTGAACCAATCACATTTCATCACAAATACTTGCTTGCAGTTTTCCCACTCTAACGCTAGCGATAAACCATAAAACCTTGCGATCTGCGATATGTGCTCATGTGTGGTGCTGACACATGGATTCCCTTCATCACATCGCATCGTTTGATCCTTACCGCATGACAACCAAAATAAAATTCTTTGCGATGTCTTGAAGTTACAGCCTATTTCTTGCGGGATGCGATGTTGAGTAAGGTCGACACGTGTCCCTCCATTTCGCATCACAAAAATTTAACTTAACTTGTGGTCGCCTTCCTGCTATCCATTAAGCGCTGCGATGTGCAGTATGCAGGCGAGGTCTACGTCATCATACCACGTCACAATACCATGTCACCACCATGTCACTTCCACGTCATATTTGCGTCACTTCCATGTCATCTTTTACGTCACTCCCACGTCATCTTTACGTCACTGCCACATCATATTTACGTCATCGCCACTTCATCTTTACGTCATCGTCCACACTCTGGAGTTCGCAAATTATAACCATTTAACTTAGTGGTTACCTCTATTTTGTGTGATTTGCGATATTGCGCCGAACCACCACGTGTCCCTTCTCCACTTCACATCGCAAATGATTTAAATTACCATGCGATGCCTTAATGCTGAACTCTTAAATGTTGCGATTTGTGACATCACTCCTGAAGCGATATGATCTTCGCTGTCCATCTCTCGCCTTTACTTTTGCGATCTAATCCCGACCATCCATTCACCTCCCTTGGAATTCTTCAAATATTTCTCTGCCTTAGTTAAATTTTCATTTGTTTACACTGTCCCACTCTGTAACTCCAACTCTCGCTGCTCTCACCTCTTCCTGCTTCCACTATGTGTAAGATCTCTGGTCCTCGTTTTGTCTAGAAAATCCGATTGCCTTTTGTTGCGCGCTAAAGAAGTTTGCTGCCTAAATGCTTCATTAGCTGCCTCTATTTCATTCACTACCTCTGCAGTCTTGTTGCCTTTCACGACTTGACCCGCTTTGCTGCCTTGGCTGCCTTTCATGAATTGACCTGCTTTGCTGCCTTTGCTGCTTTTCGCTACTTTAACTGCCTTTTTTCCTTTACTGCTTCTTTGCCTTAAGTAATCATGCTAAAGATTCTACATGATGATCCTTTGCCTCTTTTTCCATCAATGAAAATATTTCCAATAGTCTCCCCCTTTGGCATTGATGGCAATAATCCAATAATTCCTCCAGGACTTCCTCCCCCTTTCATTCTGAGAAGTGTATTTTCTTCCTCTGCTTGCTTTTCAGAATAACCTTTATTCTTCTGCTTACTTTTCCTCCCTCTTTGACATCAATAGAAAAGGGTTGCACATTTCCCAGTGTAGATTATATCTCTGCATTTCCTCTCTCTGAGTTGTGTTTAGGCCTTCTTCTTATGACTTTTGATGTACTTCTGACATAGTACTATGATCTTGAGGACCTGTACCATACACTGCTCCATTGCTCTAGCTCTTCCATGACAGATTTTATGGGCTGCTCTCCCCCTGGAATGATTCTTTCTTATCTGATACTGATTATCACTTGTCTACTACACAGTTTCTGTTTCTTGTATTGCAGCTTTTTTTTTTTGATTTATGATCATATCAGAGAGTATCATCTGCAGACGCTACCCCTAGTTTTTCTCGTAGATATTCAAATGGTTCTTAAGCAAGAGGTTTTGTGAATATTTCTGTCGTTTGTTCCTTTGTTGGCACATACTCCATCTTTACTATTTTCTATGCTACTTGTTCTCTGAGGAAGTGGTACTTTATTGGTATGTGCTTTGTTTTTGAATGAAGTACTGAATTTTTTGATATAATTATTGCACTTGTATTGTCAAATTTGATAGAAATAGGTTCTTTTATGCTTACCTTCATGTCTTGAAGTTTGATTCATCCACATGACTTGTGTGCAACAATCTCCTGCTGCTATGTATTCCGTTTCTGTTGTATATAGAGAGAAAAATTTTTGCTTCTTGCTTAACCATGCCACCAAAATTTCTCCCAAATAAAATGCACCTTCACTTGTGCTTTTCCTGTCATCCACATAACTGGCCCAATCTACATCTGTATATGCTGTCAATGTGAAGTCTTTGCCTTTTGGATACCATAGGCCATAATGTAAAGTTCCTTGCAGATATCTAAATATCCTCTTGATTGCTAGAAAGTGGTTTTGTTTTGGTGCTGCTTGATATCTTGCCACAAGTCCTATTGCCAACATAATGTCCTGTCTAGAGGTAGTTAGGTATAATAGACTTCCTATCATAGATATTTAAAGTCTTTGATCTACATCTATGGATCCATCATCAGCACATAGCTTTCTTCCAGTGATCATGGGAGTTGACATAGGTTTGTAGTCTTCCATTTGGAACCTTTTCAACATGTCCCTTAAGTATTTTTCTTGTGAAATGAATATTCTTGTGTTCTTTGTAATATTTGAAGTCCTAAGTAGAAGGGGAGCTCTCCAATCATAGACATCTCAAATTATGACTTCATCTCTTCTGAAAATCCTTTTTCTACCTCATCTTTGTGGCTACCAAACATAATGCCACCTACATATACTACTACAATTAAGAGTTCATGTTCATTAGCCTTAATGTATAGATTTATGTCTACTCCTCCTTTCTTGAAACCTTGGTTTTGTAAGTATTTGTCCAGCCTAGAATACCATGCACGTGGAGCTTGTTTGAGACCATATAAGGCTTTCTTTAATTTGCACACATAGTCGTGTTTATACGTTAGGGAAAATCCTTTAGGTTGTTTGATGTAGAATTCTTCCTCTAGATATCCATTCAAGAAGGCAGACTTCACATCCATTTGATAAACCTTGAAATCATGATAGCATGCAAAAGCGAAAAACATCCTTATTGCTTCCATTCTTGCTACAGGGGAGAATGTTTCATTATAATAAATTCCTTCGATTTGAGAGTATCCCTTGCATACAAGCCTCGCTTTATTTCTGATTACCTGACCTTGTTCATTCATCTTATTCTTGAAAATGCATTTTGTGCCAATGACATTTTTCCCAGTGGGTCTTGGCATTAACTCCCAAGTCTTGTTCTTTTCGATTTGTTCTAGTTCTTCATTCATAGAATTTACCCAATTTTTGTCCTTTTTGGCTTCATCAAAATTATTTGGTTCTATCTATGATAACATGTCTAGGTACACTTCCTCGGTCTGTTCAGCTAGCTGTCTTCTAGTCTGGACTCCTGCACTCTTGTCTCCAATGATTTGATCTCCTGGATGGTTATTCTGAGTGTGTCTCGAGGGACCTTTTGAGTTTAATTCAGTATCTTATGTTTTCTTACCCTGTTCTTCATTTTCTTGATTCTCATCTTCATGATCATCTGGAGGATTGGTGCAACTTGTGCTTCTAGTTCTGTTTGGTATATCTTTGTCGAATCTCACATCAATGCTTTCCACAATTTTATGCAATCTTTTGCTGTAGCACCTGTATCCCTTACTCTTGGATGCATATCATAGGAATATTCCTTCATTAGCTCTTTCATCATACTTCCCCAATTTTTCATCATTATTCTTAATGAAAAATTTGCTACCAAAGACTCTAAAGTGCTTGATTGATGTTGGTTTTCCATTCCATAATTCATATGGAGTCTTGTCACAATCTGGTCTCAGATGAAATTTTTAAGAATATGAACAACTGTGTGTACTGCTTCTTCCCAATAGGTTTAGGGAATGTTTCTTTCTTGCATCATTGCTCTGGAAATCTATTGTACTGACCTGTTTTGCCTCTCTACCACTCCATTCTGCGAAGGTGTACCTGCAATTGTAAACTGTTGCTTTATCCCACATTCATTGCATAGGTCCGCAAAGTCATCGTCTATGAATTCACCTCCTCTGTCTAATTTGATGCATTTGAGCTTACATCCAGTTTGATTTTCTGCCAGTGCCTTGAAGATCTTGAATTTCTCAAATGCTTCAGATTTATATTTGAGGAATTCCACCCACGTCAATCTGGAAAAATCATCTATTATCAGAATGAAATATGATTCTCCACCTGGTGCATTAGTTCTTAAATATCCACACTGGTCCATGTGTACAAGCTGAAGTGACGTACTTGTAGATAGTTGGTATTTAGCCTTGAATGATGTGCGAGTTTTCTTGCCTAGTTGGCAGGACTTACAAATGGTATTTGGAGGCTTCTTAATTGTAGGAAAATCTCTGGCCGCTTTCTTCTTGCTTAGTTTGATGATGTGGTAAAAGTTTAGATGTCCCAATATTCTATGCCATAACCATGATTCTTCAAGTTTGCTGATATGGAATGCTTCATTCTCTTCTTCTACTATATAGAAATTTATCTCTATTCGAACACCTATGATCAAGGTCTTTCCTGTGGTGATAGACCTTACTTCACAATCTTGGGCTCTGAAAAGGACCTCGCAACCTTTATCACACATTTGACTGACACTTTGTAGATTGGATTTCAAACCATCCACAAATAGTACATCTTGAGCCTCTCCTCTTCCATTGTTTAGGTTGACTGAGCCTTTTCACTTGATTTTCTCTACTTTATCATTGCCAAATGTTACATTTCCATATTTATTTTCATCAAAGGTTATGAACTTGCTTCGGTCTCCAGTCATATGTTTTGAGCACCCACTATCCACATACCATTGGATTTTCTGATCTCGAGCTATTAGAACCGTATCACACTTATTTAGCTTCTTTCTCCATTGGATGCAGCTGTTAGTTTGGTAAATTTCCTGAGGAGATGGACCACAATATTTAAGAGGACATTCGTGAGACTTGTGCCCAAATTTATGGCAGCTAAAACACTTGATTTTATTTATGAAAGGATTATGTATACGAGAGACTCCACCATTGTTCATAATTACCCTTGAGTTTTCATACACCAGTCTCTGTATATACGTTATGCACTCCATGGCTTTATGACCGAACCCTTTACAGTAAAAAAAATACCCATAGAAGTAGTATCGGTCTCTAGTAGAGAGAGTTGATTGAGGTAATATTTTTGTTTGTTGCATATTTTACTGGTTGGACTGGAGTTGCTTTATCTTACAGTATGCTGTAATATGTCTAGGTTTGTGGCAGGTGAAGCAAGTGATACTTCTCACAGGAGGAAGGAACCTCCTTTGACATATTCCAATTTTTTTCAATTCATCCTTAGGAGCACATGAGTTTGTTGCAGTTGATTGTCTCTTCGTTTCTTTCTTTCTCACTTGAGGTTGTTGCTTGTTTTTTATTGTTTCGTTATATATCATGGTCTTGCTGGTTTCTAATTCTGTGGATCCCCTTTTTGCTGCTTCATTATCCTTTACAAATTTTACAAAAATGATGTTCTTGTTATCTTCTACCTTGGATTTGTTGGTTTCTCCTTCATATCCTATCCCAACCTTTATATGAGGAGATATTTGAGCATTGAGAATTTTGTCCAAATGAACAGGGATTTTCATTTGAGAAAAATTCATAGTTAATTAAATTTGGACCTTTTCTAATTTCTTCCTCAGGCTTACCAATTCTTCTTCCAACTTTTCTCGCTTCTGATTTTTATCCTTTATTTATTTTTTCAGAATATCCTCTATTTTCTTTGATTCTTCTAGTTCAATCTTTAATTTAATAAGGTCTTCTAAATATGGTTCTGTCTTAGCATATTTTAAAGGAATCTCTTTATGTTTCTTAGTCTTAATTTTAAGTATTCTTATTTCCTCCAGGGAACTAATTAGCTCCCCCTCAAGATCTACCTCATCTTCGTCTTCAAATTCCAGGAGATCTTCCTCAAGCTCTTCCTTGGCCATCAAGATGAATTATGAAGTTCCTTATTGAATGGGGGATTCATCTGAGCTTTCAAATGTACTGATGTCTTGTTGAAAATAAAATGATCTTCGATTAAATCTGTTCCCTTTCGGCCTATTGCTGAAATTGGTTTTCTCTTTCCCTCTTGATTGATTCTCCATTTTCTTATGAGGACATTTAGATGCATAGTTCCCCACTCTTCCATAGTTAAATAACTTAAATAGAAGCTTACCTTTATACGTACCTGTGCCTTTATCCAATCTTCTGACAAATTTGGCCTCTTCTTCATCAGAGCAGGAGCATGTACCTTCCTTTTCTTCTCTGCACTTATCAGCCTTAAAGGAAACCTTCCTCACATTTGACTTCCCTTGTGGAAGTCTCATCTCATAAGCTGTTAAGTTTCCAAGCAATTGGTTCATGGTCAAGGTTTCCCAATTTGTTGTTTCTTCTATGGGTGAAACCTTAGGGTTAAACCTGGATGGTAAATATTTCAATATATTTTGCACAGTTACACATTCTTTAATGGGTTCTCCTAGAGCTTTCATGTTATTCACAAATTATGCAACCTTTAAGAAGAAACTGGCTATATATTCATCTTCATTCATTTTTACATTTTCAAATTGAGCTCTATAGGTTTGCAGCTTGGCCATCTTCACCTTTTTATCTCCCTCGTGGATAATTTCTAATGTATCCCATATTTATTTGGCAGTCTGACTGTGCATTACTTTGATAAATTCTGACTCACATATACCACTCAAGAGAGCATTCATTTATTTTGCATTAGCTATAAAATCTTGTTTGGCTACTTTCTCCGTGTCAGTATCCTTTGGGGCATATCCTAATTCCACAACAACCCAAAATTCTATTCCTAGAGACATTATGTACGTCCTCATTCTTATTTTTTAGAAGGCATAGTTTGTGCGAATAAAAAAAGGGGCTTTATTTGTTGAGAATCCTTCTAGAATGGCCATCTTGGGGACCTAGGATCTCCTTCCAATTGTTAAACTAATACAGAAGAACCTGGCCTCTGATACCAATTGATGAACCCTTAGTTAAACTGAGAGGGGGGGTGAATCAATTCAATAAATTCATGGTCTTTTAAAACCTTTATTTTACACTTATTTACACCTTCATTTCATGATCAACTTAATGTATAATGGAACAACAATATTAATAAGTGAGCAGCAGGTATTACGCAGATTAAATACATAATATCAACACATAATCATCATGCACATAGACAATAGATATAAGTGGAAACCCATAAGGGAGAAAACCACATCTTATTATTGTTGTGATGCAAAGGAAAGCTCCAACTCCCTCTCATCACAAATTTTCTGTAGGCTCCAACCTACAGGAGGCTACTACCTCAAATTATGCAAGCTACAAATTGCAAGGAAGCTCTAACTCCCATATATTTTTTGCAAGCTACAACCCACAGGAGGCTCCTACCTCGGCCAGCTACAAATGGACATCTATCAAGCTACAACTTGATATGTAAGCACCAACTTCCTGATACTACAATGAAATCATATGCTGATTTACCTGGATATGAGCTCTGTTTTACTCCTTCTTCACTACTGCCCCTTCCAACCTTTAAATATGCTTCATATTAGCTCTGGATCTGCACAACTTCTCTTTTTTCTCTCTCACATTCTTCCACTCTCTAACCTATTTATGCATATGACAATAACATCATTTATAAAGATCACCTCATAGCTGTTTACATACCATATGGGAATATGAAATGAACATGTATGACTCTTTGCCTTCCACCTTCTCATTTTCTCGCTTAGCACATTCAGGATGTTACAACACTATGTACTCATTTCAGTATTACATTGCAGTTTGGATTTGCCTATAGAGACTTGCCTTTGCATCACAAACAATATAAAATAAATAAAACATTTTTAGTTACAATCAATTATTTACTCAACCCTTTCAGTTTCTTAGCTTTGCTGAGCGTTTGTCCTCTTCTTCTTGCTGTCTTTTTGTATTTTCTGTTTATGGGGTTATATTCCAAATTTGCTGCGTAACTGCCCCTTTTATCCCAAATCTTCTTCTGCGTTCAACCTTTTTCGTTTTCTTTACTGCCGCAAAACTGTTCAACACGAGTTCCTGGTCCTTTGTTATGTGTTCATGTCATTATTTTGTGACCTGTGTGATATGGCCCACATAAATTTTTTTATAACGCAACGGAGTCCAATTCTGGTGTTTGTTCCACATACATAACACACATAACAGACACACACATACGTGGAATAGGAGTATTCGAGTCCCACAGTTTCTTGAACCAATTATATTTCATCGCAAATACTTTCCCACAGGTTTACCACTCTACCGTTAGCGATAAACCATAAAACCATGCGATCTGCGATCTGCGCTTGTGTGCGGTGCTAATACGTGGATTCCCTTCATCGCATCGCATCATTTTATCCTTACTGCATCACAACCAAAATAACATTCTTTGCAATTTCTTGAAGTTACAACCTATTTCTTGCGGAATGCGATGTTGCACAAGGTCGACATGTGTCCCTCCATTTCGCATTGCAAAACTTTAACTTAACTTGCGGTCGCCTTCCTACTATCCCTTAAGCGCTGCGATGTGCGCTATGCAGGTGAGGTCCACGTCATCATGCCACATCACCCTGCCATGTCATCGCCATGTCAACTTTGCGTCACTGCCACGTCATCTTTTATGTCACTGCCATGTCATATTTATGTCACTGCCACGTCATCTCCAAATCATATATATGTCGTTTCTCGCACTTCGCAGTTCACAACTTATAACCGTTTAACTTAGTTGTTACCTCTATTTCGTGCAATTTGCGATATTGCACCAAGCCACCACGTTTCCCTTCTCCACTTCGCATCACAAATGATTTAAATTACCATGCGACACCTTAACGCTGAACTCTTAAATGTTGCGATTTGTGACGTCGCTCCTGAAGTTATACGATCTCCGCCGTCCATCTCTCACCTTTAATTTTTCGATCTAATATTGACCGTCCATTCGCCTCCCTTGGAATTCTTTAAATAATTCTATGCCTTAGTCGATTTTTCATTTGTTTCCACTGTCTCGCTTATTAACTCCGGCTCTCGCTACTCTTGCCTCTTCCTACTTCCTCTATGTGTAAGATCTCTGGTCCTCGTTGTGTCTAGAAAATCCGATTGCTTTCTGTTGTGCATTGAAGCAGTTCACTGCCTCTCTGCTTCATTAGCTACCTCTGATGCATTCGCTGCCTCTGCAGTCTTGCTGCCTTTCACGACTTGACCCGCTTTGCTGCCTTTACTGATTTTCGCTGCTTCAAATACCTTTGTTCTTTTGCTACTTCTTTTCCTTAAGTAATCATGCTAAATCTTCTCCATGTTTATCCTTTGCATATTTTTCCATCAATGACAATATTTCCAATAGAGTTGTGCATAAATAAGCTAAGAAGTTGAGAATGTTTAGTTGTAGTATTTTCATTTTGGTATTTTTAGTTTAAGAATAAAGGAAGGAGTCCAAAGTGTAGCAGGTTTCTGGAGGTTTTCATACTGGATCATCTCCCATTTGGGATTGACTCCATGCCAAATAAAATCTGTTGATCTACAAGTGATCTTTGACTCCATGCCCAATAAAGGCTACTGATCAACAAGTGCTCCTTGAATCCGTGCCCAATAAAGGCTACTGATCTACAAGTTCTCAGCACTTTTATACCAAAATTTTGTCCCCAATTGGAGCCAGATGTTGTAGCCTAATTCGACTCAGCTAAAAGTCAATAGAGGTTCTGAGAAATTCAAGGTTATTGAGGAACAATTGTTAAAATTTCAAGAAGACCTGTAATATTCTCAAAAGGATAACCACATGCTCAATGAGGGTTCGTCATCACATGTGCACCAGAACCAAAATCAAGGAAGAAACAACATTGGAGGTGTAATCTAAGCCAGAGGAGCAACAAAGAGACAAGCATGCAGGAGGGGTCAAGTTGGGCTTATTCACGTGCAGAACAATTCAAGACTCGGGTTGATTGAAGTGTTCAGAACATTACATACAGGTCAGGGTCGAGTCGGGCATATTCGCAAGATCAGGAGGGTTACACCGTGGAGAAACAAATTAATTTCCCGAAGGTAGAGAAATGGCATATTTCCGTTAAAAAATTAAGAGTTTTGGAGGAGGCACAAAGGGAAAAATAGATGGTCAGGATCAAAGCGTAGAACTGAAATGGAGAGATGAATGACGAAGATCATATCACATATTGCATTCGGTAAAGGATACAAGTTTGAAATATGGTTAAACTTGCAATATTGCGATGCGATGCGATTGCTTACTGCACATCGCAAGGTCAGGAGGAAAGGCGCTAAAGGAATATGTTATGATTGCTGAAGTGCGAAGTACGGTAAAGTTTCATATCGCCAATTGTGATTTGCTATTGGCCCCACCTCTGCTTGCCACGTCATGTTCTGCCCATCGCACATCGCACTTCACGACTTTTAACACTTACCTCCCATTTCTCATAACAAATCTGTCGATTTGCAATTTGTGATTGGCCCCACCTCCGCTTGCCACATCACCTTCTGCCCATCGCACATCGCACTTCATGACTTTTAACACTTACCTCCCATTTCTCATAACAAATCTGCGGATTTGCGATTTGCGATTGGCCCCACCTCTGCCTGCCATGTCACCTTCCACCCTTCTCACTTCACACATCGAAAAGTTTAACACTTACCTCCTATCTTTCATAACAAAATCCCCGATTTGTGATTTGCAGGCGGATGCGATGTGGTTTCAAAAGTGAACTCCAAATGTTTTCAAATCTAGAGGTAAGGTATTTCTTGTGTTAAATCACATTGGAGGAACAAAGGAGGATTATAACATAAAGCCGGTGAAACGCCTTGATAATGGAAGAAAGTATGAACGCTGGTAGAGAGACTCGGGTAAGTGACCCAACGCAGATCAAAGGAGAAGAGAAGACTAAACACAACAGGCACGCATAGAAGAGGCAAATTTGAGTAGCAGGTACATGATGACAACGTTCAAAATGCAAAAGCATGGGCAGAGTCGGGTGGAGATGCATTTATGCAGACAGTTAGGACATCACACCCGAAACAGAAGGAGACACATCAACAACAAATCAGACTAAAAAAAGGATTATATTCCAAGTGTATTTTGTTTTTTTTTTAAGGTCGAAGCTACAATGGTGTCCTCGATTGCAATGTAATAAGTAGTTTAACAGTTTAGGCAGTTTAGGAGTTTCAAAAAGATCGAGCAGTTACAAACTGATTTTTTTTGTATTTAAGGAAGAGAGAAAGAGGGAAGTAGGGGCCTGAGTTCTCGGCCTCTTGGGGATTACATTTTGTACTTCTTTTTTTGATGGGTAAATGAAAGAAGCAGTAAGTTTCCTACAATTTTTGATGGTGATTCGTGTTTCTTGTGCCATTTTGTGTCCCTTCTTCTTTGAATGAAGTGAAGTAATGTAGCAGCCGGTCTCTTAATTACATCTATGAGTAAGAGTTAAATAACCTTAATTTGCGCTCCTTCACTCCATCTCTTCTCCCTTCAAAAATTATCTTTGAAACTTAAAAGTAATAGATTTGTGTTTACAACATATTATTTTGAGTTTCCCCTCTCTTCACAAACTCCTGATGAAACTTTAAAGTAATAGATTCTGTGTTTACAACATATTATTTCGAGTTTCCTCTCTCTCCATGAATTTCCTTTGAAAATTAAAAGTGGTAGATTCTGTGTTTTCAGCATATTACTTTGAGTTTCCCTTGCAGTTCTTCTTTTTATCTAGATATCAACAGTGAATGGCATTATGAAACCTTTTATTATTCCAGATCATTAAGGGTTTTAGAAAACTAGTCTCCAGAGGGATATAACAAAGACCTCATGATAAAATCATTTATGTGACACACTTTTAAAATGGCTTAAGCACTGATTCCTTTCACAACCGAGGGATTGTCTCTTAAGATACAACACTTAGGATTCAAGGAGGAATTCGGTCTCATCATGGTGACAAGCATTTTTCCGTTTAATTTTTTACGAGTCCGACGGAAGAATAACCCAATTTATTTTTCATGTTCAGGGAGTTTGAAAAAGAAATGAAAAAGAAACTCCATCATCTCCATTTTCGTAAATCATCCCTCGAATCTGAAAAGGTAGAAAACAATATCTGAGAGAACCTCTTTACCATGTTTGATCAAGGTAATATTTTTTTGTAAATAGTTAATCTCAGCTTGAAAAATGGGTAAACGTATACTAAAACCACGCCAATTCATTTAATTTCATGAGTTCTAAATGACAAGTACTCGGCAATATTTTCATTTTTTAAGAGTCAGAAAAGAGCTAAAAGATGACTCCACATGGTTCCTTTTTTGTTTATTTTGTAACAAGTCTAAAAAAGAGATAAAATAAAACTCGTCACATCAGTAAAAAATGATTACTATGACCATAAAAGATCTCGTTGCTGCACAAAGAACGAAAAAATAATAAAATATTGGTAAAAATATCTTCAAATATCTATAAATAGACAAAAAATAAACCATTTTCACCATTGTATTTTGAGTAAATTGGAGAAGTGGATTTTACCCCATTTTCTCCCGATCTTCAGACTAGTGGTGTGGTCAGTCGAGGACACCATTCAGAAATCTGTCAGTTTTAGGTAAGAGACCTATCATTTTTATTTAATTTGATTCCATTCTTAGGTCATTTAATTTAGAAATTTCAGAGTTGGGGGAAGGATTTCAAAATTTTATTTCACAAGCGATCAACACGGGTTTAAACTATCGGACCCGCGCTGATGTCCCCTAGCTGGTTAGGCCAGCGCGCCCTCAACTCCATTGTAATTATGGAAGGCACACTAACCACATATAAAATTATAAAACATGAAATCACTCCACTTTTAATGATTCATTTTCGAATTTACTCTAGTGAAAGCTCCTAAAATGTCATTTGAACATGTTTTGTAGGTGTCTTCAATGAATATGGTGATTCAATGGAAAGAGAGGGGTCATGAGGTGGAAGAACATGAATACCTCCAAGACACAAATTGCATAAATGTGTTGAGGAATTATGGATTGCTCAAGTTTTTCCAAACCTCACGACTTCGAGCTGAACTGGAGCTGTGAGAATATCTTATCGGGATATGGGACGTTGATCGCCAAATTTCTATTATTGGAGATCAAGAGATTGAAATAGAAATTTCAAACATCTAATTCATAAGATTATTGACCAGGAGAGGGGATAGGATTCAACTCTCTGGAGTTCGTACTAAAGGAGAGAGCACTAGCACGCTCATTCAGAGACATTTTCCAAGTGCCAGAAAGACTTCCAGTGGAGAGGTGGATATCAAAACCATCACTGATATACCTTTGAGGACAATTTTGCAATGTATGGTCCATGTAGTTTGGGCCCAGGCATTGGATGAGGCAACTAAGTCTAAGTTCCAATACAATGCAGATTTCCTTGCTCCCACAATGTTCAATTAATGTGAGCGGTCGTTGGCTAACATGAAGAGCCAACTAACCAAGTGCAAAATAGGACGCCTGAAAAAATTCAGATATGGATCCATCTTGGTCACTTTCATTTTGGTGAGAGTGCCATTTTTTGAATACGAGTGGCTTAAGGTATACGATCGAACCACGAGAGATCTAAGGCTACTCAAATGGTGCGAGATTATGCCCCACTAGGGAGGGGGTCAGCAGATGCACTTCCCAACATCACTTTTTAGTTGGCTATGACATCAAATGATCGTGGTGGATGACTATGCATATGTCAACATTGATTTTAGAGGAGACCCAGATCTACCTCTTCCGCTAGGTGCACAGTGGTATTATGTAGGTAAAAATTTGTTTTGGAGTTTTTTACTTTTTGATGATTTTGTTATGTATTCCGAGATCTAAACTTATGTTATTTTTGCAGATGTTGGCAGGTATGTCTCCAACTGCGAGGAGGGTGGCATGCCAAATTGAGGATGTTCCTTATGAGGAGGGAGTAGACCCACTAGCAGATATGGAGCGTAACCTGGCAGGCCTCACCAAAGGCATACTAGAATACACAAATTTTGATGATACCCCACTTCGTTTTTAGAGGCACACCATGGGAGTTCTAGCCCGACTAAATCATTTAATTTGGCAAGTTATTTGAGAAGTCATGTGCTATCACGATTACCATGTGGGAAGATAGCAGCCTTTAGTTTATTTTTTGAACTGATGTAGGCTCGTAGAGCCATTGTGCCACAAAACACATATTTTTTGAGATTTTTACGTAACAAACATTTACAGACTCTCTCTCTCTCTATATACATATACATATACATATACATATACATATACATATACATATACATATACATATACATATACATATACATATACATATATATATATATATATATATATATATATATATATATATATATATATATATATATATATATATATATATATATATCTATACATATATATATATATACATACATATAAATATATACACACACACACACACACACACACACACACACACACACATATATATATATACACACATATATATACACGTATATATATATGTATGTATATATATATGTATATGTATATGTATATGTATATGTATTTACACACACACACACACACACACACACACACACACACACACACACACACACATATATATATGCATGATTTCTTCTGATACTAAGTGTTCTTATATCACGATGATGTGTTTGGTTTTTAAATATGACACAAATGTCGATCTAAACCATAATTTGTTAATGTATCTGTTAATGTATTAAAAGGGCATGGAATGTGTTGATATGTAATGTAATCAAAATTTCTTTCCAATAATCTAGCACGTAAATACATGCGCAAAATCTAAGGGTTTCTTACGGAATAATGACCATTTAATTTTAACACAATGAGTTGTGAATCTAGCTTGACAACCAAGTCTCTGATACCGAGAGAAATTGCATACAATAATAGTTCAATGACTGCACTATATTCAGAAATATTATTAGTTGTTTGGCCCAGACAATACCTTGTAAATTAACCAACTCGCCATCAGGGACAAAGAGTACCCATGTTGTAGAAGATAAGTTTTGTGTGCTATGATAAGCACCATCAACAAAACTGATATAATGGTTCAATGAAATCTACAAAACAAGTGGAACACAAGGTAAGCAAAGAAAAGATGTCTTCAAATAAAATAATCACACCAAAAATATAAAAGCACACTAATGTACAAAGTATCATACTTGCGATTAAGCATAATATTTCTTCAAATATAGTCCAATACAGGACTCGAATGAGCGATTTCCGTCATAACAAACAGAAATAATACCGGTGTTCTACCATTGACATTGCTTGTAGGCATTACCTCAGCCAATTTTGTGAGAAATTTGATAGCAACGATGAAGGGCCCATCCCCTTTGGCTGAGTAAGGGTTACGAAGCATGGAAATAATGCCCTCAGGGGAAAATTACCAAATGGTAAAAATAAGGTTGAAGGGACTGGGCGGGACACACTTTTGGAAGAAAGCAGTGTAAAGCTTGAAAAAAGAACCCCCAAGATAAAAATGATCAACAATCCCTGGTTTAACAAAAATTTCGATTGGAATGGTAGCATAAATGTTACCCATGTTTTCTTCGGATAATACTTCATGAACCAAAATGGGATGTTGAAGTGGTCCAATCAATTCATATGGAACACGAGATTCCAGACAAGTAGAAATTTCATCTAGACTAGGGAGAAATGAGGAACGATGACTACCATTGTCCCAAGGGGTTTCTTCGAGAGACATAAATTCCACGATACTCTCATTAGTGGGGAACGTATCATTCAAGGGATCATGTGAATCACAAGAACCAAACCAAGGGAACTATGAATACATGTCCAGAGATGAAACCAAATTATCATTGGCTTCAGAAGAAGCCTCAGAAGCGAGGAAAATTCTTTGATACATCTGTTCTGTAGGGTTGAGGGGCATAACATCACAAAAAAAATCAAGCTAGTCAAGACTAGGAGCAATCCATGGATCGTGACCAAATGATATCATGTTAATAGAGGCAACATTAGGAGGCAGGAGTGAAAAAACACCCATTAGGGATGGATGTTTCTAGTTGAGGAATCGTGGGAAAAGAAAGTGAGTTGATCGACCATGACAATTTTCCCCTGATGAGGAAAGTGGATAACGCAAAAAAGAGTGGAGACCATGCAAATCATAGCATGAGTCCAACTATGCCCCAACGGAAGGTTGTAGTTGAGGTTGGCATCTACTACTTCTACTTCTATGTTCACCGTCTTAACCTCCAATTGAATTGGCAAGGATTTGAGAATACCATACGACCAAGATCCTCTACCGTCGAAAGCTTCTAGAGTGTTAGGGGACTAAATTTTTGGAGGAGAGTCAATGTATTTCCAACATGCAACAAACATGATACAGGTTGAAGCACCTTGATAAAAAATGGTTCGATGGATGGTTTTACCCATAGTAATGACTTGAATTAAAAAATCCACTTTATATGGGAGCCTAGGAGCAAAGTTCTCGATATCGAAAGTAATAAGGTTGGAATCCATGGGATTGATACGTATGATAGCAGAGAATATTTCCTTTCGTTGTGATGGGAATGATTGAAGGACTTCCAAGGCCGACATTTCCGAATGTGCTTGAGCTAAATCCTATACAATGTTATAGTGCTGAGAAGCTCATGTGTTCAGGTTATAAGATGACTTCCGAAGGACACATTTTGGAGGTGGTCGGAAAATGGAATCACTATTAGGTCTCTCAATATGGAGAGGACTAGAACTAGGAGGGGTGGACGAGGAAGGGATATTTGAGGCATCCTTTTCCATGGGAGCCTTCGAGGGATTCAGGTAATATTTCGATCAGGTGGTAACAAAAATTGGTTTTGTACCATCCATAAAGACCTGGGAGCTTGTAGAAGATTGGGGTTGATTTACCATTTGCGTCTACCGTGCAGGGAATGGTTCTTTCAAGATAGCTGGGGTTCCAGGTGCACCCATTAGAAGATGGGAAACCTCTTCACGCCAAGGGAAATCCTTGGTGTAGTGGTCATCATCACATATCAAGCAATGATACTTGGGCTTACGCTTAGATGAGTCGTCGGTAGACGATTTAGCAGTATCTTATTTGGGGGTTTCGGATTTGGCTTTTCCTTTCGCCTTCTTTGTACCTTTTGATGACTTTTCTGCTGTGGTAGTTTGAAAAACATTAACCTCAAAGGTTTTACTAGTATTCTTCGATTTTTTCAAAGGAGTGGAGGGAGCAGTGGTAGAAGTAGACTTAGACTTCAAAGAAGCCAAAAAGGGTGTACTATGATCAATATGGGCCATTCTCCCAATGACATCACCAATAAGAGGCATAATAGGAGATGGGGATGATTATGAGTCGATTGAAGGTCACAGTGCATCAGGTAAAAGCTCATATAGAGTTCCAGATTAGGAATATACCAAATATGGATACTGAGCATGGGTGATTACTTCCTCTTCCATCACACATCCACCCATAGTGAGATCTTTAGCAATTTTAGGGAAAAAATATTTTGTGAACGATTTAGTCAACAACTGATCAGGGATTTTGAGTTTAATAAGGCAACGCCTGAGCCTCTATTCATGGATATGATATGAAATATGTGTAGCAAGTGACTGCTTCAAACATGTCAGGAGATGGGTTCCAATCTCATAGTGGAAATGCAATTGGAAATGTGTGAGGAAAGCCATGGCTAAGGTATTGCAATTGTAGAAAACACCATGATGAAGATCAATGTACCATTTTGTAGCAGCACTCGTTAAAGTGTGATGGAAAAGATGTATATGGATGGAATCTTCGACCCAAGAATTGGAAGAGCACCATAAATTATACGTCATGACATGGGCCTGGGGTTCTTCCCCAGATTTTCCTTCAAACTTTGGACAATCTCTAGGAATATTAGTTGGAACTAGAGGACAATGTGCCATGTGTTGGATGGGGTCATTTTCCAACTTAGACACATTGGGCAGTTCCATTGTAGACAAGAATGGAAACAAAGGGTGATATAGAGAAAATTTTCTTTGGAAGTTTCCCATCTGGGGGTTCCAAACTTGCTGGTACAGGTTCTGCCCCCATTGCGGTTGATTTTCACCATACTATCCCCACTATTCCCAATAATGTTGATAAGGTATATATAGTTAATAGGGATATTGTTGGGGATGTGGTCGCTAATAAGTACCTTGTTGCAGTGGTTGTTGAACGTATCGTCCTTGCTGGGGCTGTTGATAAGGCCCCTGCAGAACATATGAACCCTACTGGGGTTGTTTATAGGGCCCCTGCTGAATGTAAGCTCCTTGTTGGGGTTGCTGGAACTGACCTTAAGTAATTGATAGTGTAGAGCACAAGGATTATTAGGTTAAGTTCCAGTTTGACCCAGAGGATTTAGACTAGATTGAACTTGAGGACCAAACTGATGGTTAGTCACAACTGCACCCACTATATTTTGGGGCTGTTGGACATATGGCTGAGAGACGTTCGATGGCTAAACATACTGATATTTCACGTTCGATTGTTAAACATATTGATATTGTACGTTCGGCTGCTGAACATGGGGTTGTTGAACATAATGATACTGGATGTGGGGTTGTTGATAAACAAGCTAGGTTGAAATAGGGTGACCACCTGGTATAAAGGTTCCTATGACAACAATTTTTTGTTGTAAAAGCAGTGTTCCACCAAGACTAGTGGTATGATGTCCTGCCCCTGATACAGTTCTCGAGTTAAGATTTCCCCCACCCGATAAGGGAGGTAAGTATAAAGGATGCAATTACCCCTCAGGCATCGATGAAGCCGTAGATTGACCACTTAAAGGTGGAATCACAATGATTGTGGATAGTGATAAGGAAGTATATGATCCTAGAAAAATGATCATTTGACTGATAGAAGCCACAGGTTGTGAAGTAGGTTTTGAAGCGGCAACCACATTTGAAAAAAATGGGCCGGAAGATGGAGAAATGATTGTTGACCAAACTGGATGATGAAATAAGAATGTAGCTCCAGAAGCTCCTAAGTGACAAGGCTTCAGAGAGAAATATACCCAAATGGAAGCATGGATGCAACTTGACTAAAGGGCATACTCATCCCAGTCCCTTCATCCTAAGGAGGGGATGGCTTGTGACACCCCTCCCCCCTCGAACCCCATACCCCCACCTTCGAGATAAGTTTGATGGCGGAGTGCCATTCCACCCTTCCCTCTTACACGTTTATTCTTATTGCCACCTTGATCGGGGGAATAAAATTTTTAATATAAAAACATATATATTTTAAATAAAAAATTTCAAATATTAGTATTGTGAGTATGGTATGTAGAAAATGGGTTTAGAATTTCTATTTCATCCTTTTTATTTTATTGAGTGTGATTTTCCTGTGATAATTATATTTTTTGAATATTTTAAATTTTCATTTTATTTAAATCCGAATGACTATCTTCCCAAGGCTACTTGAGGGTTTGGAAAACATCAAGCATGCTCTCATCCCCTTGGTGATTTGTTTTGTGCCATAAAGAAAATGTCAAAAATATTATTCTGCCTTCGACCCAATTCTATCCTTTCCAATTTCTAGCCCTTATTTCTCCTAGATGTTTCCACTAGATTAGACATATATACGATATAATTCCCTGTAATAGGAGCTTACCACCACTATATCACATATTCCCTCCTCTATTAACCTACCATCATGATGGTGATATTCCTCCCTTGGTAAATCTTCTAAGTGTTATGAAGAAAGAGTGAAATATTAGAATATAATAGGTACACAAATAGACACAAATCATGATAAATTTACATGAGACAAAATGTGTGTGGTTCCCTCAATATTGACTACATTGATAAATAAATGATATACCTTTTATTATTTCACTATTCATACTCTTTAGTCAATAAACCACTAATAGTAAATTAACTGTATTACCAAGTCAAATTTACATCATGAGATTTCACATTCCCCATTCAAGATAGCATACAAGTGAACCTACCACCCTCATACATATTCAAGTGGTATATTCCATAATTTAATCATACTCAATTCCATGCACCACCACATTACATTAGTTATGCCTAAATAACAGGTCTTACAACAGATTAACCTCAACCCATCATACAAGTACACCTACCACCCTCATGTATATTCAAGTGGTTCATTCCACGACATGATCCTCCATGTTCTATATGCATGAGAGGGATGACATCATGTGATATTACACTACAACATCTATTCCTAAATTACAAATCTTACAATAACCTTGGGGAATAAATTCTACCTATGGCTAGGATTTACAACTTGAACGAACCAATATAGGGTGTTCACACACTATTATAACTACCCATAGGAAAAAAAATCAATAAAAATAATGATAAATTCAATGGAGACACAAATTATGTGGTTCACCCAATGCGGGTCCACCCTGTGAGAAATGACCAAACCTTTTATCGTCACCATTATAATTCTTCAAAATTTTTAGTCTCCTCCTTTTATCATGCACTCACAATGAACAAAAGGAATCTTACAAGGGATTCATCATGATTATAAATAAGCTACATAACATTAGAATACTATGGGAAAATCAATGGGTTATCAAAAACTCAAGCCCATAAACCATCAATAGTAAATTGACTCTATGAATAAGTTAAGTTTATAGGAACTACCATAACACCGGGCCTTTTGAATGCGATCTTAGTGTAATTGTGATTTTCTCCCTCATTTTCTTGAATCCATTCAGGGTGACCCAGATTCCACTACGGATGTATTCACCAACTTTTTTTGACACTTTGGTCAATGCATCATAGTGGTGGTTAATATATTCTATGAGATGGAATCAAAGATGGCGGATCACATTTTGGAAGCCTATTTAGAGTATCATCCCTCTTGTCCCTAAAAAATACTAATTCATCTATAAGTTCAAGTATTTCCAATTCCAATTTCTCAAGTTCAAAGTTCTTAAAATGGATGAATTATCTTGAGCCTAATTTGGTAATCTATAAAAATTTCAACATCCATATCACTCTTTCAGTGCATCAATTGCGAGAGGTTATGGAGGCATTCAAAGTAAGTGGGAAATATTCTCTATGGGTGGTGAAGAAATTAAACAACCCAAAAGACATGGATGAAGCAATTTTAATTTCCTCCCTTCTAGTGGATTTTTAGGCCCACATCAAATGGTACAATAGTGTTGGTGATTAGGTTGAGTAGATGTGTTTGTTTTTTTTGGGTTGGGTTTCAAAAGAAAAAACATGAGGAGACTTTTGGAATGACCTAGGGAAAGAATAATCATTAGAAGATTATGTTGAAATATTTTGACTTAGTTATAAAAGTTTCACTGATTATAAATTGTACTTATAGTTTGATGATGCTATAAAGAAATCGATGGGGATATTTAATTCAATCACAAATCATAAAATTTCCCACGTTTCTTATTAAGAGATAAAGGAAGTATTCAAAAACTATTAAAGAGATATCATAAATAAAATTAAATGTTTCAAAGGAACTATGAGATGATCCTCAAGAGCTACAACTCCTAAGTTGCCTAAATATAACCTTGGAAATTTACTAGAAGATATGAAAATTTATATTTTACTATCACTACTGTCATACATTACACACTATCCAAGTCAAGAGGAAGGAAGAGGATATTGAAAAATCCTTGGAAATTTTTAGCCCTAAACACGCAAAGAATAACAATAGGAATGAGTTCCCATTAAACAAAGTAGAGGTTTAAGATATTTATGATAAAAAACATAATACAAGTCAATGTAAATACCTACCTAGCTTGAATATGTATGCCTAGATGCTAAAGAAAACACATTGAATATGTACTTCATCAATCAAAAGAAGGAAAAATTCACCACAAAAATTTCTACAACATGTACCTTATGTACACCCTAACTATTTTGATTCTAGTTGGAATAATTAAATGCATTATCCTTTAACAATTTGTTTTTCACTAGTCCAACAACAATGGCTATTGCAATATGAATTCCCACAATAATGGAGATATCAACCTGAAGGACTATCTTTGTAATTCCAACCTCAACAACAATATCAATTCCATAACTCCAAACAATTATAGATACCTCAACCACAATAAAAACAAAACACTAATAAATCCACCCATGTAGCCATAGATACCCAACCAATTAGCACAAAGCCCAAATAATAGAGAATTTCAAGAAACCTGTAAAATGTGATGGAAATTTATGTAGCTTACTCACTAAGTTCACCAAACTATAATGATTTTTTTTTTTTTTTTTTTAGGGGTAAATATTTTGTATTTCCCGTTAACATGAAGTACATATTAAGTGATGGATTTCTAGGCTAGTTTGTCACTAGGAAATGAGACTAGACCTAAAATATCAACCTTTTGAAAATAGTAGACGACATATTTCTACTTTTTGATATAAAAACTAAAAACCAAAAACTAAAAATAGGTCACATAGGTCAATATAGAGTAAGATATACATAAAAGGAGCACGATTGAATGATATTGAAAGAGATAGGTCACATAGATTTTTCATACTTATATATGGTCAAACATTCTTGCTTGAGGGGAGAGTCTTCATAGGATTTCCATGAAGAGGTTGACGAGACACATCCATGATTGACTAAATTATATACAATTTTGTTTCCATTTATTTTGATGTCAATATTGATGATCACTCAGAATGGAAGGAAGGATAAATTCTACTCACATTAATAGGATTTCAAGTTTCTAATGGTAGGATTTTTTTTTGATCTAGGTGCCATGTATAATTTCATAGATCATGTTAATATCAAGTCGAGAATATCCCTCCAACATAATTTTGGTGTAGCCTTGAGTCTAGGAAATCAATAGCCCCTCTTCTAGATCTTTAAATTCTACTACTTTGTTATTGTTATATCTCATAAAGCATAAAAAATGTAAATAAGGGATCCCATGATCCTTGAAGGTACCTCCATAGCATGCCTACCCTAGGTTACCATTTAAAGCACCATCAAATTTGGGCTTTATAAAATTATGGAGAGGAGGGATATAACAGGAGGGAATATGCATTCTAGCAAGGTGAAGAGAGGAGGAAATCATGACTCTTGGAGTAGGGAACCAACTCTGAAGTAGCAGGGACACCTTGTCGGAGGCCTTCCATTCTTGATATGACTAAGATAGTTCATCAATTTATTCCTTTAAATTATTTTGAATTGTGATCCAAAGAGAGTCACGAGTAAGGGAATTTTTTTTGAATATGTAACGATTCCTCTCTTTCCAATAGCCCATAGGAGTAGGATTGGAAGGAGACTATAGATATGATTCAATATAGGATTATTAAAATCTTATCCCCTTGAATTGTTAATGGTATGAGAGATACTATATAGATCACAATTTGATCTCTTCATTATAGCTTCTAGATCACTCCATATATGTTTGGAATAAAGGAAACTATTAAAGTGGCACTCCATATTTTTATCTTCCTAAAGGAACAAAGAACAGTGGGAGGGGCCCATAAACTTGTTTTTCTGAATGTTTTCTCAGGTTAAGGTTTTCCCTTGTAGTAGGAGCCATAGGAAGATGGAAAATTTTGGCCATATTTGCCAAATGTAGCTCTAGATGGAATATTTTGGTAATTCCTCAAAACTCACTTCTAGGCTATATGCATCATGGATCGAAAAAGAATTGCTTGGTCCATAACCCTATTACATTTCATCAACTAAGTTAGATATCAGGTTGAGTCTTATTAAAGTTGTTTCCAAAATTTTGTTCCAAGTATCCTCCCTATGCTAAGCATTCCATTCCCTTAGAATTAACCATTATCTCCATGTTTGATTTGAGTTAGAGGTATCTTGGTAGTATTTAAGTTTGTGAAGGCCTTGGGAAGTCATGTGGGGGCGCAAATCCCTTAAGCCATTTTGTTCATGGAATTTTGGGATTTGTTTCCATGATTCCTCTCAAAACATAATTGTTTGTCCATCATATATTTTCCAAAAGCAGTGTTGTATCAAATGCATCTAGGTTCCAAATGGAGGATCTTTGCTCGGGTGAAGGGAATTCTTATGTGCTACCCAATAGGAATTTGCTTTACATATTTTATCATCTAGATACATTTACAAATGCCTTTACCTCCTCAGAGCCAATGCAACTAGATAGTGGCTACCATAACTATAACTAAATTTGAAGGATCACTTAATAGTAGATATCCCTTTACTTTGGGTCTGAAAATATTAACCCAAGATATAAGCACCCATTATTTTTCCAAATTTTTTCCTTGTCATAGGAAATGCTACTGTGGGATCTTGATTGAATTCAATATGGAAGAGGGAGCCATCAATTAGAAGCATAAATAATGGGAAAATCATGTAGAACCAAATTCAGGAGGATTGGTATTCCTACCAAGTTCAGTGATCAAAAGGCCTAACTAGTTAACTTGTTGAAATTATGAGATCCTTCTATAAACTAAGTTTTGAGAGAACTATCGACAAGCGATGCTCCCAGGTGTTTTGTTGGAAATTTGTTGATTCAGAAACCAAACATATTTGCAATATTTTTTTGCAAAGCTAAAGGTGTATTAAAGGACAAAATTTCAGATTTAGCTCTATTTATTTCCATATCTGAGGCAAGAGAGAAGTCCCCTAGAATTTGAGAAAATCCTTTGGCTTCTTGAATAATTGGAATGCCCATACCCAAGGCATCACCCACAAATTGTTGGTTTGATAGATGGATATCATCACCAAATAAACACGATCCTTTGTTTTTTTTCTCATTGATTGTAGCTTTCAATGCTTGTCGGAGACCCTTCACTACTTTAATAAAGAGAAAGGTGACATTGGATCTTTCTGTTAGATACCACAAGAAATAGATAAGGGTGCAATAGATAACCTATTTATAAAAATAGAGAAAAACATTAAAAAAATAAGGCTTATGATCCAACAGATCTAATCGAGTTGAAACCAAAGCATGAAGAATGTTGAATAACAACCATGTACAATACCTAGCAAATAAAAATTATCTTTAATTTGATCATAAATTCACACAAGTTAAATAACACAATTAAAAATAATTGTAAAATAAATTATTTAATTATTTAGATCTTTCGCTGTGAGACACCCTTTCTTTTACTTTCATATGCATTCCCATGATATTTTATTACCATGAGATCAGTGACTTTTAGTTTCCATACATCTAAACGTAGAAATATAATTAAAAGTCTAAGAGCAATTCAGTAACATCAATATAAATTAGATAAATTACGACACTTAAGATTGTAACATTAATTTTGGAAAGGTTTTTAGTTTTAAAATATCAATTTAAAATATTGTATTATAATTTAATTTAGAAACGCAAATGCTTAAGATTTTAATAAAAAATTAACAATATTTTGGAAAGGTATTTAATTTTTCAATCTCGACATTAAGTATTGTATTATAATTTAAATTTATTTATAATTAAGTAAAAGTTTAGTTTGTAAAACGTAAAAACATTGTTATGGACTGAAATCCTAAAGAATCTGATCAAAAACTTTATCAAAATTTCACTATTATATTTAAAAAACTAAATCAACATTATAATACTTTCTTAAGTTATATCGAGGGTAAACAAATCCTTATAGTGTGGATGTTAGCGTTTGTGGCCATGCTCATCCTCAGACCGAGCTTCGCTGCCTTTAATTTTCTGTGTGGTGGAACGTGTGTTCTCCCGTCTTGAGCTGTCCATCTTTGGAAGTTATCGGAAATATCATGAATGGTAATATGTGAGTGCCGTTTTCGCTGTGGACATAACTTATATATATAAAAGTCATGTTGGGTGTAGAAATTTATCTTTTCATCTCTTTCTTGTGTTTTCTTTAAATAATATGTGTGAAATGACATGGCGATTTTTTTGGAATTTTTGGGTGTAAAAAGGAAACAAAATCACTAAATTAAGTGAATTACTCGTAAGAAATCATTTATCTTTTACTAAAAATAGGAAAATTTTATTAGTGATTTTATTTATTTAATCTAATAAATGACCGATATTTGGAGTATAATATGAATGACTATATTAATAAGTATAATTATTATTATTATTTTTAATTATTTTATTTATATTAATAAGTATAATAATTATTATTATTTTTAATTATTTTATTTTTATAGTTAATTTTTTATTAATAATTATAATTAATATTTATTATTATTATATTTATATACTTAATATGATATTACAATATTTCTAATGTATTAAACTAAAAAACATTTCACTATTCATTATAAATTTAAAAATATTTTATAAATAAATTAAATTACTAAAATTTAATATTTAAGTATGAGGGGTTTTCACAATACATTATATTAGCGTTAAGTAAGTCATTCATTTATGACTATTTCTATGAGAGGTAGTCGTAACTCACTAATTTCTCATGATTTTTGAATAGTCTACTTAGCATTCATTGCATCGGGTGATGCTCACAGAGGTGAAGAAGTGGGATTGAAAGTAGTGATCGGTGACCTCCGGGGAAGTCATAGTTACAGGTGCAAGCAGTGGAAGTGATGATTGATGCTATGTGATTCATTTCACTAGTTTTAATCCCACTTCTTCATCCCTGTGAGCATGGCCTCGATGCAATGAGTGCAAAGTGAACTATTCAAAAATCATAAAAAATTAGTTAGTTACAACTATCTCTCATGAAAATAATCATAAATGAATGACTTATTAAAACAATTGAATCCCAATAATAAAAATTTAATATATAAAAAGTAAATTTATTTTTATAATAATAAAATTATATATATATATTATAAATTAAGCTCATTGATGTTTATGGTAAATTGAAACTGGTCAAACTCTATATAGGCAAGCTCTTTATGGACAAGCTCAACGAAATTAGGGTCCCAACATAGAGTAATGTGTATTTTTTTCATAAATAAATTTATAAAATATAATTAATTGTTATTTATTTTATTTAATTATTTATATTATAATTTATTATTTGAGAAATTAAAATTAATAAAATATTTAATATATAAATATCAAATAAAATTATTTAAATACTATGGTATATAAAATATATTTAAATATTAATATGGTAGGTAAAATATGTAGAAATAAGTTTAGAATTTTTATTTTATTTCTTTATTTTATAAGTATGATTTTCGCATTATATAATATATATATATATATATATATATATATATATATATATATATATATATATATATATATATATATATATATATATATATGTTTGTTGTTTCAAGTTTGTTTAAGTGGGTGGAAAAAACTAAGCATGTTTTGATTTCTTTGGAGAGTTCTTTAGTGCCATGGAGGAGATGTGAGAAATATTAGTTCGTTTTCGATCCATCTCTATCATTGTTAATGTCTAGCCTTTTTTTTCTTGGACCTTGTCACCAAATTGAACATATATAACTTACTATCAATGTCTCACATAATCCCTCCTTTATCAACCAACCATCACAATGGTGACATTCCTCACTTGGTAAATCAAGGAGGTGTTATAAATAAAGAGAGAAAGAATATAATATAATAGGAATATAAATAAACACAAGTCATGATAAATTTATATGAGACAAAATTTATGTAGTTCACTTAATAAGGGCTACATTGATAGACAAATGCTAGGCATTTTATTATGTCACTATTCATATGCTTAGACCCATAAAATACTAATAGTAAATTGAATTTGTGACGAAGTCAAGTTTACATCGTGAGATTTTACATTCCCTCTTCAAGCTAGCATACAAGTGCACTTACCACCCTCAAACCTATTCAAGTATTCTATTCTACAATTTAATCATACACAATTCCAAGTGCCACCACACAACATCATTATACCTAAAATAATAAATGGTACACCATACTACTCAAGCCAACATACAAGTACACCTACTTATTCAAGTAGTTCATTCATCAAGATCATAAAATATCTTATTTTATTTCATATATATATATATATATAATACCCTCATTCGCAACCGCACCGTTGTTTTACCAACCTTTGAAGTCTTTACGTAGCATTTTCATACTCTTTTTGATGTGATCATGAAGATTTGAGTTCAAGTTTCTTATTATATAAAATTTGATAGGTAAATCATTAATTTGATCGCAATACCTTCTTATTGTGTTTTCTAAGGTTTATAATCATTACAATGAAATTACCGAGGTTGGTCCAGTTCTTCCACTCGTTATGGAGTTCCTGCACCATAGTAAAGGACACATAGCCACTGTTATTGGAGCTTTCCATGAAGGCTAGTGGCTAGTTGTTGATACAACACTTGTTAATAGACATTTTGGAGCGGGATCGAAGGAACTATTAATTTTGAACCAAAGAAGAAGGAACTATTTACTTTGAACCAAAGAAGAAGGAACTATTTACTAGGAGTTTTCAGACACTAGACCAAATTTCTCTGATTAGAAAATGGCTTTACCAAATTTCTATCATGGGAAAGTTGTTGCGATTTGTTTTATATTTTTTCCATTGTACAATTGGCTCTACCATAGCCAGATTTGTAATGCAAATCAGCTATATAAACGAGTCATGGCTTAGAGTTAGGTTAGTAGTACTATAATTTCTTTATGTTGTTACTTTGAGAGTGGGTATCGCTCATTATCATCTGGATCTATATCATTGAGCCTATCATGTACTAAAAGACTGTATCTGTTATAATATAGTTTGGATGTCAAGTTCTTTCTCTAGATTTGCCGTTTTATTATAATAATCTCTTCTATTTTGTCATCTAGCTTCATTTTAAGAGGGTGTGAGCTGGTTAGTTAGGGACCCACCAACCCAACTCGACACTCCTCTCATTATATTATATCTCTGTGGTTTGTTCATTCCAAAAATAATGTTCTTTTTCTACCATGTGAATATATCCATTGTATGATTTATTTATAAACACTAATTTGTGTGAAGCTTGCTTATATAATCTATATTTTCAAAGGATCTGTCATGTGCTTCAATTGATGGTTATTTGACACTTAGATCTAGAAGTATCACTGTAAGTGTGTGGAATCTCTTTAATTTATCATACAAGCTTAGTTGCGTAGATCAGATTTTAGCGTATAATTATATTTTGCATATGTTTGGAGGTGACAAAGTTTTGTTGTGATATTCTTTTTAGGGATTTGATAAATCACATATTTGGAACATTTCAAATGATACACTTGTTTATTGATATTGTTGACTGAAGTCTTAATTCTGAAGCTCTTGAGTCATTGCAGTCTCAAGAGTTGAAGATATCTCGATGTCGTTAGAACCTCTATTTCCATATAAATGCAACAGACCTTTGAATATTAAAACCATTTTTTTCTTTGATAATAACTTGGGTTATGAGATTTATACGTGACAACTTCAGTGAGTATTGGAATATCTTGCGACCCTCTTAATTTACAAGGTGTTGGGGCTTGAACTTTTCTTTTAAATTTGGAGTGTGGGGATAAAAATAACCCTTGTATTTGTCAATCTGGAAACACACTTTGAAACCTTTGTTGGTGCACAAGAGAAGCTCTATAGAATAATTGATTTGCATAAGTATCACTCAGAGAAAGTACACATGTTGTGGAACCATTATTGATCTACCTATTTTATTTTCTTGACCACTGTTTGATATGGTTCAAAAAGTTTGTATGTTTGGGAAGCGATTCATATATATGAAAGGCATTTACTTGTGTTGTTAATAAGTATTGGGTGCAGGAAGACTCATTGAGAAAAGGAGATTGTATTTAATTAGATTTTATTTACATTTCTATTTGTAAGGAATTGTTTTATATTTTCTAGATTAATAGAGTTTCATCTTTCAAGTGCGTCTCTTGCATTGAAAATAGAATCTCCAGAATTTATTGGCTTGGAGGAATATAGAACAAAGTCATATTGTTTCTTGCATGCACACAAAAATTGTTTGCAATAATTGATTGTAGTTGATTAGTACATTAGGGATGAATTGTAGCCACACTTTTAATTTTTGATTACATGCATAGAGTTGAGTGGAGAATAGGACATAGTGTGGGAATATCAATAGTAATTTTTTTTCTTTGAGTGTCCTATTTGGAATCAAACCAAATTGTCTATGGTTTGCATGTTTGAGCTCTTTGATTTATTTAGATAGTGTGAAAATTTGGTTGATTAAATGCTGAAGTGAACAACATCCTAGGTTATTGCTTATTAGTTTTGTTTCTAACAAAGTTTCCAAATTAAGTGCAGGGATTGAGTTGGGAGTTTATGCAATTTCTTAGAAGAGTGCTAATGAATTGTTGAGAGTAAGGAGTGTTTTTGCAGGATTTCGAGTGTCTTTCTAGGCATTACCAGTGTTGCATATCTAAGCTTATGAGAGTCTTTATTGAAAATAAATGTTGTTTCACTGACATATTCAATATTACAAGCAATATTATGGTGTCGTTGCTCAGGATACTCTAGGGAAGGATTTTAGTAAATTATATTCAATAGTGAAGGTAAGCTTTATGTGTTATTTTTTCCAGCAGGTGTGCCTATGTTGTTTGTTTCTAGGAAGGTTTATTTTTCACTAAAAAGATATTATTATAGGTAATTTTTTTAAAATAGCCACAACACTAGATTGGATTTGAATTTTTGTAGTCCAACAAGCAGTTTTCACAATTTTCATTCATTTTTTGTATTGCATTTTTATTTTTTCACTATTAATGACTAAGAGGGGTAAATGTCCAAAGCCTATGAAGGATAGAGGTAAAACTGATAATATGGAATGCTTTGTTTCTCACGTTGGACTTGTTGTAGGAAAAAAATCTAGGTATACACAGACAAACGAGATTGGTACTTTACATTTGGACTTTGGAAAGAATAGTTCACGAGTCTCTCAACCAATGGGGGAAAGTATAGTAACTTTTGAAACTAATTCACCCCATGTGTCTAAATCTTCAGAGAGAAATCAACCCTTACACAACATGGGAACAATATAATTGGAGGAAGAGATATGGAAGATCATGAAGATGGCATTCTTGAGGGAGTTGGAGAACACAACCCATAGAATGACCGATGGGGAGAGCTCACTTTTGGATTTCCAGTTGTCAATCCTGATGTTAATCTGCAAATCAAAAGTATCGTGCCATTGGTTTTGCCTCATTTGTACTGTAAGGTACACAGAGACCCTGACACTTTTTTGTTTGAATTGAATATACTATGTAGGAGCTACGATTATTCATTAGATGCCCATAAATTAAACCTCTTCCCCACTACCCTTAAGGATTCACCCTTGTGCTGGTTTATGGGGCTGGGGGGAAATACCATAACTACCCGGGATCTGATGAATACAATTTTTCTAGGTAAATATCAAGATTATTACAAAACTCATGAAATGCAAGATGAAAGTTTTACAATCACACAACAAGAGGATGCATGTTTAGAGGATTATCTCAAAAGGTTCTTATATATCCTCTAAAGGAACAATCATAGATTATATTCTAGCACTGTTTAGGACTTTATTTTTATGTGGAATTTTGGATGATTCAATGAATACTTTGAATTTATTAGGACATGGAGATATAAATTAGCTAAATTTTGAGAAAATTTGTGACTTATGGAGGAAATTTTCACGAAATCAGTCAATATCTGGTAGGGGAATAAGAGATAATTCTTTTAAGAATGTCAAATATGGATCAACTAATGTTAGGCTACTTGAACTTGAACATAAAGTATGTGATATGAAAATTTAAATATTAAATATATTTAGTATGCAACAATACTTTTAAACTTCAAATAAAATTAGAAGAGAAAAAAGCTATATTGTCTATTTTTTGTTCAAAATGAAGAAATAAGAATCCATTACATGAATGTCCTGTGAATGTCCATGTTGCTAAAATTTGTGTGATTTTTCCAAGTAAACATCCTATGGATAATTGTCCCTCCATACCTCGTTTGAAAGAAATTTTTGAGGAGGAGTGTTGGATACTTGAACCGTTGCATGCTATGGGAACGTGGAAATGCTGGCAACATGTAAGTATAGGTATGAATTCTAAGCTTGCACCTTATTTTCATCCTTTTCATGGTCCCCCACAACACTCTTATCAAAATTGGGACTATTCTCCACCATGGGAACAAGGGTGTCAACAACAGTTTGGGCAACCTCCTCCTTGGCAAAAAGGATGGAGGGGAGCTTCACATATTATCCATATTATACATATTATCCACTAAAAAAACCTTCATTACCAGTACCTTGCCTCAATAGATGCAACCCATTCCACCTCATTTACCATTTCCACCACCATTTAGGCCACCTCAGTTACCTGCATAGCCAATTCCCAACCCAAATAATAAAGTGGTACAACAATTTCATTCGATTGAACTTCCCCCTTTTCCCACTTATCAGATCACTCTATTTGGGGTCCATGACGTACAACTAAGATTGAGAAGGGTAATATATCCACAAAAAAAAAATCAAAACAACCGACAATAATCATTGAGGAAAGACATGAGGAGGAGACTCCTGACTATGCAGACAATGATGTTGTTCAACAACTTTCACTTGTACACTCAGAACCTTTACCTTCTTGTTCAAACCAACCTCCCTATTTGGAGAGGTTGTATTTGGAGAAATTTGATCCTACGCCTCACTTTCACCTGGCTTCAGAGAAAAGGAACATTTGCATAAAAGTTCCTCTATTGCAGGCTTTGAAAGAGATTCCTATATACACAAAAAACATCTAGGAACTTACTCATAAGAATTTAAGGAGAAAATAACTGAACCCCACACTATCCAATTCATTGGAAAGGAAGCTGTGTTGATGACGGGCCGTGTAGATGTTGACAAATATACTAATCTTGGAGACCTAGTTGTCTCTATCTAGATAGGTGGCATCCTTGTTCCTAATATCGTAATTGACCTTAGAGCGACCATCAATGTGATGAAATGAAATCCTTGTTACATAACATAGTCAATGATGTAGATTACACAAATTATATAATTTCAACTAATATGCTATCCAACACAAAACCACACTTTACTCATATATTTGACATATTCATATCTTGTTTTGGATTTGAAAAAAAAAACAACATTATTTATATAACTTTATCTTTTCTATTTTGTAGCATTTGTGAATTCATAAACATCATCATCCTTTGGTTGACGTTGCTTTGTCTTCTTACCTTTATTGTATCTGCAGATTCCGTATCCGATTCTATGGCCACCCAGTTTCCTCTCATTGATTTAGTAGGTCTACATCATCCATGTCCTTTGTCAATGGATTCCTCTAGATCCTATAATACACTGCAATGAAAATTAGTCACATAACATCCATTCACTTATTTGTTGCTCCGTCCAATTGGTTAAAGGCATAATTGATTTAAGCTCAGCTGGTTTTCACTGGACCTTTCTAACTAGAATGCCCCTATTTTCAATATATACCATTTTTGTTAATTTCTACTCCCAATTTGGTGACATGACAAAAATATTATAAATATTAGATGAGGATTATGAAAACTAATGGACTACCTTTTTTTTTCCATATTTTCATTTAACTTTATTTAAACCCTTCATAACATGGAATCCTCCCACATCGACATTGCAAGGTGCAAAGATGACAATGAATACAAATTATATAGAGGGAAAAAATGCAATATTATAGGCGCTAGATATTGGCGCAATTAACACCCCATTTTCCACCCCAAATTGACTACAATTTTTAGCCAATAATTGGCACTAAATCTAGTGCTAATGGCACCCAATTTATTGTTGACTATTCGACCAAATCAGAATAAATTTAAAAAAGGGGTGGTAAATATATTTATATAATAATATAGAAAAAAATATAATAATAATCATACCATGACCTTATTCTAAAATCAATTGGAGATATTTGGTGCAATAAATCTATATATATAATATAACAAAAATATAATACTAACCACACTATGAACTTATTTTAAGTGTAATTTGAGATATTTGGTTACCCATCCTTTGAGGGTTTCTCCTCTACCTCCAAAATAATTGGTTTGGATTAGGGGAGAGAGAGAGGAAGGAAGAGTGAGAGGAGGTGATAGAGAGCAGGAGAGAGGGAGGTGGAGAGAGATGGAGTTGGAGGAGCAGATAGAGATAGAGTTTTAGGGGGGAAAGACAGAGAGAGGTGTTATAGTAATGGAGAGAGAGTATTTAAGAGAGAGAAGGATAGAGGAAGGGAGAGATAGATGGAGTTGGAGAGAGAGAGAGAGAGAGAGAGAGAGAGAGAGAGCATGTGTATTTTAGGGGGTAAGATAAAATGATGAATAAGGAGAGATGGAGGGGGCTACAGGTATGGATGGTGGAGAGAAAGAGAGAGAGATGGGGGAGAGAGGGAGGGGATATATAATTTTATTCAATAAACTAGATGAAATTATTTCAATATGGATGTTGATCCTAATCCTATGTGATTGACTGCTTTGGATGCATTCAATTCAGTGTAGTTGTTGATTTTTAATTTTAATCGATTGCTTACACTATATACATTAATTTTAATGCATATATTGATTACTAATCATATGTGATTGATTTCACTGGATCCATTTATTTCAGTGTAGTAGTTGACTTCTAATATTATTTGATTTCTTGCACTATTGCATTGATTTTAACGAAGATGTTGATTTATAATCTCATTTGATTGCTTGCATTAGATGCAATGGTTTTAGTTTAGATGTTGATTTCTAATCCCATTTGATTGCTTGCACTAAATGTATCAATTTCACTGCAAATGTTGATTTCTAATCCTATTTGATTGCTTGCACTAGATGCATTGATTTCAGTGTAAATATTGATTTCTAATTCTATTTGAATGTTTCCATTAGATGCATTGATTTCAATGTAGATGTTGATTCTTGATTTGATCTAACTAAATGTACGATGTGCATTAATTTCAATATAATTGCATTAATAAAGTGCATTGATTTCAGTGTAAGCGTAAAAAGAAGTTGTTGATGATGTGCATTGATTTTTGTGTTATAGTAATTCAACCATATAAAATACCTGAATTTTCATCTTAAATAAAATGTACACTTACTTGAAATGTTTTCTTCTTAAAAATGTAAACTATTTGTAATTGAATACATTCTTATTATTTCCATTTTCCATCATTCAACATTGTTAGTCACTTTGCATTCAAAATGAGGTAATAGAAAACAAAAATGATTGAAACTTACTTGGGGTTTAACACTCCATAAGTCACAATGACTTTGAAGAGCTAACATTAATATTGGAGAGTAATAGAGACAAGGTGTGACATTTACTACAATAGATTAGCTTAAATATTTGAATGGTTTGTGATTTCAAGCACCCTTTTCATATCATATGTATGGAAACGTGGAAAAACTAACAGGTGTGACATTAAGAAAAATAGAAGGAAATAGTTTGAGATTGATCAGAATGAAGACTATTTGTAATTAACAACATTATTATTATTCATATTTTCTATCATTCAACACTCTTACATTGTAACTTTGCATTTGAACTTTTTATTGCATCATTTTTCATCATTCAAGTTATTAATAGTCTCAATCACCTCAACAAACTGAGATAAATGATTAAATTTTAGATTAAAATGACCAAATTAATCTTAGATATATTCACCATATTTAAATGGATCGAAGTAATTATATGTTCAACAAATTTAATATGGCCGCACACAACTGAAACTAGCACAAATCCGCATAAATCCATCTTAACCCGAGATCTGTCATGCACCAAGAGGGATCAAATCCTTCGATGTACAAACCTTTCCTCAAATTCTACAATCCAAAAATAAATTTTTCACCTCAAGGGATTTGATCAACATGTTAGAACAGAATGGAAGCCGTGACATGGGAAGATAAAGTATGGTTTTCCACTTTGAGACCTTTCGGTGGTAGCAAACTTGCTTGAAACAAGAGAAAGTTCATTCCAAATATTGATCAGTTAGAAAATAAAATTTCAAGCTTTGATCAAGGTCTTTACTTTGATCAGAAATTTTAAGATATTTTGAAAATTATAAATTTCAAAATATTTTGAAAATTTTAATAAATTTAAGTGAAATTAATTGTTTAAATTTACTTGTAAAATTGAATTACATTTATATCCTACTCTATAATGGGTCTTTAAAATATTCCAAAATCCAGTTATGCTGAAGTCCTACTCTATAACAGTTCAATCCTTACCAAAAAGATCATCGATCAATCCTGACCACAAAGATCGTAATTGCCAGTATCGAGCCCAGGTAACCAGTGTAATGCATGCAAACTAATTTCTTTTCAAATAAAATAAAGTTATTTATTTTTATTAAAATTATCATGTAAGAGTTTAAATTAATTAGTCATTAATATTATATATCTGGTATAAAGAGAGTGTTAATTTAAATGTCAAAGTTTTAGTTTTATTAGCAAAGTAAAATCTTACTTGTTATTATTAGTGCTTAATATAATAAGGAGTATATAATCAAGTCAACATTTTCAATAACTATAGTTAAATTTTAAAAATAAAATTTGATTTTTTGATTGGTTAAAAAACATGAAAAACTATTTACACACACATGTGTGTGCGCTTTTCTTCGAAAAAATAGAATTTCCAAGTGATAATTAAAAGAAATTGTATTTAAAAAATCATTTAATAACACACTGTCAGAAAGTGGCAGAGAAAATCCCACTACAAATTTGGATTTAGACTGTATTGCAGCCAAGAATGCTACTGACCAAAAATATGCAGTAGATGCTTGAAATCTGCAGTTGATACCTTAAACTTGATATTTGTTGCATGAATGCTTCACCATGTCATGGCTTCGAAAGTCGTTTTCCTCATACTTTTCTCTTATTCCACACAATTATCTCTTTAATCTTGTGCTTCACCGGTTCACCTCTTCCACTTCTTCGACTAATTTCCATGCAAGCCTTCTTCCTCGGTCTTTTTTCTAGACATTCATAAGCCCTTTTCTCATGTTTTGTTCTTTCTCCATCTATCATCACTTATACATTAGTCCAACTCTATGTGATGTGGTGTGGGTGCTTGAGAATACTAAATATGAAGTGGAGACTGAGACAATTAATTATGTAAGATTGAGAATGCGATGTGGAACAAGGCGATAATGGTTAATTATGAGGGAATAAAACCCTAATTACAATGAGGAGACTTGGTCAATATTTTGGCAGGAGCTTCAACAAAGACTCACTCTGATATCCAACTTAGTCAATAAACTGCAACAATGTTATGGACCAAGTAGTTCCTTTTCGTTCCATGAGGCTTATAGCATTGAAGTGAGTCTTGAAGAAATATTAGAAGATTCCATCTAGCCTCTACATGTGGCAAAGAAATCTATGACTGAAATTTTCTATCTTCCTATGGTTCCTAGCTCAAGGGAAAACCTTAACCTAGGAAAAAAATTAGAAACATAAGTATATAGCCCCCTATTCCTATTCTTTGTACCTTTAAGAAGCTAAAAATGTGGAGCACCTCTTCAATAGTTTCCCCTATTTCAAGCATCTATGGATAGATCTAGAAATTAGCATGAAAATATCATATCATGATCTCTCTAGTATCCCTCACACCATTAACAATTGGATGGCTTAAGATTTTAATAATCATATTTTGAATCGCATCTAGACTCTCCTTCCAATCCTATTCCTATGGGTTATTGGAAAGAGATGAATCGTCACATATTCAAGAATTGCTCCCTCCTTCATGACCCTCTTTAGATCACAATTTGAAAGAATTTAAAGAAATCATTTGTTGAACAATTCTAGTTAGATCATGATTGGAAGGCCTCAAAATAAGAGGCCCTACTGCTCTAGAGTTGTTTCACTACTCCAAGAGTCATGATTGTTTTATCTCTTCACACTTCTATAATGCTTATTTCCTCCTCCCAGTAATTCTCTAAAGCTCAATTTTGATGATGCTTTAAAAGGTAACATGGGATAGGTGTGCTATGGAGGCATCAAGTAATTTTAATATTCTTTAAATTATGTTACATTAAATCATCAATTCGAGAAAGTAAACTTGCAAAGTAAACTTGCAAAGTAAACGCCTCAATATATGCAAGGAATTTAGTTTTCAATTCTAATGGAAATGAATGGCAATAAAAGAAAGTTCTATTTTATGAATGACATGAAATGAAATATCAAGATACGAAATTCAATAAAATATATTCTATAAAAGGATATAAAATGACATAAATTAATGAAAATCCTAATCTAGAAAAGCAATAAAATATAATCTAGGAAATATATTTAAATTTATACTAAGAGAAACACACACAATTTAATATATTAAAACATAAAATTTTACTCTAGGAAAACATATAAAACTGAACTATGTAAGAAGGAAACTTTAGAAAATAATTAAAATCTTATCTAGGGAAAGAAGGAAAACCTATATTATGAAAGAAAGTCTATATTATGAAAGCAAAGAACTTATTCTAAAAAAGCTTTGAAATCTAAACCATGAAAACAAGATTTACCTCTAAGAAAGCATGGGAATTCTATTTAATGAAAGGATTTAAACTTTACCTAATGAAAGAAAGAAATTATGTCATATGAAAAAGACTCAAAACTGATATACTAAAGAAGATACCAAAATGTAATCTACAAATGTGAAATTATGCTATGAATAATGTAAAATTTATCCTATGAAAGTTGAAAGAAAATGAGAATATAATATATTTAAGAAGGAAATGGATTTAATCTAAAAATGCTTCATGAATCCTATTCTGGCAAGTGTGAATGTAAAATGAAAAGAATGCAACACTAATGATACACCTATTCTTTAGATGCACAAATGTGAATGCTTACAAAGTAAATATTTTTGTATTTTATTATATTTTCCAAGCACTTGACTTAGACATGGAAAATAAGAAAGCAACGACTAAAACCTAAGACAACCCTACAGTAATAATAAAAAACATTTATTATGTCAAAATAGAGTAAAATTTGATGAAGAATAAATAATTTATGCTCTAGGATTCTTGCACGTCCACAAGGGAGGCCTCTAAGTGATTTCACAAGACTAAGAAAAAGAAAGGAACTCTGCTATAACTGACACAAATTATTTTTAAATACACAATGACAACAAAAATATCAGTGTTTAACCTTAAAATCAAAGTGACTGTGCATAAATAATTGTTCAAAATTCTATATTATCTATATGTATCCATAGCTTGTCTAGTGAGTCAATTTATCATGTTTTCCAAAAGTAAATTACTTAGAATAATGTTGCTACACATTAGAAAATGGGCGATGATCAAGTGTCTAGTTACAACTTGAAACTGAATTCCCATGGTTCATTGATACTTAGTTGTAACATCCCTGGTAAAAATACATGTAAAAATATATAAGACCATGACGATGGGACATGCATTTCAAGCTGAATGGTGGGAAAAAACATTCTAGTGGGTGTTCATTCGGTTTACTATGGCTAAGGAAATTTGAAAAGGAAAAGGAAAAGTTAATGGAAAAGGCACAAGGCATTAATTGGCATTTTATTTATGAAAATAATGGAAAATAGGAGAAAAGGAAGGTGAAAGGCCACAAATTGCATATAAGGAGGAAAATGAAGGAAAATAATGGAAAATGAAGAAAATAGTGGCATGATTAATAAAAAGGCTTATGAGGATCAGTGGGCAGGGCTTGGTCAGTTCAGTTTTGGAGCTCTCATTATTCTCTCTCTCTCATGATCTTGAGCACTTAGAGTATTATTGGAGCACTCTTGGAGAGTATGGCATATTTGGAGATTTGGATCAAGAAAGAAAAGGAAGAGCAGGAAAGCGTGAAGGAAATTGGGATCAACAACTACAACAGGTTCTGAGTGCAGGTACTGAGTTGCATGAATGATTTCCTCACTATTTTTGGCTTGAATGGTATTACATGTGGTTTCTTAATTATGATCTGTCATGGGCATGGAGGATGGCTTCAATTGACAGTGGATTTTCCTAGCCTTGCTATTTCATGGATAGCCATGATGATTATGGGTATATTTCCATTGATTGTTTTGTGGTTGGTTCTGATGGTTCCTTTAGATGTTAGGTTGAGTTATTAGTTCCTGGAGCCTTGGTTGGAAAAACGCTCTAGAGATCGACAAACAACTGTTGAGTTGAATTACTAGTCCTGGAGCCTTGGTTGACATACGCTCTGGAGCCCGGGAACAACTGGGGTTGAGTTACTAGTCCTGGCACCTTGGTTGGAGCAAACACTCTAGAGCCCTGGAACGGCTTGGATAGAGACCAATCTATGACGGCTGTGATGTCCGACCATGAGGTGGAAGCACTGGTTGAGGTTTGAGGTGGTTTGGCCTCTGGAAGCCTTGGATTGATTTTTACTGATGTGTTTAATTAAGTCCCACATTCATGCTTGGAATATGGCACATGGGTGACTAGTTAAAGTGATATTTGGCTCAACAATGTCTATCATCGGTTGGAACATGGAAGTCCAATTCCGGGTTTGTTTTTTCATTCATTACTGAAAGGCTCAATGCCTTAGTATTTGATGAGTATAAGCACTGGTTTATATATGGATTCTATTGCTAATTTCTCCATGGTATTTTCGTTGGTATTATGTTGGTTATAAGCATGTATTGTGACAGTGATGAGATATGTATCTCTCGATGATTTTACTTGTAAATACATGCACAATGTATCTATGGTAAAAATTATTGTATGATAGCTTATGATGTAGGGGAGAAATGCTTCTTAGCCAATCTTAGATAATAAAGGGATGCCTTTGTTTAAATATATTGTTTATACCTGTATATGTTATGTTTGTGACATGTTTGACGAAATTCCTATCACGACTGGGTGGGGTCGTATGAGTTTTGGTTGATGTGATTACTTCCATATGTTTGTTATAATGTTATTTACCCTCTCCTAAATTTACAGGAATGTCTGGGCAGTGACCTGGGCTGAGGGGCTGAAAATGTGGCACAGATCCCAAAGCTACAGGTGGAAAATTTATTGTTTGGGCCTTAGCTACTACCTTGACAAGTCACAAGGCTAGCCCATGGCTATAGGGTCTATAGCTGCTCCCTTTCCCTTATAAGCCCACGTCTAAGCCTCAAAGGGGCTAAAAATTGGTCCCCCCTCAGGGAACAAGGCCCTGGAACGTTGGGTTACCTCCTTGGGATGTCAATGATGCAGTGTAAGGTGTGTTTTTAGTGTTTCTGTCAGTTCCACTTCCTTAAGGTCATCTATGAGGTTGAATATAATATTAGTAGCCTCTCATCACATGTTTGCCCCGGTTGGCCGATTACTTGGGTAGATGTGGGAAGAGGGTGTTACAGAGTGGTTTTAGAGCATGGTTCAACCCTTGGATTGGATGGGCGATGTGTGGATCACGCGTTTATTTTAGTTGAATGCGTGTGTAGTATGCTTGTAGTATATATGTGCTTGTTGCATCTGTTTTGTGTTGGCCATGGTGGCAATGGTGTCGCCATGGAAGGGGTGATGATGATGTTGTCAACATGTTGTCATGAGTGTGTCTGGTTATTTGTTTCTCATGCTTATGTATTGACCATGTATAGTTGCTTACATGTTGCTACATTTTGTGTATGTTTTCCATTATATTATTATTTTGGTTACATGTGTGATAAATTCTATTTGATTACCATCGTCATATGAATTATGGTTATGTGCATGCCTTTAATTCTATATATGTTATGATAACATACATGATACATGTTATTTAACTAGTGTGATTATATGCACATGTGTTGGTTAGTTAGGCAAGATATTAACTTTATCATTATGTTATATGTTGTTGATGATTGTGTTACATGATTAACTTGTTGTTGTTTATGATTGGTTAACTTGACGATTATGTGATGTGTCGTTGATGAGCATGTTATATGTTAACTTGTAGCTAGCGCGATGATTATGTTATATGTTGTTGATGAGTATGTGTTAGTTAACTTGATGTTTAGGGTTATTGCATTGGGATTCTAATGTTATATGTATTATGCTAAAATTGGACTTGCCCATGCAAATGGTTAGGGTTATCACATTCAGGTATGATTCGACCTAAGTATGATAGCGTGTTGCATTAATCTAGACTAATTGTGCATATGTGATTGCTATGCATGAATTACATTTGTTTATGAGTCTATGATACGAACTTGTTAGCTAGTTACTATTATGGATACCATGACCTTATTTAGGTTGAGTTGATGTGTTGTGAAGTTATATTGTGCTAATATAGATTGATTTTGAAGATAATATAACCTCCCCTAAGATACATGAAGGTATAAGTTTGCTTATGTCATGTACTTGATGCTTAATTGTTTGATTGTGTAATCTATTTGGTGTGTGAGTGATTTGGTGTCTATTACATCATCTAGTTAATTTATTTAGCATCATATGTTTGCAAGTTGTTTGAATTTTTGATTAATTTCATGATATGAATATATGTCTCTGTAAGATTACATGACGAAATGGTCTTGCTTTAAGATGGTTGTACTAACACACATGTGTTGGGATGTATGATATGTACATGAGTGTAAGTAGGTGATACCTGTAGGATTATGTATTATGACCGATGAATGTAAGTTGACCAATGGATAATGACATGTTTGTTACTCTTGGTAATAGTTAATTTCAAATTGATAGATATGTCATCTTGGTATTGATACATATGGATAACATGTGTGTTCAGTTACAGGTCAGTGTGCTTGGCACAACAAGGTAAGATAACAAGTATATTGGTATATTTATTTATGCATTGAAAATTTTGTGGTTATGGAAGTATGATGCAAGGGATTGCATGGCAAGAGACTGCCATGAAATCTTGAAGAAGGCTCGGGTTGAGCTTTCCTTGGAAGTATTGGGAATCATGGGGATTGAGTCATGGTGTTTGTTGTAAATTCTTGTGCTTTCGGTATTTTGATTTGTTGACGCTTGATTTGCAGTCTTGATTATGTCTTGTGCATAGCTATGCCACTTTGTTGTCGTGTCATATTGTTTTTGATTCTCATGTTATTATTCTTGTTTGTTTTTGTTCTTGCCTTTTGTTTGAGAGTCTTGGAAATTGGTTGGGAAAGAGAAAAGTTAATGGAGTTTGGGGAGAGATATGTGGTACCTAAAATGTAATGTAAGACATGAATGAATCTCAATGCATGAGTAAGCACAGTGAAAGGTAAGAGTATGATAGTAAGTTGGATTGGTTGGGTCCATTGTGGTAAATGGATGGTGGTAGTACATACATGAGAAAGGAAACAGAAAAGGTAAAATTAATGAGGTGTTAGATGCCTTGGATATGTTGGGAACTATTGTTCTCAACGTTGTGCATGTTTTGCACACTTCAGGAAGTTAGTTTAACCTAGACCTGATGATATCTAGCCATTTCTTTGTGATCATGATTTTGTTGATGTTTACATATGTATAAATGTATGTCATTGATTGACATGGTCGTCATAGATCTTGATTGTTTTATGTTGATGGTTTGTATGTATGGAGTTACCTAATAGGATCATGATTGTTTTATGCTAATGATTATATATATGTATGTATGTATCTATGTAATGGTATGAAAAGGTTTCAAGGATCATTCTTGTGGATGAATGTTTGCTTATGCAGGTGAATGGCATGAAGATGTTCCTGGCTATGAGGAATCAAGTGGTAGAGTAACTTTGATAGATCTATGAGGTCAGTATCATGTGGATATGATTTAATGTTATATGCTTGTACTATGGTTATATTTATGGACAGGTAATGCTGAGAGGTACATCAACGATGTGAAAGTAGTGTGATCTGTGGCATGCTAGCATAAGCATGGATAATGGAGAGACACTAGATGCAAGGTTGCTTGTGGGGTCAGTGTCTAGTCTATGGGTGTACAATTCTATTGTTGTGTATATGTTGTGCATGTCGTATATACAGTGATTGTACCTATGGTGATGTTTAATGTTGCATATGTAGTATTGTGTGCATATGAAGTTGTATTCATGCTATATATATGGTGTTGTGTGTATATTTCATATGCAGTGCTAGGTATAGATGGTGCTATGTACATGTTGGATATGTGGTGATGTGTATGTATCGTACTATATTGTGCATGTTGGCTATGTGGTGTTGTGTGCATATGGTGCTATGTGCATGTTGGATATGCAGTGTTGTGTATGTATGGTGCTATGTACATCTTGAATATGTAGTGCTATGTACATATGGTGTTGTGTGTGTGATATACATATGGTGCTATGTGCATCTGGTGTTTGGGGCATGATTGTACAAATGGTGTTGTGTGCGTGTGGTGTTGTGTACAAGTTGTACATGTGGTTTTGTGTATAGGCGGTGTCGCGTACATGTCGTGCATGTGGTGCTATGTACATATGGTGTTATGTACATGTTGTTCATGTGGTATTGTGTACATGTGGCATTACGTACACATTATACATGTGGTGCAATGTACATTTCGTATTGTGTAAACGTTGTGCAGGTGGTGTCGTGTACATGTGATGTTGTGCACATGTTGTGTACAAGTGGTACTGTGTACATGTTGTGCATATGGTACTGGTATACATGTAGTATTGTGTGCATGTCATACATGTGTTGCGAGAATGCAGTACTATGTATGTGCATGAATTATTCATGGTATTGTGACATGTGTATTCGTCGTGCTGTACTTTGTGTATGTATATGTATTTGTTGTGTTGTACACCAGGTGTGGGTGTATGTGTTGTATCTCGGTGTAGGCATATGTATTGTGTTGTATTGTACTCTAGATTTATGTGTATGTACATGTATTGTGTTGTACACCGGTTATAGGCGTATATAATTTGTTGTGTTGTACATCGAGCATGGGTGTATGTATTGTATGGTGTTGTACAACTTGTGTGGATGTACATGTTGTGTATTGTGTGTATGTGTACATGGTTGAGGAGAATGCGTTGGGTGCTTGTCGGATGTGGCAACCGATCTGGGTTGTGTACATAAAGAACAAAGGAAGAAGTAAGGACTAATGAAGGATAAGTATCGATATTTTACTTCAGTTCTATTATGCATGTGATATGTGATTATGACTTACGATGGTTACATGTGATTTATGATTATGGTTTATGATGATTATATATGGTTTATGATTTTGATTTATGATGGTTGTATTTTAGCTAGCTTGATTTGATATGTTTATACATGATGGTTTGATCAAACAACTAGTTTGACATGTGTGACAAGAAGTATACATAAGTACAAGTGCACCTTACCGATGAAGCTACCAATGAGGTGCGATGTGAGTTAATTTCAATTTATTTTGATTCTAATGGAAATTATGTGCTTGCTACATGAAAGCATGCAATGCCCAATTTTGGATGGTTGAAACTTATTGCAGACATCAACAACAAAAACAAAATGAATTGAAAGATGCAGTAGTGTGTTGGTAAAGCACTTCAGGAGCAAGGCCATTTTGGGACACTGGTACCCAACAATGTCCATTGATTTCCATGAGAATTCTATGACCATTATGATGGTCGAGGCAGGTATATGCCTGTTTTTTAATATCTTCTGATGCAAGGAAGCCTTGCCAAGGGATGGCCTACCTGAGATGGGGGTGCTAGCAGAACTTGGAAGGTGAGTGAATACACAGAAGGGGATTGTTGGATTTCCCGAGGGATTATGTAGTAGAGAATGGAAGGTCGAGGATGGATTGGTTTTTGTCATTAGCATTATCATATGGAATTATATGCACATTGGGAGTGTGCCCTATAACAATGAGCCAGTAATTGTTCATTGAGAGGACAAGTAGCACAAGAGTGTAGCGATGGACATTGGATGCATCTTTAACTTTGGCAGTGGATTTTGGAATTCTTGGAAAGGAGGTTTATCTTGGTATTACCTTGAGGGTGGAGGTGTGAGCCTCTGGTTTTCCGTGTTGCTGATACTGGCATCATATCCTTCTATTTGTTGGTTGAGAAAATGTGTATATGTGCATATTATTGCAAACACTATATCAAGCTGGTTTATAAAGCTCCACAGACAGTATGGTTATTTGTTGGTTGAAGCAAATTTGCATGAGTATATGTGGTTTTTATTGTAAATACCGTAATGAGTTTTGTTATAAAGCTCCAGTACAATGTATGATTTTCATGATGGGCTTTCCTTTTGAGAAGGTTATTCATTGTAAATATTGCAATGAGTTGTGTTATAAAGCTCCATATGAAGTATGTTTTTTATTAGCATTTTGCTGGTTTGTAAGTTTCATTGAACACCGGGGATGGTGTTCCCCCCAGGGGGAGGGTTCTATAACATACCTAGTAAAAATACATGTAAAAATATATAAAACTATTGGGAGCCAAACCTGCACATCTTTTCCTTTGATTTTATCCTTATTTCTTTATCCATTTGTGTCATTAAAATTTGATTCATGTTCTAATAGGTAAACCCCTCGACATGTCTTCTTGGAATATTTATTCAATGAAGTAGAGTCACGAGGATTATTACCTAAGTGATTTTCTAATCTAGCTATTTTTGCAGATTTAGTGGTCGGATGACCATACTCGCAATTACAGGAACAAGTCTGAGTTGGAAGCGCTACTTCGGGAAACACTTCAACAACACAACAACTCCAGAAGCTTTCTCTACTTTCTTTTGCATCTAGTTTGTCTATAATAACAACTGTATAATTTTAGGCACTAGTTGCCGGGATTTTAGGAACTGTCATTGTAAACATTTGTATAAGAAGGGCTCGGAAGCTATGAATCGGGGGTTGGATATGCAAGGAGTTGATATTTTTAATAGAACATTGTTATTAAGTTAATGCAAGTTATCTTTCTATTCTTCTTGAGAGTTTGTGAGTACATCGCAGCCCTGATCAGGGAGTTGGGCCCACTCTCCTGACCAGGTGCTATGTGATTTATGTGTGTTTGTTAATTTCATTTCCTGTTTTGTATATTTCTTAATTTCTATGACAGTAGATGTAATTGTTGAGAGCTTTATTATTGTGAATGTATTGCAAGCTTTACAATTCATTACTGTTACTATTTTATTGTTGTTACAATGATTTGTTGCTTTGCTTTATTTATTGAATCCACGATTGATATAGAATCATGTCATTGTCATCTGCATATATTTTTTGCATTAGCCTTGCAATAAATAACACACCCGGATTGAAAATTAATGTGGTAAATGGTTTTAATAGTCATTCAAACTTGGACACCAACATTTTGGTGCCGTTGTCGGGGAGGATAACAAAGATGCTAGAACACAATTCATATTGATCTAAGGATCAATATCTCGTCCTAGAGAGGGAAATGATATCCTGCTCTAGGTCCTAAGCATAGTTGTTCTGTTTTTTTCTTTTTGATTGATTTCTTAGGAACCAATATCTCGTCCTAGGGAGGGAAATGCTACCCTGCTCTAGGTCTTAAGCATTAGTTGTTTCTTTTTCTTTGATTTTCTTTTTTCTGATTTCTAAGGGCCTAATCTCTCATCTTGGGGAGGGAAATGCTGCCCTGTTGCAGGTACCGAGCTTAAGATTTCATTGATTTTCTTTTTTCTTTCTTTGCTTCCGTTAAAAACCCAATATCCTATCCTAGGGAAGGAATTTCCCTTTCCCTGCTCCAAGACTTGAGCGTAGCAATTTTTATTTAAATTATTTTCTCCTCATCAATTGTATGAACAAAGATATGAATAAAATGGGTAGAGGAGGAACCCCAAAGAAAGGAAGAAAGGATTTGGGAAGGATTACCTATATCTAAGAACTTATCGCGAAGGCTGAATCAAAAGCATCTTCACGAGCCACTGTTAGGGTAAGAACTTAGATGAAAACCGAAGGGCAGTGTGTTGGGCAGCCAGTGCTATTCACGACACCATAAGAAACCCTTTCAACGGTAGAAGAAGAAGAAGTAAGCTGGGTACGAGTAAAAGGAATTCCCCTGTTGACGACAGAGGGAGAGGAAATAGTAAGCAAGGGATCTGATGAATCAAGCAATTCCAGCATGGAATAAGAAGACCTAAATGGGTTTGCATCACCACGAGACTCAAGAAGTGTTGTTAAACAGAACCAACCTCCTGTGGTAGAATTACCTCAATCATCTGTTGTAGAATCTGTCGAGATCCTGAGTGAGTATTGGAAAATATTTATGGCACCTGCAACTTCCTCTATCGATTTCCCAATTTGGGACATTAGAGGTGATGCACCAATGAAACCCATCCCTTTGACAAATCTACCTAATTTTCATGGGCTTTCCTCTGAAGACCCCACTACATTCCTTTTCGAATTCGATATTGTCTGTCGGGGGTATGACTATATCTCCTGATGCTTAGAAATTGAAGATATTACTTGCTATGTTGAAGGAAACAACCCTGTGATGGTTTATGGGTTTAGGGGGGGAAACTATCTCCTCATAGGATGACATGAAAGACATTTTTCTAGAGAAATATCAAGATTACTGTAAATCCCACGATATCAAGGAAGACATTTTTAAATTTATGTAGAAGGAAGAAGAGAACATGGAAGATTGTGTGGAGTGTTTTAAATATATGCTACAGAGGTCAGGCCATAGTAACCTAGACAAAGATATATTGAAAACCATACTTCTCCGGGTATTAAGGGAAGACTCTCTGGAATTTTTAAACATACTGGGAAAAGAGGATATATCGAAAGAATATTTTGATACTATCTGTGAGTTGTGCATCTAGTGTTCGTGAGGGGTCGTGAGAAATAAACAAGGGATTCGGTCGGTAAAGATGTCCAGTGGAGGGGTCATGAAGGCAGAAATTGGAAATCTGCTGGATAATCTAAGGACCAATATCTTGAGTACATTATCTTCCCAGATGGACACGTTGCAAGAAAAGTAGAAGCGGATATAATTAGAGAATACCATGGCCATATTCTTCCCGCAATGCAGGAAGAAACATCCGCTGAAGGAATGTCCATTGAACACAGTTGAAGCATGTGCAATCTATGAACAGAGTCATGCAACCAACTCATACCCTTCCTTGCCAATATTGAAGGCAATATTTCATGGAGAAAGCGAAGAAGTGGATCAACTGTATTTCATGGGATCTAAGAAGCCATGGCAGCCACGACCACCGAACATGAATCAAGGTATGCCTCAGGACCCATCTTAGTATTTTAGTAATTTGAATATTGGTCCCTAGTCTGTACCTTTTTCGCCTGCGTAGCTCCAGTATTGTCAATATCCACCTTGGAAACCATGGTTCATTCAGACTAGTTCGAACCCTTCATGGACTCAGAATTGGCGTGGACCTTCTCCTCCTGGTTAGTTCCCCCAACCTATGCCAAAACAAAAATTTCAGTTGCCTTCCAATATTCCTTCTAGTAATCCACCCCTTCGGCTTCAACTTCCCATCTAACCCAATCCAAATCCTAATAATAAGGGAGTTCAGAAAGCTAACACTCTAAACCTTCCTTCGTACAACATTTCCACCATAGAGTGTAATGGAATAAATTTACAATTTGGGTGGGTAATGAATGCTCAAACTTCACCTATTATCATTGAACGAGTCGACGGTGAGGTCATAAAGCCAGAACCAATAACATTTTGGGATTAAAAAAACCAAAACATTGAAAATCAAACACCTCCTCAACCAACTGTTAACCAGGTACACCAAGTCAATCCACCTTATCCTGAAATGGTGGCCCTAAGTAAACAAAGCCCTCAAGCAAAATTTTACTTTTTAGGGGAACTCCAAATTTTTTATTATTAAAATTCCCCTACTTAAATTGATGAGGGATGTACTGATATACAAGAAAACACTCAAAGAATATTTTTCTAAAAATATTGGAAAGAAATCAAGGGACCCGCTTACCATCCATGTATAGGAAAGTTGTCTAACATCATGATGGGAAGTTTTATGCCTCTAAAATATGGGGATTTGAGGAACCCAATTATGATGGTACAAATTAATGGGATTGAAATCCCAAATTTACTGGTAGATTTGGGTGTTGTCATAAATGCCATTACCTTTGAAACTATGCACACATTGGGTCTTCTAAATCTTAAACCTACTCCTACTATCTTAGAATTCATAGATAGATCTACAGTAAAGCAAGTAGGGAAGTTGGAATATATTACGATTTCAGTATACTCATGGCACTGTCTCGTGGATCTCTTAGTATTAAAAATGCAATCCCCAACTGGTGGTCATCCCTTAATTCTGGGAAGACCTTGGCTTGCAACTGAAAATGCCTATATTGGGTGTCGGTATGGAAATATGGTTATATCTAATGGGAAGGTCATGAAGAAACTCATTCTTTATCCTCCTGCAGAATTGAGCCCATCAGAGAAACCATCATTCAGACGAAAACCTTTACCAATGGAAGGCTCAGAATTTGAAAATGAAGAACTTAGACTGGTCCTTAACATTGGGAAAGCCCTTCAATTTAAAACAAAAATACATGATGACACTATTAACACTTTTATTAGTGATCCCTGTTCCGTTTCTGATTCAACTCATCAGATTCTGGAATATGCCATGAGCTCTGAAATGCAGGAATATTAAACTAGAATATGAAATTAAGAACATGCCTGCGACTTCATCCCACGATAGTATTCCCATTGAAATTGATCTAGGAAAAACATTGAACATCAAATCAAATATTTCAGAATCCAAGACAAAACAACTCCTAAAATTTCTTCGAAACCATAAGGAAGCCTTCGCCTGAGATTATACTGATATGAAGGGGATCCTGCTAATTTATGCACTCATCATATATACATCAAAGAAGATTGTCGTCCTGTAAGACATCCCCAGAGAAGAATGAACCCCACCTTAAAGAACATTGTCAAAGATAAGCTTCAGAAGTTACTGGATGTATGATTCATTTACCCCACCTTGGACAGCCAGTGGGTATCTCTGCTGGTTATTGTTCCTAAAAAGAATGGTAAATGGCTGATCTGCGTAGACTATAAGGAATTAAACAAAGAAACTCAAAAAGACCATTTCCCTTTACCATTATTCGACCATGTCCTGGATACCTTGGTTGGGAAGAAGTTTTTCTCCTTCCTAGATGGGTTTAGTAGGTATAATCAGATCCAGACAGCCCTTGAGGACCAAGATAAAACCACCTTCACATGCCATTGGGGAACCTTTTCATACCGAGTCCTTTCATTCGGTCTCTGTAATGCGCCTACAACATTCCAGAGGGCAATATTGGGGAATTTTTTCTGATCTAATCGATGATAGTGTTGAGATTTATACGTATTAATTTACTCAATACGGGGATTCATTTGAAGAAGGATTGGAAAATTTAGAAAAATTACTTGAAAGATGCAAGCAGACCCATGTCTCTCTGAGTAGACTTAAATGTCACATGATGAGGGAAGAGGTAATAGTTATGGGACACTTGCTCTCGGCTGCTAGAATTCAAGTTGATTTGGCCAAGGTAGAGGTAATATTACATTTTCCTGTACCTAAGACACCCACATAGATACATAGTTTTATTGGTTGCGTTGGCTACTATAGACATTTTATAGAAATTTTCTATAAAATAGCATCCCTACTTTTTCAGCTACTAACTAAAGATGCAAAATTTTTGTGGACAGATGATTGTGAAGCAACTTTTATAAAAATCAAGGAAATTTTTTGTGGAGCTCTGATCCTGCGAGGACCGGATTGGGCACTCCCATTTCACATCCATACTGATGCCTCTCAGACATCAGTTAGGGCAGTTGTAGGACAATAGGAAGATAAGAAACCATATGCAGTTTACTATGTCAACAAGAATTTGACCCCTGCTGAATTGACGTACATGGTAACTGAAAAGGAATTCCAACACTATATTACTGGGTATCCTAGCTTTGTGCATTCTGAACATGCAACAATGAAGTATTTTATGAATAAAACTATCACCCCTAGTCACATTACAATATGGTTGCTATTGCGTCAAGAACTTGATATTAAAATAGTAGATAAACTAGGGAAGGATAATGTAGTTGATGATTTTCTGTCCATATTGGATAATAATGATGAAGGCACACCAATAGAGGATAACTTTCTAGATGAACATCTTTTTTCAATTTCTACTAACCCTCCATGGTATGTAGATAATGCTAACTATATTGCTACAGGAAAGGTGCCTCGTCATTTGTCATACAGGGAACAACAAAATATCATTCATCATAGTGCCCGATACTCCTGGGTAGCATGATATCTCTTCCATACAGGGGTCGATCAACAAGTTCGAGACTGTGTATCTGAGGATGAAATCTATGAAGTACTCAAGGCCGCCCAAGATGGTCCATGTGAAGGGAATTTTGAAAACTAGAGGACATGGCGTAAGTTGTTACAAATGGGATATTATTGGCCCTCTATCTTCCAAGATGCACTAGACTACATCCAAGGATGTGAAAGTTGCCAACGGATGGGTCAGCTTGGTCGATCAGATGAAATGCCATTGCAGCCCCAGGTAGTCCTTGAACCTTTCAAAAAGTGGGCTATCAATTTTTTTGGTCCTTTTAACCCACCTTCACATCAAAAGGCTCACATTTTGGTCTGCACGAACTATGTAACCAAGTTGGTGGAAGCCAAGGCTGTTGTGAGAGCAACATAGCAGCTTATTTTAGATTTTCTATTTGAAGAGATTTTCGCTCGTTATGGTGCTCCGAGAGAGATTTTTTCAGATGTAGGAGCGCAATTCACATCACACATTATATAGAGGCTTATGCATAAATATGGAATTAAACATAGAGTCACATCTCCATATCATCCCTAGGTGAATGGTCAAGTGGAAAGCACGAACAAGGTATTGGAAAATATCTTGACAAACACCGTGGCAAGGAATCGTCAGGATTGGGTTGAAAAATTTCCTGAAGCTCTCTGGGCATACAGAAAAACATGGCGAAATACAATAGGGTTTTCACCATTTGAGTTAGTTTATGGGAAATCCCCCTTGTTTCCAATATAATTTGAGATTAGTACACTCAGAACAACTCCCAAGGTAGGACTAGATCTGTCAGATGCCAACAAACATTGATTGGAACAACTAAATAAATTATACAAAATCCGTTCAATGGTTATCCATAAGAGTGCTGCGATTCAGCAACAAGGAAAAAAATGGCACGATAAATTCATTAAAAATAAGGTGTTTCACAAAGGAGATTGGGCATTGCTCTATGATCCCCGTTTTAAAGATTTCAAAGGAAAGCTTTTCTCTTGTTGGATGGGACCTTATGAAGTGGACATAGCATTTGATAATGGAACAGTCAGACTCATGATGATACACATGCTTCTTTTAGATTAAATGGACATCGTCTGAGACTATATCACTGACCAACTTCTAAGGATGCCTTCATTAAAAATCTCACTGATAAATCTGGTTTGAAGGTTTTTAGTGCAGAGAATTCCTCCTCTACATCCTTGAATTTAAAAAAAAAACTATATATATAGTAATGTAAATAAAATACTGTTACTACCCAATTGGATTTTTAGAGGAACTACTACCGGTGTGCAATTCTGCGAATATGAAAATTTTTCCAAGTACCTGGTGCTTATACTCCTTAGATGCCATTACTACATAAAATTTTCTAAGTATTAGGTGTTGTTACTCCTTCGATGTTACTACTCTAGAAAATTTTCTAAGTATTGGGTGCTGTTACTCCGTAATTTTTTCTAAGTACTAGATGTTGTTACTTCTCTGATGCTGTTACTTCGAGGAATTTTCTAAGTGTTGGGTGTTGTTACTCCTCCGATGTTGTTACTCCGGAAACTTAGAAAAAGTATTGGGTGTTGTTACTCCCCCGATGATGTTACTCTAGGAAATTTTCTGTGTTCAGTGTTGTTACTCCATCGGTGTTTTTACTCCCTCGCTGTTGTTACTCTGCCAGGTTGTTACTCTATTGAGGTAAGTCGCTAGGTACGTCCCCATAGACTTTTACGGATTTGATTAAATATTCCATTGAAAATACATTTACATGCCCGTGGATGGTCATCTATTAGTTGGAGGGGGGGGGGTGTGTGTGGCCATAACCGAAACAACGACGTAATCAAATCACAATAATGAATCACCGACGTCATTATTAGAACCCGTGCTGATGGTATATCCCACAATGTTCACCTCATTTTGCATAATTATTAAGATGCATTGGGACTAGAAGTAAGTACATTCTGTTAAGTTAATCATTCCTTTCCAATCTTGCATTATAATTACCATTATCATCTATCATTATTACCATAATCCATTATAATTTGTTTTTTTTTTTCGAAAAGCTACCCATCGTGTTTTACCATTACCCCAATCCATTTTCTACCATGCTATCACCACAAGAGTTAACTGCTGATACTCCCTCCCAATGGTCCTCTGCTATTATGAAGTGTTGTTACAGAGCTTCTGTAAGATGGGAGGATTGACAGTGAGACATGAAATTGGAAACACAAATCTGGTCTGCAGTAATGTAATTGTATGGCAGGTCTTTGTAGATGCAGGTTGGGATGTATATTTTGACAGATTGCAGGGTTTTTATGAAACAATCACAATAGAGTTTGCAGTGAACCTGGATGGGAATCATTCCAGAGTTTGGGGTTTAGAAATTACTATCACAGAGGAGGCCATTTCAGCAATCAGCAGATTACCACAACAAGGGAATAAATGGTTTTTCATGAAGTACTCCCCTGCCAGAATTTCCAAACATGATTATGCAAGTTGGGGAGAGGGTATTTCAGAAAGGGAGAGGATACGATCATAAATCCATGCCACATGTTGAGATTCAACAAGATGATGAGCTTAGTGAAAAGAGTCGCCTTCACTAAGTGGGCCCGCAGGCTATTTTTGGCGCAAGTCTATTTTTAGACTATGTCTATTTTTAGACATGGTGATCATATTTCAGAAGTTGCAGGATGCTATTTGTGGATGGTTGGTCAATTTGGAAAAATAGATGAAATTCTATTTTTAGAATATTGGGCGAAGTCTATTTATAGATCGTCAATCTAAAAATAGATGCATGTCGATTATTATTAGCTCTTAATAATAATCAGACTCTAAACAACAACTTATTCTCTTGGAGCACTTTAGTTCAGTGCACATATGTGGCACAACAACTGAAAGAAGGAATTACGCTATTCCTAAAAGTTTACTGGAGCTAATGCATGGAGGACTCAGTTAGAACTCAAGTGGCAGAGTTATGACACAGTTGGAAGAAGTAGTTATGGAGTTGTATTTAGTTTAACTCAGTTAGATTCAGTTGAGCTAGTTGTATCTAGTCTAACTGAATGATACACTAGTGAGAGTGGAGTGAATTAATTAGTTAATTAATTCACAAATAATAACTCATTAATCAACTGAACAATACATCAGTTAACTACAGTGCATGGCAGTTTCAGTGGAGACCGGTGGAGAGATAGGTGAAAGGCCAATATAGACTATTTGTTGTGACTATAGTGATGCATTTATTGCATCACACACTGAGTGGAGATGCCAAAGAGGATTGCATGAGCAATGCTGGAGAAATTTGAACTCATTCAGAGCCATTCTTCAGCAGGGATTTCACAGTAGAGGCGGGCTAGCAGGTGGCAAAGATTGGTGCATGGATTTGCAAGATCGGGCATGATTAGTGTGTAGCGATTGTATTGTATTGAGAGCTTGAGATGATCAGCTTTGTATGAGGATTGTTACATGATCTTTATGACATATATTATATACAAGTAGTTGGGGTTTTCAGCTTCATGCTTTCCCGTTAAACAACTGTGTTAATGTGTGTGAATTTTTATTGTTTCATGTGTGCATTGCAATCTTGATTTAATTTCATAAAATGATCAATGGTGGAATAGATTACGTATTTTGCATGAAGTTAAAATAGTGTGAGATCAGGAGAATCTTGGACATATAACACATAAGTTATATAATTTCTACATGGTATCAGAGCAGTGTTGATCACTGGAGGAGATTGCAATTATTGAAGCGGTTGAGTTTTGTGATGGTGGAAGTTGAATTTGTTGTAGTGTTTTCTTGGTGTCGAAGTTGAGCATTCATTGAAATGTATTTCAACGGATTGCGATTGGAGTATGCCCTTGAGGGCAGCTCAAATTAAATAGCATGGAAGGACAAGATGGAGGTGATGCTAGATGATAATGGGTTGAAGGAGTTCATAGATGTTGATATTCCAAAGCCCGCTTATAGCGATGCAGTGCACTTGACGCATGGTAAAAGAAGGTAGCAAAGTGTCAAAGGATTCTGTTGGAAGGTGTGAAGGACCACATTGTGTCCAACCTTCATGGGAAAGCCAATCCATTCTTAATGTGGAAGGCTTTGACAAACTTGTTCCAAAGCAGAAGTGACCAGAGAAAGTTGGTGCTTAAAGACAAGCTCAGAAAAATAAAAATGGAGAAAGGAGATAGTATTCCAAAATACCTCACGAAGTTTGTCCACTGCAAGGATGAGCTAGTAAGTGTGGGGGATTCTTGTTGATGAAGAATACTTATTGAGCTTGGATCTCCTTGGGCTTGAAGAGTTGGCATAGCTATGAAGACTACGTGATCGGCGGGGCACTGAGGATGGGAGCGGCTGGTCGGATCTTGTGAGAAGGAGAGATGTGCGGTACCGAGGATGGATCTTCATTGAAGAATGAAGATGAAGAAAATTACGCTTTGGCTGCTAAATCTCAAAAAGGAAAAGGGAAGAAATCTTCCAAATCCGAAACTAAAGGCAAGAAACAGGATTTGTCCAAGGTGAAGTGTTTTCACTGTCACCAACATGGGAATTTCGCCACTAATTGCCCACAAAATAAGAAGAATAAGCTGGCTGCTGGATTTGCAGCTGGAGAGGCCTTAGCCTCGTAGTTTGAGCTGGATTTTTCTTTGATCGCATGCTTGGTTTCAAGTGTGATGGGATCGGTGTGGTTTCTTGACAGTGGTGCGTCTTTCCATATGACCGAAGACAAAGATTTGTTTAGTGATCTAGAGGAAAAGGATCTTGGAGTGCACATCGAGATGGGCGATGATGGTAGATACAATGTGACTAGTATCGGGACCATTTCCTTTGAGAGGGAGTCCAGTAAACCTTTCATCTTGAAGGATGTCATGCATGTTCCAGGATTGAAGAAGAATCTGATCTCCATGGCGATGCTGGAAGATAAGGGTTATGATGTTGTTTTTAGCGAGGGAAAAGCTTTCCTGCGCCATAAAACAACTGGTCAAACCAGGAGGATAGGGATTCGAGTTAAGAATATTTATCAATTGCAGGTAGATGGCTGTGCTGCAATGGCAGGCAAAGCAGAAGGAGTGGTGAGCCGAGATGAGGGCGAATTGTGGCACAGGAGATTGGGCCATCTTCACCATGGCGCTTTGAAAATTTTGCAGCAGATTTCTACAGGGCTTCCCAAAGGTACACTTGCGCAGTCAGATCAGTGCAAGGGATGTACTTTGGGAAAATTTGTGAAGACCACTTTTCATGAGAAGGATAGTCGTGCTTCGATGATCCTTGAGAGCATTCACATAAACATGTGTGGACCTTTCTCGGTTGCTTCAACAGCAAAGCATAGGTATTATGTGATATTTGTTGATGACTTTTCTCGTAAGTGTTGGATCTTCTTCATGCAGAAGAAGAGCGAGACATACTCAAAGTTCTGTGAGTTCAAGGCGCTGGTTGAGAAAGAGTCGGGGAAGTAGGTGAAAGCTCTAAGGAGTGATAATGGTGGTGAATACATCTCTATCGAATTCAAAGACTTTCGTAGCAAAGAAGGAATTCGAAGAGAACTCATAGCGCCTCATAACCCACAACAGAATGGGGTCACGGAGAGAAAGAACAGAATGATCGTGGGTACTACACAGGTGATGTTGCATGATCAGGTCTTTCGCATACACTTGTGGGCTGAGGCATGCAACACTGTGGTTTATGTGTAAAACCGTTGTCCTCATTGAGTACTTGGAATGAGTACACCTGAAAAAGCGTTTTCTGGTAAGAAGCCTGATATTTCTCATTTGAAGATTTTTTGCTCACCTGTTTACATTCATGTGATGAAGGATGCCGGGGAGAATTTGGAGGCAGGCTACGAGAGGTTAGGATAATTTTTGGGGTACATAAACATCTCACAATTATCGTGTGTATTTTCAGGACAGTCGGAAGACTGTCTACGGCAGATATCAAATTTCATGAGAAGAAAGCCATGAAGTGTTCGCTTGAGAGGGAGCCACACTTGCATGCAGATGAGGAGCTATTAGTTCCTAAGGATGAGCCTTAGGATTTGGATCAGCCACAGGAGGAGTTTCATGGAGTGGAAGAAACCACTCATGCAGTGCCAACCATCAGAGGGCGGAAGCGCACTATAGAAGCTGAGTGACTGAATTAAGATACAGAGAAGATTGTAGGAGCACCTACATCACAGCGCAGACAGAGACAATCACTTGACCGGTATACTGGATACATGGCTTTGATGAGCAAGTGTATCATGACAGAGCCATCCTCTTTCGAGGAAGCTGTGGAGGACCCTGCATGGGTAGATGCCATGGTGGAAGAGTATGATTCGATTGTCAGAAACAGTGCATGGGAGATTGTCCCAAGGCCGGAAGGGAAATCAATGGTAGGTTCGAGATGGATCTACAAAGTGAAGCAAGCTGCTGACGGGAGCGTCGAGAAGTACAAGGCAATATTTGTTGCCCAGGTCTTCTCACAGATCGAGGGGATCGACTATGAAGAAAACTTTGCACCTGTCGCAAGGTATTCTTCCATACGGACCATCCTTGCTCTCTCAGCGCAGATGGGTTGGCATATTCCACATTCATCGAGATGGATGAGAAATCTGCCATTCCTCCGCAGAATCATCCGGGAGGAGGCATACATTAAATGATCCCGAAGGTTTTGAGATCTTCAACAACGAGTTGCATGTGTGCAGGCTCAAGAGAGCGCTGTATGGGTTGAAACAAGCACCTCGTGCTTGGTACACATGGATAGAAAATTATTTCACCAGACTTGGATTCTCCAAGAGTGAGGCAGATCCTAACCTATACCAGATTGTGGTGGAGGGTAAGTTGCTGATCATTGTACTTTATGTAGATGATTTGATTTTGACAGGTGATGAGCTGTTGATACTCTCATGCAAGGAGGATCTTGCAAAAGAGTTTGAGATGAAGGACTTGAGCCTCCTTCATTATTTCTTGGGATTGGAAATTTGGCATCGCAGTGGTGGAATGTTTGTTGTCTCAAGGCAAGTACGCCCGGGAAATACTGGAGAAGTTTCACATGCAAGGCTGCAAGCCTATCAACACTCCTCTTCTGGGTGGTTGGAGGAAGGAGGATGCTACATCGGCGGAGGTAATGGATGCCACTGTTTATTGACAGTTGGTTGGTTCGCTCATGTATTTAGTCAATACACGACCGGACATATGCTATCTTTGTAATGTTGATCATAAGTAATGGTGAAGCCTACCATAGTCTTTGGAGGGCGAGGCAAGAATCACGAGGTATCTGAGGCACATCTACGGCTATGGATTTTGGTGCAGTTGATTGAGGTGAAGCTACATGGCTTCACGGATGCAGATTGGGCAGGGAGCCCAACGGACAAAAGAGCACATCTGGAGGGATTTTCAGTATCGGGTCAATAGCAATTTCTTGGTACAGCAGGAAGCAGAGATCCGTGGCACTCATTTTAGCAGAGGCCGAGTACATGGCAGCGAGTTTGGCTGCATGCGAAGCTATATGGAGGAGGAAGATCCTGGTCGAGTTGTTCGGTTCACACTTAGATCCTATTGTGATATATTGTGATAATCGGAGTTGCATTAAGCTCTCGGTTAATTCAGTATTTCATGCTAGATCTAAACATATTGACATCCAGTACCATCATATCAGAGATTGTGTGCAGCGGAGGATCATGTTGCTTTCTTACATTCCCTCTGAAAAGGATCGGGGGATACGAGATATTCGAGCGAAAGGTGCTCACCGGGAGAAAATTCGAATACCATAGAGACGGGATCGGGGTGGCGGATATGAGGCTTGACAAGGATCGGGGTGTTGGGGATGAAAGATGGAGCTTAGTGGAAAGAATTCGCCTTCACTAAGTGGGCCCGCAGGCTATTTTTGGTGCAAAGTCTATTTTTAGACTATGTCTATTTTTAGACATGTCGATCATATTCTATGAGTTGCAGGATGCTATTTGTGGATGGTTGGTCAAGTTGGAAAAATATGTGGACTTCTATTTTTAGACATATTGGGCGGAATCTATTTTTATATTTCTAGTCTAAAAATAGATATGTTGAATATTATTAGCTCTTAATAATATTTGGACTCTAAACATTATCTTATTCTCTTGGAGCACTTCAGTTAAGTGCACAGATGTGGCACAGTAGCTAACAGAAGGAATTACGCTATTCCTAAGGGTTTACTAAAGCTATTGCATGGAGGACTTCAGTTAGAACTCAAGTGGCAGAGTTATGACACAGTTGGAAGAAGTAGTTAAGGAGTTGTATTCAGTTTAACTCAGTTAGACTCAGTTGAGCTAGTTGTATCTAGTCTAACTGATTGATACACTAGTGAGAGTGGAGTGAATTAATTAGTTAATTAATTCAAAAATAATAACTCATTAATTAACTGAACAATACAACAGTTAACTATAGTGCATAATAGTAGTTTCGATGGAGACAGAGTGGAGGGATGAGTGAAGGTGTGACTAGAAGTTGTGACTATCATGGTGTGACATTGATTGCATCAACGCTTGAATGGAATTCACTGATGAGGATTGCGTGAGCAAGAGCTGGAGAAATTCAAACTCATTGAGGAGCCATTATTAGGCGAGGGATTGCTGTGATGAAGCAGGCTGTGGTGGCAAATATTGGTGCATGGATTTGCAAGATCGGGCCTGATTAGTGTGTAGCGATTGTATTGTACCGAGAGCTTGATATGATCAGCTTTGTATGAGGATTGTTACATGATCTCTATGACATATATTATATACAGATAGTTGGGGTTTTCAGCTTCAGGCTTTCCCGTTAAACAACTGTGTTAATGTGTGTGAATTTTTATTTTTTCATGTGTGCATTGCAATCTTGATTTAATTTCCGCAAATGATCAATGGTGGAATAGATTCTGTATTTTGCATGAAGTTAAAATAGTGTGAGATCAGGAGAATCTTGGACGTATAACACATAAGTTATATAATTTCTACACCACATCTATGGGGTGAGGTGGCATACTTTGTTGTGAGATATATAACTTGCGAGGGGTGATTTACCACTCTGTTCAAATACCATTTCAAGCTCCTGGATCATCTCCAGTTTCAGCAGGCACAAATTCACTCCATGGATATGCCTTTCTTCCTGTGGAAAAATCTCCAACTTATGGCACAATCTCACGCCCGTCACTTGTGAGCGGTATTGGCCAGTCCTTACAAATCATGGGGTGGTTCTTCTACTATTGGTAATCGCCACTTGCTCAAATTTCCATGTTCACAGGCACGATTTATTGAGCTTGTCAAAGGAAGAGAAGGAGGTTGTGATAGCTACGAGAGAGGAAGATGAGGTAGCGGAAATGGAAGAAAAAGAACCAGAATATCCTCTTGGTTCATTAGAAGCAGACGAGGCAGAAGAAATGGAGGAAGAAGAAGCCATAACTAGTGTTGTTACACAAGAACCAACATCTTCTGTTGGTCCACCAGAGGAAGAGGAAGCAGAAAGAATGGAGGTGGAAGAGGCCATAGCCAATGTTGTTACACAAGAAACAACATTGCCTATTGGTCCAACAGAAGAAGAAAAAATGAACATAGAATATGATAAAATCGAGGCCGTTACATGAGAACTAGCGTTGCCTATGGGTTCAATTGATGTGGGAACTATGGAGATAAAGGATGGAGCCAATGATGTTCCACAGGAATCAACATCCACTAACAAGGCACAAAGAGAATCAACACCAGTTAGAGGATTGACAAGCGATGTTGTTACATAAGAACCAACACCACTTGGCCAAGTGGATTTGGATCCTGAAGAAGGCAATGGTGCTACACAAGAACCACCACTAGTTTAAAAGAGCTAGGAAATTATGGAAAAGACATGCCCTGTAGTCGACACTATTCCACAAGAACCAGTGTCGACTGCAGGACAAGCAGGTGATAAAGAAGAAGGCTTGATCCAAAAAGGAAATAAATATGGTGAAGATAAAGAACCTGAGGTATCAGACATGGTCAAGATAGACATAGAAGAGAATGTCCCTCATTCTTTGTTTCTTGCCAGCCTACCAAGAGGGGAAAAGAAGTTACATTCTCCTCGACTTCTAATGGAAAAAACAATTGTTCCTCCAGTCTTAGAGTTTGTTCGGACAACTTCGGATACAATTGTTGGTACATATATCTGCAAGCTAACGCTCACTGATTCATAGCCAAAGCAACCCGAAGAGTTCAATGTGGAAACGCAAGAACCTATGTTGACATGAGGACAAGAAGGACAAATGACGGACGATGCAACAACGCTAGAGGAAATTGGCCAAATTGAAGCTGACCTGCAAGGGTCGAAAAAAGTGCCCGAGCCTTTAGAAGAAAACCTTGCAGCGGAACAAGAGGAGAGGGTAGATGTCGAAGGCATCACCCAAGTGACTATAGAAATTCCTGAACCAGAAAAAGAAAATAAAGAGACTGCTCCTAAGGAGAGAGGACAATTTAGGGAGGATTTGGTAAAGAAGGAGCCACTTTGTTGACAACAACCCACCAAATCCTAGACCCACTGCGGTGCCAATAAAAGAAGTTGTTGTTAAGCAAGAATTTGTAGAGAAGTGTGCGAGAAAAATACCACCTCTCAAGGAAATATACCAGCTTCATTTTAAGGAAATTATGCAATTGAAGATGGAAATTTGTAGGCTAAGGAAGCAGGTATCACGACTAAAGAAGAAAGTGAGAAAACACAAGGAGAAGGTTGTAAATCCCAGAGTCTAGGTTTTCTCATCGGAATTACAAAAAAAGGACACTCCCATGACTTTTGCTGTCACGGCTTGTCTCCGACAAGGGAACATTAATTTGAAGTACCACAGAGAGGAGTTAAAAAGAGCCCATGATCAGGTAGCCCAAACCATTACCGAGTATATAGATTAGCTCAATAGAGAAAAGCAGAAGCAACAGAAGCAACATAAAAATATTGAAATCTTAGAGGAGTAGGTGCTGACGTTGAAAGCTGATAAGGAGGAAATGTTCACCTTACCACAACAGGTAATGGCTTGCCGACCTCCTCCTCATAGCTATGCCTTGTTTCTCCATGAGAAATTTCTTTTCTTCTGCCCGGAGAGCATTCATAATGAGATTATTCATGAAATCAAAGATATGATATAGTTTCTTCATATCCTAAGGATTCATGATGTTGTGAATCATCATTTGATGTGTGAGTTATATATGCATGCATATTTTTAGAGTGATGACCAGACCTTCAATCCAGTCCCATTTGTGGGAGATGTCCATTTGAGAGCTTTTACCTCCTACACCATTAATCAGGTTAAGTGGAAAAAGGTTTTTGATACATTTGATGAGAACCAAGCCAGAAGGCCACTTATCTTAAGAAGAGAGAATGATCAGTCTGTGAACATTTATAACAAAAATGCCACATTTTTACAGATTGAGGGGCATAAAGAAAAAATGTTGGCAACATAAAAATGGTGTACTAGTCTCTGTACCGAACAAGTGGTTACTTTCTAAGATGATGCTTGTGATGGCTATCAGAGGAGATGGATGTTTTCATCATCAGTCGTCAGAAACCGAGAGCCTTTTGGGGCACCTAACTTTGCACAAGCATTAGAGAGGTTTCCATGATATATTGCATGCATCCATACCTGTGGGTTCTGGTGGATGGGATTGAGGTTTCAATTGCCCATCGTTTGGCTTCCAACAGACCAATATACTTCAACATACAACGTGGGAAATGATTTGTGGAAGGACATTCTTCTGAAAAATGGATATAAACCCCCAGGGATAGAGATGGAAAATAAGTATGACCTATCTGAGCTTCATGCTGACCACAGTCGTTCCAACCTAGATCTGCAAAGGTGACAAGCTGGACGAGGACATGCAGAAAGACCCGTTGGGGGGAGATGTTGGGAGCCAAACCTACAAATGTTTTCCTTCCATTTTATCCTACTTTCTTTATCCATTTTTTTCATTAACATTCTATTCATGTTATAAAGTGCACAGGTAAACCCCTCAAAATGTCTTCTTGGAATATTTAGTCAATGAAGTAGAGTCACGAGGATTATTACCTAAGTGATTTTCTAATCTAGCTATTTTCGCAGATTCGGTGGTTGGATGACCATACTCACAATTCCAGGAACAACTCCGAGTTGGCAGTGCTATTTCGGGAAGCGTTGCAACAACAAAACTACTCCAGAACCTTTCTTTTCTTTCTTTCGCATCTAGTTTGTCTATTATAACAACTGTATAATTTTAGGCACTAGTTGCCGGGATTTCAGGAACTGCCCTTGTAACCATTTGTATAAGAAGGGCTCTGAAGTTGTGAATCGGGGGTTGGCTATGCAAGGAATTGAGATCTGTAACAAAACATTGTTATTAATTTAATGCAAGTTATATTAATGTTCTTCTTGTGGGTTTATGAGTACATCACAACCCTGATCAGGGAGTTGGGTCCACTCTGCTCACCAGGTGTTGTGTGCTTTGTGTGTGTTTGTTAATTTCATTTCTTGTTTTGTATATTTCTTAATTACTGTGACAGTAGACGTAATTGCTGAGAGATTTATTGTTGTGAAGGTATTGCAAAATTTACAATTCATTACTGTTATTATTTTATTGTTGTTACAGTGATTTGTTGCTTTGCATAATTTATCGAATCCATGATTGATAGAGAATCGCGCCATTGTCATCTCCATATATTTTGTGCGTTAGCCTTGTAATAAATAATGCACCCAGATTGATAATTAATGTGGGAAAGGGTTTGAATAGTCATTCACACTTGGACACCAACAAATACCACGGTGATGGGACACGTATTCCAAGCTGAATGGTGGGAAATAACATCATAGTGGGTGTTCATTTGGTATATTATGGCTAAGGAAATTTGCAAAGGAAAAGGAAAAGGAAATGAAAAATTCATGAGTCATTAATTGGCATTTTATTTATAAAAATATTGGCAAATAGGAGAAAAGGAAGGTGAAAGGTCACAGATTGCATGTGAGAAGGAAAATGAAGGAAAATAATAGAAAATGAAAAAGTAGAGTCCTCATTTATAAAAAGGCTTCTGAGGATCAGTGGAAAATACTTGGTCAATTCAGTCTTGGAGCTCTCATTATTCTATATCTCTATCATACACTTGAGCACTTAGAGTATTCTTGGAGCACTCTTGGAGAGTGTGGCATATTTATTGATTTGGATCAAGAAAGAAAAGGAAGAGCAAGAAAGCATAGAGGACATCAGGATCAACATCTACAACAGGTTTTGAGTGCATGTACCGAGTTGCATGTATGATTTCCTCACTAGTTTTTGCATGCATGGTATTGCCTATGGTTTCTTGATTATGATTTGTCATGGGCATGGAGGATGGTCTGGATTGATAGTGGATTTGCCTAGCCTTTCCATTTCATGGATAGCCATGGTGATTGTGGGTTTATTTCAATCGATTGTTTTCTGGTTGGTTCTCATGGTTCCTTTAGATATTAGGTTGAGTTATTAGTTCCTAGAGCCTTGGTTGGAAAAACTCTCTGGAGCCCGAGGGATAACTGTTGGGTTGAGTTACTAGTCCTGGAGCCTTGTTTGGACAAACACTCTAGTTCCCTAGGTGGGTTGAGTTACTAGTCATGGAGCCTTGGTTGGAAAAATGCTTTTGAGCCCGGGAACAACTGGGATTCAGTTACTAGTCCTGGAGCCTTTGTTGGAACAAACACTCTAGAGCCCTGGAGCAACCTGGATAGAGACCAATCTGTGACAGTTTGGATGTTTGAATGTGAGGTGGAATCACTAGTTGAGGGTTGAGGTGGTTTGGCCTCTGGAAGCCCTAGATTGATTATGATTGATGTATTTGATTAAGTCACACATTCATGCTTGGAATATGGCATGGGGGTGACTAGTTGAAGTGATATTTGGTTCAGTCATGTCTATGGTTGGGTGGAATGTGGAAGTCCCATTCTGGGTTGGTTTTTACATTCATTACTGAAAGGTTCAATGCCTTGTTATTTGATGAGTATAAGAACTTGTTTATATATGGATTCTATTGTTAATTCCTCCATGGCATTTCCGTTGGTATTATGTTAGTTATAAGCAGGTATTGTGAGAGTGATAAGGTATGGCTCTCTCAATGTTTTTACTTGTAAATAAATGCAGAATGTATGTATGGTAAAATTTATTGTATGATAGCTTATGAAGTAGGGGAGAAATGCTTCTCAGCCATTCCTAGATAAGAAAGAGACCCATTTGTTTAAATATGTTGTTTATACCTATAGATGCTATGTTTGTGACATGTTTGAAAAAATGCATGTCATGGCTTGGTCGGGTCAGATTAGTTTCGGTTAATGTGATTGCCTCCATATGTTTTTTTTAATGTTATTTACCCTCTCCTGAAGTTACATTAAGTTCTGGGCAACGACCTGGGCTTAGGGGTTGAAAATGTGGCACAGATCCCAGAGCTACAGGCGAAAAATTCATTGTTTGGGCCTTAACCGATACCTTTTCAAGGCTAGCCCATTGCTATAGGGTCTATATCCACTCCCTTTCCCTTAAAAGACCGAAACTAAGCCTCAAAGGGGCTAATAATTAGTCCCCCCTCAGGGAACAGGGCCCTCGAAGGTTGGGTTACCTCTTGGGGATGTAAATGATGCAGTATAAGGTGTTTTTTTGGTGTTTCCATTGGTACCACTTCCTTAAGGTCATATAGGAGGTTGCATCTCATATTAGTAGCCTCTTGTCACATGTTTACCCTAGTTGGACGGTTACTTGGGTAGATGTGGGAAGAGCGTGTTACATGAGTGCATCTACATGAAGACATGTTATGGAAACATAATCACACTTGTGTTATTCCTTAGTTTTTTGTATTTGAATAAGATAACTCACTTACTTAAATTAAGTTCCATTTCTAGGTAGAAATAATAATGCAATTTGACTATGTTCTTCATGCCACATGAAACATTGAATTGAGGTTTTTTTGAGCCATTTTAATCATCCAATGGCCTCTTTATCATGCCAGATAGGTGTCTCAACGTACTGGAACTTTTTTCCACCTTTTCATGTGCTTAAGTCAGCCTCACTACTTCAAGAACTACACTAACCTTGGATTATGCTATAGATTGTCACATAAGCTACATAAATTGCCATTTTCTACAATATTTACACATTAGTCTAATTTTATAAAGAAAACATATAAAACCATATAAACATTTGACTTATCATCTCTATGTACCTTTGTAGCTCAGATAATATTGTTCCTGTGAAATATGACAAGATGATGTAAATTCGGTTGATTCTAAAGGCTTCTACGAGGTATAAGTGATAGAACTAGAGTAGGAAACTGACAAAAATATATTAATTCCTAGTCCCAACAGGTGGTATCTTCAGGGATCATTTGGGATTGTTTATGTACATTTTTTCAAGGTTTATGAGATATAAAAATAACAAATAAATAGAATCGAAAGTCCTAGAAGAAGCATTATTGATTGCCTAGAATCAACGCTACACCAAACTTATGGTGGAGGGATTTTCTCAACTTGTTATTAATATGATCTAAAAAATTCCACATGGCACCTAGATCAACAAAATATCTTGCAATTGGAGACTTGATATCCTACTCATTTGAGTAGCATCAGTCTGTTCTTCCATTTTGATGACCATCCCTACTCACATGAGAAGAATTAGAATAAAATTGTAGATAGGTTAGCCAAGCATGGATGTGTCTCATCAGCTTCCTCATGGAAATCCTTTGAAGACTCTCCCCTCAATCAAGAATTTTAGACCATAGCTTAACAGTTCAAATCTCTGTGACCTATATCTTTCTATCTTATTCCTTCATTCTTTTTGTCTATATATCTCAATCTATATTGCCTATGTGGCCCGATTTTTAGTTTTTGGTTCTCACTTTTTATATTAACAAGTAGAAATATGTCCTCTGCTCTTTTCAAAAGGCTTAGATTTTGGGTCTAGTCACGGAATAAAGGGAGAAAATCACAATCATGCAATAATATCACATTTAGAAGGCCTGGTATAAGGGTAGTTTTGATAAACTTGACTTGGTCATAGAGTCAATTTATTTTTGATGATTTGCAGGCTCGAGTTTTTGATAACCCATGGTAATCTAATGTTATGTATCCTAATTAAAGGCATGATGAATCCACTGTAATATTCCTTTTGGCCATTGTATGTGCATGATAAAAGGGGGAGGAGGCTATAAAAATGTTAAATAATTTGAATGGTGACAGAATGAAATTATTGGTTGTTTCTCACTATATGTAACCCATATTGGGTGAACCACGTAATTTTTGTTTCTTATGAATTTTTCATGATTTTTATTTAATTGTTTTTCCTATGGAGATCTGAAATAGTGTGTGAAAACCCTAGAGTTTTTAGTTCAAGTTGTAAAGCCTAGTCATAGGTAGGGTGTATTACCCAAGGTTGTTGTAAGATATATAATTCAGGAATAAATTTTAACAGTGAAACAGTAGATGATGACTGTGTTGTGAAACCGACTCGAAAAATAGAAGAAAAGAGATATCAACGCCTTAGAAATGAGCCACTTCGAGGGGCAACCTCCAATACATTACATAAATGAACAATTCTTGGATGATCCAATTTACAAAACCGCCTTTCTATATATAGGAGTCCATGGGGCCATAATGTAATCCTAGTGGGCCACAATGTAATCCTAGCCGACCTAACAATAATAATTTAAGGGCACAATAATAACAAAATGGGGTTACAAGGGTACAATAATAACAATAAGGGGGTTACACTAACAACAATAAGGGACTATACTAGTAATATAGGGACCTAACATGCCCCTCTCCTTTAAAAAAGTGTTGTCCTCAATGCTTGAGTAGCTCTGGGTGCTTCTGTATAAAATTCTCATCCTCCCATGTAGAATCTTCAGTGGGTAAGTTCTTCCACTTGATGAGATACTCTGAAATTGATCGATTTCGTAGCTGTCGAGTTCTTGTTTCCATGACTGCTTCAGGTTCCAATATGATTTTCCCTTCCTCATCAAGTTCTGGAAATATTGTTTGAGCTGGAATATTTTCACCTATAACCTTCTTTAAGCATGAAACATGGAAAACTGGATGTACTCGCGAAGAAGCAGGAAGCTCCAATTTGTATGCCATAGTACCAATCTTTTGCAACACCTTGTAAGGACCATAGTACTTTGACGATAATTTATTATCCTTCTTAGCTTGCTTGAGGGACATTTGTTTGTATGGTTGTAGCCGTAAAAATACCCAGTCTCCTACATCAAAAATTCTCTCGCTGCAATGTTGATCTGCCTGTTGTTTCATTCGATTTTGTGCCAAATTCAGGTTTTCCTTTAAGAGTTGGAGAACTTCTTGTTGATGCTCGATGTGATCTTCCATTGCTTGAACCTTTGAATTTTCTCTTAAAGATGATGTGATGGATGGTGGATGATATCCATAAAGTGCCATAAATGGGGTCATTTTTGCTGTAGTATGGAAGGAAGTGTTATACCACCATTCAGCGAGAGGTAACCACTTGACCCATTGTGTTTGTTTATCGGATACAAAACAACGAAGATATCCTTCCAAAAATTTATTTACTATCTCATTTTGACCATCAGATTGAGGATGATAAGATGAGCTATGAGCTAATTGAGTACCCAAACAAGAAAACAACTCCGTCCAAAAATTTCCAGTAAAAATGGGATCTCTGTCGCTCACAATAACCCTTGGGCTTCCATGTAGCTTTTGAATTCTATCCATAAATGTAGTAGCAACTGTACTTGCTTTAAATGGATGAGATAATGCACAAAAGTGTGCATACTTGGTAAGTCTATCAACTACCACCATGATGACACTCTTTCCTTCGGACTTAGGTAAGCCTGTGATAAAATCCATTGAAATCTCCTCCCAACGTTGACTTGGAATGGATAAAGGTTGTAGAAGTCCCGGGGTCTTAATTGTTTCCACTTTATTCTGCTGGCAAACCAAACATTCCGCCACAAACTTTTGAATATCGGATTTAAGGCCATCCCAAAAAAATTCTTTCTTCACCCTGTGGTAAGTTTTTAAAAATCCTGAGTGTCCTCCTAAAGGAGAAGTGTGCAATTCCAGAAGAATATTTTGTTTTAGTTGAGAATTCTTACAAAGATATAAGCGATCTTTGTACCATAAGGAATCATTTTTCCAACTAAATGTATCAGATGTACTAGGATCTTGCTGCAACTTTTGAATGAGTGTCCATACATCTTTGTCCTTCTTCCATTCCTCTCTTGCTTCGGTTATCCAATCTGGTTGAATAATAGAAATGGCACAAAGCAATGCTTCCACCTCTTCATTCTTTCTTGAGAGTGCATCTGCAACAACATTAAGCTTTCCTTTTTTGTAGATTATTTCAAAGTCATAACCCAACATCTTTGTGACCCATTTTTTCTTTTCTTCTGACGATAGTCTTTGTTCCAAAAAGTGTTTAAGACTATCATGATCAGTTTTTACCTTGAAGTGTCTTCCCATTAGGTAAGTTCGCCATTTCTTTAGTGCATGTAGTATTGCTAACATTTCCTTCTCATAAATAGGTTCTGTAAATACTTTCCTTTGATTGGACGACTTTCAAAAGCAATGGGTCTTCCTTCCTGCATTAAAACTGCACCAATTCCATTTCCTGAGGCATCACATTCCACAATAAAGGTTTTTGTGAAGTCTGGTGTAGCTAAGACCGGTGCTAGGCACATTGCCTCTTTAAGACGTTCAAAGGCCATAGTTGCTTCAGGAGTCCATGAAAATGCATCTTTCTTCAATAATGTTGTTAGAGGTGCTGCTATTCTCCCATAATTCTTAACAAACTTGCGATAATACCCTGTTAACCCGAGAAATCCTCGCAACTTCTTTATGGTTGTGGGGAATTTCCATTCCTTAATGGTTTTAATTTTGTTAGGGTATACTTTAACACCCTCGTGAGATACAATATGACCCAGATATTCCACCTCTTGTACTCCAAAGAAACATTTGGATTTTTTTGCATATAATTGTTTCTCCTGCAATAGTTTGAGCACCCTATCAACATGTTCAACATGATCCTTCCAAGACCTGCTGTAGATTAGTATATCATCAAAAATACTAGCACAAATTTTCTAAGGAAGGGTTTGAAAATGGAATTCATCAACCCTTGAAATGTAGAAGGTGCATTGGTAAGGCCAAAGGCATGACCAAAAATTCATAATGACCCTCATGAGTTCGAAATGCTGTTTTTGGAATATCTTCAGTCTTCATTCTAATTTGATGATATCCTGAACGAAGATTCAACTTGGTAAAATAAATTGCTCCATGTAATTCATCCAATAATTCATCAATCACAGGAATGGGAAATTTATCTTTAATGGTGAGCTTATTGAGCTCCCTATAATCCGGACACATTCGCCATGATCCATCCTTCTTGTGTACCAATACTACAGGAGCAGAGAGAGAACTTTGACTAGGTTGAATTATACCCGCCTCTAACATTTCTGCAATCATACGTTCAATTTCGCTCTTTTGGAAGTAAGGATATCTATAAGGCCTGATGTTTGGAGGAACACTTCCTGGAATCAAATAAATAGCATGATCATGATCACGAATAGGTGGGAGTCCTTTGGGAGTTTCAAACACCTTGGAATGATTGTCCAAGACTTGTTGGAGATCTGCAGAAATAGATGATTTTGATGTCGGAACTTCTAGTGATCATAATTGTGCAATTATGCCTCATTGTTCTTTCTTTAGAAGCTTTGTCATGACATTAGAGCATATTATCCTTCCTAGCTTCCCTTCAATACCCCGTAATTCGACTTCCTTTCCTTCTGAAAAAAATTTCAAGAAAAGTTCTTGAAAATTAAAAGCTACCGTCCCCAAAGATTGTAACCATTGTACTCCTAGTACAACATTAGCACCTCCCATAGGAATGGAAAGCATTAGACTATTCAATACATATTCCCCCATGGTTAGCTTGATATTATGGCATTTTCCAGAGAAATTTATAGTTCCTCCATTTGCAACCATCACTTGACATTTTGGTGCTGGGTATAGGAAACAATTTAATTCCTTGGCTACCTTACAATGAATAAAATTATAGGTGCTACCTGAATCAATCAACACTATTACCTTTTTCTTCTTGATATGTCCTTCTATCTTGAGAGTTTGAGGAGTGGTAATTCCTGCCAGTGCATTACACGATATGGTCGGATTCATTTCTTCCTCTTATAGGGTTGGTTCCTGGTGTATATCCTCTTCTTGTTCATTTTCTTCTTCCTCTTCACAATCTATGTAAAATAATTTCTTCTCAGCACACTTATGACCTTTAGTGTATTTGCTATCACAACTGTAGCAAAGCCCTTTTTGCTCTTTTTTCTTCCAATTGTTGTGGTGTCAACCTTGTAGGTTGTGGAAATCTAGGCGTAGCAACACTTCCTTCTTTATAGAATTGAGTGGTAGGCTTCCTTGTTGCCATAATTTTACATTCAACTTTTCTTGCCAACTTGAATGCCTTCTCCAATGAATCAGGTTCCAGAACGCGAACTTCATGTTCAATGTTATCCTTTAAAGTGCCTATGAAGAGATCAATCCTGTAATCCTCTGGAATATCAGTTACCCTTAAATTCAATTTTTGGAAGTCCTCAATGTGCTGCCCCACTAAACCCTTTTGTTTGAGATTTATCAATTGGCTAAAGAAGGTGTTGCTCTTTGTATCCTCATAATGTGCTATCATTTCCTCCGTAAAAAATTGACCAAGTGACAATTTTTTTACGGGAGCAAAGCCATCGATACCATACAAATGTATTTTGTTCTAAATGTAAAGTTGCAATGCGTACCTTTTATGTGTTTTGCACGTTATGGAGATCAAAATATTGCTCCATCTGTAGTATCCATGTTACAGGATCCTTTCCATCAAACTTCCTCATATCCATTTTTGGAATATGGTGGTTCTTCCAGCCAACATTAGAGTTTATGAAATCACGATTAACATTGATTTTGTTCTCATCATGAGGTTCTTCTACTATCTTTTCACCATTAGGAAACATTTCTTGTATCAACTTTGTCAAACCTTCGATGTATGTTTTTAGATCATTCTTCATGTTTTCCATGTTGTATTTCATGTCATCCATCTTAGCTTCCATGCCAGCTTCCATGCCATCCATCTTAGCTTCCACGCCATCCATCATAGCTTGCACGCCATCCATCTTAGCTTCCATGCCTTTCTTCAAAACTTCCATTTCATTTTTTGTTGCTCTTTGCGAGAGTGAAATTTGTTGCACTTGCTCTTGTAATTTTGATAGATCATGTTGCAATTCTTCATCTTCATGAGTCATAGTAGAGCCTTCTGAAGGCTTAATGGGTGTTAAATTATTTTTACGGGGCATATTTTAGAACCCAATACTGATATCTATTCTACAATATGCCCTTGGAATCAATTCAAATTGATTCTTCAAACAAGACTTATGCAATTTGGAAAAAAAATACACACCTTTTTTCTTGCTTTTGAGGAGCTCGATATTGAAATTGGATTATCTCTGTGATTGTAGCACTTAAATATTTGAATTTAAGTACCAACGTAGCCCTCGGAATTATCTTTCGAATGCCATAGGTCTGACCTGATTTGGATTCTCCAAGACAAAGTTGTGTCCAATCTCCCACAATGACCTAATTATGGACTGATTCAGTCGAGCTAACTTGTACGACTTGCCACATGTCACTGTTTCATCCTTCATCTCTAAAATTGATAGCCCATAAACTACAGTCTGTGTACTTGCAACCGCTTTTTACAGCAATCTGATGCCCAGAGAGAGAGTTATTGAACTTTTCCCACGATCACCTCTTTGAGATGAAATTCAGGAGCTTGAAAAAGCACTACCTTCCACAGATCATATCTCCAAAATATTGCGAACCAAGCTCTGAAATTTTTTGACGAATTTTCTCAGGATTGCAGCTTCGCACCATATGAATTTCAGATTCTGAACCTTCGTATAAAAAAAGTTATAGCGCAAATTCACAATGACCTGTTAGGAATGGGAGCTGAAAAAAGACCTAACTTCCTGAGATCATATCTATAAAATATTATAGAACCAAGAAGCTCTAAAATTTTTAGAAAATCTTCCTCGGGATTTTGGCTTCGCACCCTAAAAATTTCAGCTTCTGAAACTTCGTAGAAAAAAAGTTATAGCGAAAATGCCACGATGACCTGTTTGGAGCAGCGAAACCCTAGAATCCAAAGCTCTGATACCAAATGTTGTGAAACCAACTCCAAAAAGAGAAGAAAAGAGATATCAACGCCTTAGAAATAAGCCACTTCGAGAGGGAAACCTCCAATACATTACATGAATGAACAATTCTTGGATGATACAATTTACAAAACCTCCTTTCTATATATAGGAGTCCATGGGGCCATAATGTAATCCTAGTGAGCCACAATGTAATCCTAGCCGACCTAACAATAATAATTTAAGGGCACAATAATAACAAAATGGGGGTTACAAGGGTACAATAATAACAATAAGGGGGTTACACTAACAACAATAAGGGACTATACTAGTCATATAGGGACTTAACAACATCAAAAATCGTGCATACAGAGAGAGTAAGGATGATGTTGTGTAATGAGTCACTTGAATAGATATTAGAATTGGTAGGTGTACTGGTATAATATTTAGGGTTATTCTATTGCATGACACTTTCCTCAGTTAGGCATACAATATGTAGGGTGGTGGTGCATGGAATTGAGTATGATTAACTTATGGAATAAAGCACTTGAATAGGTATGAGGGTGGTAGGCGTACTTGTATGATAGCTTCAAGGGGGAGTGTAAAATATCACAATGTAAACTCGACTTAGTCATAGATTCAATTTAGTGTTGGTGGTTTATATGCTCAAGAGTACAAATATTGACATAAGAAAACACCTAGCATTTCCCTATCTATGTATCTGATATTGAGTGAACCACACAAATTTTGTCTCGTAGAAATTTATCATGTTTTGTGTTTATTTGTGCGCCTATTATATTCTATTCTTTCTCTCTTTTTTTATAACACCTGTTAGATTTACCAAGGGGGGTGGGGAGGGGGAGAAGGGAAACAATCCATCCTATCCTCCACCTAGAAATTCCAATTAATGTACATGAAATGCACTATATAATACCAAATCGAGCTCTTAATTTCCATGGATACGAAGGGGAATACTACTAGGAAAACTCTTTCTGCATTCTTGTTTTCTTTGAGCCTCAACATTACTATTTTGGTGTGGAGTGGGAAACTAGCCACCCTATGTTCGATTTTTTTGAAAGAGTTATTGTTTCTCTTTTGTTGGTAAGGGATGCCCTAAGTCCTCCTAACCTATCCTTCCCTATGCATGAGAATCTTTCCAAGAATTTCACTACTTCTCTATTGAAAGGAGCTGCAAGACACCACCAATATTTGAATATTTATTTATTCGAGGTGGTAAATAGTTCATGGCATGCTAGTACCAATTTAGGGCTGCGGCTTGGTGCTTCATAGCTCCATTACTCTTTCCACCTTGGTGGTGCTAGGAATCAGGTTCTTCTTTCTACCCACTAGTCCTGGTCTTTTCCCTCCCTTTCGACTTAGATCTATAAAAAATTGGTTACAATTATTTATCCTACTCAGTATAAAGGCATAGATGGTATTATTCATTGCACTATCTATGATTTTGGTTATTGCATCACTCTCTTTACATGGCGACACTTTGAATTTTAGTTTGTACAAGCCCATTTTCAACACTACCCTAAACATTGGTCCTTTGCCAATAACACCTAATCTAAGCACTGGTATCATTGTTCCTATATTAATTAACTACCTTAAAGCTCATGTATGCTCTCTTTTTCCTAATCCAACTCAACTTTGTTAGACCTATATATTTCCATTCATTGTCTTGACACCCCTTTGTGTTATATCTCCTTGTTTTCATTTAGGTAGCGTAGTTGAGATAATCTCTCCCCTACGCACTCCCGCTACTCCTTTTATTATTCACTATCATTCGATATTTACCATTATTCCTCACCAATGCATGAGAAGAAATATTGGCTCCTCTAGTAGAGCTAAAGAGATATTTCAAGATAGCTCCCATGCTCACTATGCGGTGCATAAGTTCTTTGACCATACTCTGAAGCCTATCCAACATGCAATCAACTAGGGTTCTATTGAGGAAATGATAAATAGAAATGAGCACAACGATGAAGAAATCATTTCATTAGTGTTTGAGTCCCTCCTTATTCATGCCACACTCGAGGAAGACAGAATCAATACCTATGTACTTTATAATCATATCAACATATAAAAAATGTCATTGGAAAGGCTCTATAAGACAAAGAGGAAAACAAAATAAAGTTATCTCTTCAATTCAATGCCATTCAAGTGGAAAATTGGTAGATTTTCCTTGAAAAAAAGGACATGGCTCTCTGGTTAGCACAAATTGAGACCATCTTCACTAAGGGAAAGGGTCCTGCTTTACCCAGAACACCAAAGGCTCTAATTGATGTTTCAACTTACACTTAACCTATTACATGGCATATGTGTTAATTTACTACAACTACCTATTCAATGGCATCTGTTTTCATTTACTTTATTCACTATCATCCCATATTTACCATTATTCCTCGCCAATGCATGAGAAGAAATATTGGCTCCTCTAGTAGTGCTGAAGAGAGATTTCAATATAGCTCCCATGCTCGCTATGCAGTGCATAATTTCTTTGACCATACTCCGAAGCATATCCAACATGAAATCAACTAGGGTTCTATTGAGGAAATGATAAATAGAAATGAGCACAGTGATGAAGAAATTATTTCATTAGTATTTGAGTTACTCCTTATCCATGCCACACTCGAGGAAGACAAAATCAGTACCAATTTACTTTATAATCATGTCAACATATAAAAAATGTCATTGGAAAGGCTCTAGAAGAAAAAGAGCAAAACAAAAGAAAGTTGTCTCTTTAGCTCAATGCCATTCAAGTGGAAAATTGGTAGATTTCCCTTGAACAAAAGGACATGGCTCTCTGGTTAGCACAAGTGGAGGCCATCTTCACTAAGGGAAAGGGCCCTGCTCCACCCAGAACACCAAAGGCTCCAATTGATGTTTCAACTTACACTTAACCTATTACATGGAATTTGTGTTAATTTACTACAACTACCTATTCGATGGCATATGTTTTCATTTACTACAAATACTTTAATTACATTTAGGGGAATATAGTTATCTTGGACTTGTTGTCGTTGCGACCAACACCATCCAAAATTTTTCTCACAGTTGAATTTTGGATCCTACTAAGGAACTTATGATTTTTCGCTCTATGTTTTCACCATGATTGTTTGATGTTTTGCAAAGTGTTAATGTCTTCTTCCTTGTTTTAAATTTTCGAGTCACTTGTGCACACATGCTTAGCATTTGATGAGTTTATGAGAAAAATTCCTTTATGAAAGCTTGAAAAGGCATAACACTTTCCACCAAGACAGTGCATGTTCAATGTTCACCTGATTTAAACAGTCAATGTGCACTTTTATTGACAACCCCCCTCATAATGTTGCATTTGTACTTCTATTTTGGTGAGTTTTCTCAACACTCTATTTTTCACACTTTTGCTTTCATGAGTGTCACTTCACATTTGTGGTTGTCATTTTCACTTTCTTTTACTTTAATAAGGGGAATTTTCGTATTATCTTCGCTCTGGCATGTTTCTCTTTCAAGGTCATTCACATTTTGTAAGTGCCATCTTATGGTTTCTCCATGTTGCAAGTGCCCCTTTTGTGATTTTCACTCTTGCATGTGTCACACCTTCTGACATCAAGAAAGTTAGTTTTTGTGCATTATTTTGCATTACATAATCTTACATATCATTATAATATGTGCAAGACACATTCCTACAATGTAGTGCACTGTTTGGTCACAATCAACATAGTTGTCGTAACTTGTGTTCTAAGTTTCATAATGTGTCATTTCAATTGTCGCACTTAGACATAAGTGTTTCTTTGTTATCGTTTCAAGGAGTGATTGTCATTCATGAGTCCTGTGTATTATTTTGGCTTCTGTTGATGGATTTATGTGTTTTATCCAATTTTGAGTCATGTACGGATATGTTTCCCTCTTTTACTTTATTGATCATACATTTAGCCATTCCAGATCCCTTCTTCGTCCTTTAGCCCAGTGAAAGTTTTGAAGCCTTTATCCCTCTTATCGAGTGTGAATATCAACCTATCCATAGGCCTAAATGATCTAATCCTACTCCCAATATTGGTGCAATAAGTCCCTCTCAATATTACCTCATTTCTATTGCACATTATGATCCTCCCGAAGGCAGTCACTTGATCCTTCTTGCTCATACTGCCACAATTCACTTAGTTTTGATCACCTCTTAATTACATGACACATATAGCACTCCTAGCTAGACATATGGACCTATTTCACATTTTTTTAGAGGAAAAGCATGCAATGAAAAGATCTACCTATCCTCCTAGTGTAGTAAAAACCCTCCTAGGCTAAGTGGCATTATCCCTATGGCCTCTTTCAATGAAAATCACACTCAAAATGGTCAAGAACCCAATGTTTGGTAAAATTTCACTAGAATATAATGAAAAGCATACCAAAAATACCCAAAGACCCATTTTTGAAGAAAATTGTGATTTCTCTTAAGCATCCTCTTCCGTTGAGCGCATGGCGCAGTCCCGAAGGCCAAAGCGTCACCCTTCCACTTTCCCAATGTGCTCTAAACCCAAGCTTGGCATAAATTCTTCCTCTATAGTGCATCTCACAATAGGGAAGGTTGAAGGAAGCCTCATTTCCACCTTTGACTAGTCAAACTATGCCCTCTTTAAAGCTTCCTTTCTCTTTGAGCACATAGAGCAGTCCTGAAGGCTGAATATGTCACCTTCCTCATTCCCAATGAGCTCATGTTCCATAAGCCTTCCTTTGAGTGGATGTTGTAGTAGAAAAGGATTAAGGATTCCTACCCTCACCCTTGACTTGTCAAATTGTGCTTTTATTGTTTCCTCTCTTTTCTTTGAAGCACATGGCACAAGCTTGAAGCATAAAGCTGTCCACATTGTACCTTCGGCTTCTACACTATGTTGGTCTAGGGAGAGCCCATTCTCATAATGAACGACACAATAAAAATGAACAGTGGAGCCTTCCTAAGCCACTGATGTGTTTGAATGCACCCTATTAATCAATCCTTCATATTTTCACCCTCTTACATGCTTATCATGAGTAGATCATTCCATGAGCTACGTAGTGATAGAATGTATTTCTTACTAACTGATTTTTCCTTGCCATGAAATAAATTCATTAGTAGTATTACTATATTATCACGACAAGGTAATGCTAAAGGAATGTAGTAAGGAGGATGAGCAAATAACACCTGCAAAGAAGAGACACAAAGAAGAACAATCAGGAAGACATGAAGGATATGATGGACTGAGATAGAAAGGAAATTGCATGATGACTCATAGGATTTAGATATTTATCAAACACCCTTTGTGTAGGTTTTAACCTTGTACAGAAATTATCTACGAACAAATATTTAAAACAAAAAATAAACAATAGTGAGAGCATAAAACATAAAACAGATAAACTCAGAGATTTTCCCCTGGATCCCAAATCGGGATGACCAGCTTGATTTTTCATTATATTCCTTTTAGTGTTACAACACATATATATATATATATATATATATATGCCGAAGCATACATAAACCTCAATCCATTAACCCTGGATTAGAACATAACCATAGTTCCCTTGACCGGATCTACAAAATACCAGGAGCCGAAAACCATCATGCCCCAAAACCATGTGCAAACCCATGCACAAAACCATGGGTGGGTCCGCCCACCAAAAAATAAGGAACAAATTTTTTTTCCCGAGGCGCTGCCCCGGACCTCGAACAAGGGGGGATGCTTCCCCCCCTATGACCCCCCTGCTGCGCCTGACGCAATGTACAGGGGGGCTATTGCCCCCCTTGTGACCCCCCCGCGCGTGACTAGTCGTGGAAAGAATATAACACATACCCAACACTTTGGAGGGTGAACATGAGAAAAAATGTTAATCTTTCATGAATATGAAGCATATATTACATCCACCATCAATAATGAAAAATGAAGCGACAAGGAAGACAACTTGTCATTGCCACCTCATCATAAATTCTATGTCACCATTGCCAAGTTGTGACATGTACAAATTTCATCATAATGGTCAATATGTGTTGATGTTTCATGGAACACCATCATGTGGAATGTAATGATGTGTATTCAAGGAAAAGGATAAAATGTAATGAGCGGAAGTCCAAGAGTCATGTGGAACATGAAGATTCAAATAGTCATATATGGGAAAAGTTTTTATAGAAGTCCAAAAATTATTTAGAAATTCAAGAGTTATTTATAAATCCACAGGACACACTAGAAGTCCAAGAGTCATGAGGATAGTACAAGATTAATGAAGATATAAAAGGTAATTCCTCTTGTTATAAAAGAAACCTCGTAACTCAAAGAAAAGGCTTTTGGGCGCTTGAGAGTTGGAGAGTTAGTCTTGGCTTCTCTACTTGGAATAGGAGAGAAAACCATTCATTGGATAAGCAAGAAGTGAATTAATGTTCCACTATTGGAATTAGTGTCCCATTAATGTAACTATGTACTTGGATATTTCACATTATAGTTGAATTTAATGAGCCAACACATATTCATGCATGTATCGCAAATATTTTAGGACTACTCTTGAGATGTTTATGGTATATGTTGTTTTCATATGTACTTAAGAAATTGAACTATTTCGGTGGCTTTGGTGGTTAACCTATTGAACATGTGTAGTATTTTATTATAATCGCAAAATATTTTGTTATGGTGGTCAGGCCGATACTTTGGATGGCGCTCCTACTCCAAATGGTGTTAGGTCTAGTTAGGGTTTCACATCCGGGAGACTCCCTATATGTTGGCAATATCTAGCACCATTAACATTTTGGCACTAGAAGGAGGGCCAAATGAAAATTTATTCCCATTGATTTTTTTTTTAATCTCTTATATTAAGTGGATCTTTCCCAAATCACAATCCTCAGATGTTTTGATAAGAAGATTGATTTTACCATCCCTATAGAATCATTCATGACTTTTCTCAATTTGAGTTTGATGGAGAGAGTGAACTAACTGTCCTCGAACACTTCTTTGAATTTATGCATTTTTATCTCTCAAATGGAATATATTGTAAATATATGATGGCTAGGTTGTTCACCCTCACATTTGAAGGTTGAGTTAAGAAATGGTGTTATACATTACTTTTTGCTTCTATCCATTCAATTGAGCAACTTGTTTAAGGGGCTTCGTGAAACCTTTCATATGTATGATTATCAAGATGTATATGATAGAACCGATTTTCTTAGAATGGAACTTGGTGAATCTGCAAAGTGTTTTATTAATCAATTTCTTCACCTTTGCTATGAATTTTCCGAAGGAATAGTTGATTCAGATTTCATTATTGAAAAAATTCAAAATATAATTCTACTCTCTTTCAGATCTTTTGAATCTGAACCCTTGGATGATTCTCTCTTCCCAAATTTGGCTAACCATGATATAAATCAATATTTCGAGGAGGAACCTATTATTCCTTTTTTCCTTATCATCCTCCTTTTTTAATTTTAATTTTGGTTCCCACTAGTGATGATGTTAAAGTTGGGAGATCTAAAAATCAAATTGTTGATCTAACAATTCAACCTCCCTCCAATTCTTATGCTTCAGATTCTATGGGGGATAATGTGGAATGGTTCAATAATTGCATGGAACCCCAAGTGAAAGTTCATCCCTTGGGTTTTCAAGATCATATTAACACACATAATTCCAATCTTGAATCTAATCCAAAATAAAACTTGATTGTATCTAGGGAAAATTTAAAATCTCTTTCATCCATATTTCATGATTCCTTGTTTCATTATCTTCTTGTTTCACCTACTTCAACTCATAATTATGTTCAACATGTTGTTTCAAATGGTATTAAAGATGAGGTAGTTTTATTTCACATGTAGAGGTCCAGCAAAGTGTTGAAGGTATGTGTTATATTTACTCCCTCTTTCAATACTATAATCTTAACTTTCTTGTTGATCTCTTATCTTTTACCCTTAATAACCTAGCAAATGAATTTTAACCTTGCATCCAAGTTGAGACTTTGGATAACCATCACTATGACATCCTTCTTTCCATTAATACATATGGTGGTGAACATTCAAGTCTATCATATGATATATGCTCTTCTTCTGAGGGCATGGATTTGTAATGTCTCAATTTGAAATCTATTTCTCATAGTTTACAATCTCCATTTCTGAATTCGGATGATATTTTATTTTAAATAACCTTGAATATTAATGATCTTGAATCTTCTTTAACTCATACATCCTTGGATGAAAAATCTAAAGTGGCAATTTTTCAGGTTCTTGAATCTTTGTAAGATCCTAGTCAATCTAAGTGTCATATCGGTAATGCCTATCTTTAACCATTATACAGATGACAATGATGTTGATCCGTTGTTCTTTCAAGTTCAATCTGATTTAAGTACAATTTTTTATCCTCCTCTTGGGTCTTTCAATCGTGATTCACCTCTAGAAAACTATTCATTGTACCCAAATATGTTTGATAATTTTGTCACACCAGAATCCCCCTTAAACCCTTCGATCTTTATCTATATTATCATGGTTTCAGTTAGGTATAGGATGGTGTGATACTACAATCAGAGGATGAAAAGTTGAATCTATTATTCATGATCTATTCAATTGTAAATCTTCCGTAAGTCAAGAGGAAGATGTTCCAAACATGAATAATCAAGGGATTGATGTATTTGAATCTTATATCCATAAAAAATATGATGTGTTTAATCCTAACTATGACCCAACCAATGGAATTTATATTTTTTTGATTGATACATCATATTATAGTGGTGCATGTCTACATATTGATGTTTCTAAGCCATAAAAATTTGATGATCCACCATCAAAAATCTCTGAGATCTACCGGGAAGTCAAGGAACTTTAGCTCATGTTGATAGTTATGTCAGGCTATCGCAATCCTGTTGAGATATCCAAACAAAATTGGATCCATATTTCACACATAATCCTTTCCTTAACATTCCTCTACTGGTTATGAGTTCATTCTTAAAGGAATTCCGATGTTTTCAAGTGGATCTTCAAGATATAATTTATGATCATATGAAAGGTTCTTGTTTTATTAGTTCCTTTTCATGTCAACCCCTTGAGCTAGATTGAGGTTTAGAGAGCATATATTTCGTGGATCCTTAGGATTTAAAGGCCTATCACTTTCTTTATCAAGATAAAGGTCATTTTGGGTTGAGGGATTTTTCTCTGTTAAAATATTCTAAATCTGATCATATTATTATCTTTTTCTTTCATATCATGAATATTATCATCTCCATGGCATATTTCCTTTTCTAGAGTAGTTGAAATTGCTTTAATCATTTAGCTGACCAAAGCCCTTGTTTTGATATAAGTATTGGGTTTGAGTTGTCACATGTTTATAATATTTTTCAACTTATTATTGTGATTGGTTTCCTAGATTCATAATGTCAAAAATTGTCTTGAATTCCCTAAGCTTTCTTATTGGTGACTTTGCATGTAAATGGATACAAAGGAAACCAATAGAGAATCGATAACCATGTATGTTAATCAACCAATTTGATCAAAATACCAAAGATTATCATTGTGATTCAAATGCATTAATTAAAAATTCATTTTCCCATAAGTCCCAAGGTATTCAAATTGGTTGTTTTGAATATCAAGATCTAATCGTTGAGTGGTTTGAGAAATCCTACTTGGAAATATCCTATGTGAATAACAAGTTGCGATCCTTTTTCATGTTTGAAAGAACTGAGAGCGTACACTCAATGTGTATTCACCAGTAGCATGCAAGGTTTGTATATTACACATTTCAAACAAGAAGGTAAAGTTTGAAACTGGATCAAACCAGTTAGAATAGAAAATAAGTTTTTCAATAAGAAAGACCTTTAGTCAATTGTGAAAGTTTTCAAAGTTCTTATCTTTTCTATTGCACATTATTATATAATACTTTTAATTTCTCATATATTTGTGGTTGTAGATTGAGAACGAAAATGGCTACATTGAAAATATCATTAAACCTATCCCTAACCTCCTAACTGATTAGGTTAGGAGTAGGCTTAGTTGCATTTAGTTTCCCTTGCACTGCATCCACCCTCTGTCCTGCTCTCCATCAAGTCTTTGTAATTGTTTGTTTTCTTAACTTGCATGTTTTTTTTACGTTCCGCCTTCATTTTTTTTCCTTTTGGTTTTGTTTCTTTTCTTTTTTATGTACTTAAAGAGGGAAATTGTGAAGATGAACAATGCTTGGGTAATTTGTTAGCTCTTTTCTATCTTGGGTTAACATATCTTTAAATTTAATGATGTATGAATGGAAAATATGGTCCACTTGAACGAAAATCCTTTGGTTGAACTATAAAGCTCGTATCTATTTGAGGATCGCCATTCCTCAACTAGGTACTGTAAGTAGATAGTGTTTTTCTTATTGTCCGGTTTAGTAGAGAGAGAATAAGGGGAAAATATAAAGCAAACAAATCAATATCAAAGGTTATATAAATACTTCTCTGAAGTGGCAGAATCCTCGGATCTCAATAATTCAGGATCCCTCTTCCACTTATTAAAAATAATAAGTGTCGAAGCATAGTCATATTACACAAATAAATAAAGGGTGAAAGAAGAGAAAGGCTTCCTTCACAAGGAGGTGATGCAAGTGACTTCCCTGGGGTACTATCCAGGCTCACTGGCGGTGATGCAATGCTTCTACTCTTGTAGTGACTCTGCTGGGGTACTATTCAGGCCTACTGGCAATGGAGAAACACCAGAGACGAAAATTCATACTCTAAATATCTTAAACTTGTTACATATATTACCCTTTCCTAGATTGAAACAATTATGAGTTGGAAAGCCTTGGAATATGTTTAAATGAGTAAGGAATCTAGGGGCCTATATCTCTAATCGGGTTAAGTAGGTAAGCTAAGGTAATCCACTAGATGAATCAATACTTCCTAAAATACTGAGACCTTGCACATAGAGAGTTAAACCTAAACATAGAAGCCGGAGTTCTAACAGTGCATCGCCAAGTGTTATCGCTGTGACCAACACCCTCCAAAATTTTTCTCACACTTGAATTACTAAGGATATTATTATCTGTTTCTTTATGGTTTCTCCATGATAATTTGATGTTTTGCAAATAATGTAAGTCTTCTTCTTGGTTTTAAACTGTCGAGTCACTTGAACGCATATGCTCATTCTTCGATGAGCTTATGAGAACACTTCCTTTATGCAATATTGAGCAAGCATAGATCCATCCAATAAGAAATTTCCTTTGTGATGTTCAAATCATGTCAATAACCAATGTGTGATTTTATTGACAACCCCTCTCACCGTGTTGGATTTGTAATTATATTTTGGTGAGTTTTCTCAACTTTCATCTTTTGCACACTTTCACTTTCACAAGTGTCGCTTCACATTCGTGGTTGTCATTTTGACTTTATTTTACTTTAATAAGGGGTGTTTTTGTATTATATTCTCTCTGGCATGTGTCACTTTCAATATTGATCACATTTTGAAAGTGATATCTTATGTTTTTCCCATGTCGCAAGTGTCCCTTTTGTGATTTTCCCTCCTGCATGTGCCACACCTTTGCACATCACCAAAGTTAGTTCCGGAACACTATTATGCATTAGATGGTATTACATAAAATTATAATATATGCTAGAAAAATTGCTACAGTTTATTGCACCTTGTGATCACATTCGTCATAGTTGTCATAACTTGTGTTCTAAGTGACAAAATGTGTATTTTCAACTATCACACTTACACATAAATGTCACTTTTCAGTCGTTTTGAGGTGTGGATGTAATTCATGAGTCATGTGTATTTTTCTGGCTTCTATTGATGGTTTTATGTATGTGATCCAAGTTTTGGTTATGTACAGATGCATTTCCCTATTTTTCTCTGTCAATCTCATACTTAGCCATTTTAGAGCCCTTCTTGGTCCTTTATCCCAGTGCAAGCTGTGAAGACTTTAGCCCTCTCATCGAGTGATAATATCAACCTATTCATAGGACTCAATGATGTAATTATACTCCCAATATTGGTGCAATAATTCCCTCTCAATATTACCTCAAATATGTTGCACATTATGATCCTCCCAAGGGCAGTCACTTGGTTCTTCTTACTCATACCCACTCACTTCAGTGGTTTTTGGTCACCTTTTCCTTACATGACACATAAATCACTCCTAGCTAGCAGAATGAACCTCTTTTACCTTTTTTCAGGGGAAAAACATGCAATGCAAAGATCCGCCTACCCTCCTAGTGCAGTGAAAACCATATTAAGTTAAGTGGATTTATTCTTATGGCCTCCCTTAATGAAAATTGCACTCCAAATAATCAATCACCCACTTTTGGGTAAAACTTAACTATACTAGGATGAAAAGTGCACTAAAAAGCAACAGTGAGCCCTTATTAATGAAAAATGTGATTTTTGTCAAGCCTCCTCTTCCTTTGAGCGCACGGTGCACTTCCAAAAGGTTGAAGCCTCAACCTTCCCCTTTCCCAATGCACTCTACACCCAAGCTTGGCCTAAACTCTTCCTCTAGAGTGGATGACATAGTAGGGAATGCTGAAGGAATCCTCTCTTCCACCTTTGACCAACAAAAATGCACCCTCTTTGAAGCTTCATTTCTCTTTGAGAATATAACACAGTCCTAAAGGTTGAACCTTTCACCTTCCCTCCTTCCCAATGTTCTCATGCACCCTAATTATCTGTTTAACCCTTGCTTTGAGTGCATGGAGTAGTAGGGAAGGCTGATGGATGCCTCCCCTCACCCTTGACTTGTCAAACTATGCTTTTAAGCTTTCCTCTCTTTTCTTCGGAGAACATGGTGAAAGCTTGAGGCATGAATGTTTCCACCTTGTCCCTTTGGCTTCCCCCAATACACTGGACCAAGGATATATCCTTCTAATAATTCATGGCACATTAAAAATGAATACGGTAGCCTTCCTAAGGCACTGAAGAGTTTGATTGTGCCCTCTTAATGAAGCCTTCCTCTTTCAACCCTCTCATATGCGTATCATGAGAAGATCATTAAATGAGCTAGGTAGTGATAGAATATATGTCTTAAGACTAATTTTTCCTTGCCATGAATGATATTCTTTCATCAGGGCACTATCTTTACACGACAAGGGGATGATCAAGGAAGATAGTAAATAGGATGAAAAAATAACACTTGTAGAGAAGAGACACAAAGATGAAAAATCATGAATACATGAAGCAGATCATGGACCGAGACAGAAAGGAAATTACATGATGACCAAGAGGATTCAGATATTGATCAAAGAACCTTTTGAGGGTGAAGATGAGCAAAAAAGTGAAACTTTCATGAATATGAAGCATAGATGAGATCCACCATCAAGAATGCAAGATGAAGCAACAAGGAAGAAAACTAGTCATTTCCACCTCATCATGAAGTCGATGTCATCATTTTCAAGTTGTGACATGTACAAGTGTCATCATAATGGTAAATATGGGTCCAAGTGTCATGCCACAATACCATGTGAAACATAATGATGTATATTCAAGGAAAAGAATAAAATTTAATGAGTGGAATTCCAAGAGTCATATGTGAAACATGAAGAGTCACATATTCATATATAGACAAAGAATGTATATAAGTCCAAAAGTCATTTAGAAGTTCAAGATTTATTTAGAAATACAAAGGACACACTAGAAGTCCAAGAGTCATGATGATATTCCAAGAGTCATGAGGATATGAAAGGTCATTCCTCTTGTTATAAAAGCAGCCTCATACCTCAAAGAAATTTTTTTTGGAGGCTTGAGCTTTGGAGAGCTAGTCTTGGCTTCTCTACTTGGCATAGGAGAGAAAACTATTCTTTGGAGAAGCAAGACACGACTTAATGCTCCACTATTGGAACTAGTGTCTCATCATTGTAACTGTGTACTTGTATCTTTCACCTTATAATAGAATTCAATGAACCAACACATATTCATGCATGTACCACAAATGTTTTAGGACTACTCTTGGGAGGTTTACAGTATATGTTAATTTCATATGTACTTAAGAAATTGAACTATTTTAGTGGCTTTGGTGCTTATCCTATTGAACGTGTTTTGTATTTTCTTTACAATCATTACGTGAACTATTTCCTTAACGAAAATTTTTATGCTCTTGTGTGTCTCTCTTAGGTGATTACTATTACTTCCTTCTAGAGGCTTAATTTTTGTCTCCCTCTCGTGAAGGTCTCCTTTTACACATTACAATCAGTGTTTCATAATGTCAACTTACTTTCTTGTTCAAGCATCATGTATATTATTTTTTATGTTATCTGATGAAACCAAGACAAACCTTTATGTTATGGTGGTCAAGCCAATACTCCGGATGGGGATCCTTCTCCAAATGGTGTGAGGTATAATTGGGATTTCACATCAATGAGATTCCCTATATGTCGTTGGTATCCAACGCTGTCAACAATACTCTAAGAAATGCAATTTCCATTTTGACATATCTAGGCTTAAGCATTGCATGATAATATTCATAGATATGCAAAGATATGGTATATAGTTTTTTTGAGCTTCACGTCAAATTTTGAACTAAAGAGCTATTACTCGGTTTCTCATCCAGTTTCCCTATTATAAGAGCATGATATATATGTTCTCTCTTGATTGATCAATGAAACACTAAAGTTACAATATATATATATATATATATATATATATATATATATATATATATATATATTAATTTTTAATTTTATCAAATTTATTTATAAATTATAATATAAAATAATTTAATAATTAAACAAAAACATATAATATTTATTTATTTATTATAATTTTTTTGATTAAAATCCCCGATGAGGGTATCAGACTACGAGATCCACTCGTCACATGAAGAATGACATTTGTCTCTTGGTTTAAACGAGGGAGGGAAGGCTTACAACCCCTCCACGATGCAGTAGTTAATAGCCCCGAGCTCGTATGTGTGTAACATCCTCCCCCATTTGTGTGCAATGAATTTGTACCATCTCGAGGTTCAATGGCGCCAACACTTATCTAGTTAAGTAGCTTGGTGCATAGAGCTATTTGGTATTTTTTGGCTCTATGAGGGATGTGAATTCCTCTGTGCTCTTATTTCTTCAGGTTGTTTGGTTAGGGTGGTGGTCGTTTGTCTATCACTTGTCTTGCAGGCTCAATTTGATAATATTTCTTTCCTTATTCCACTTGGTGAAACTTTCCCTCTCCTTCCTAAGTCGGAGGGCATGTTCTTTGAGGTTTTGGATGGTTTTGTGTCTGGTTGCTCCGGGTCTGCATGGTTTCTCACCTTTGAATTATGGATGGTGGTTCTATGGTGGTCTGTATAAGGAGTATGTTGCTTGTTTAAATGACACCTATACTTCTGGTGGTATTGGTTTCGTTTGGGTGGCGAAATTGGTGCTGTGGTGGTGTTGGATTTATAGTATAGTTATCCCTTGGTTATTCCCTTTTGTGGTTGTTGATAAAATACGTCCTTTCGGTGTAACCCTGTGGCTATGGCATTGGTTAGGACTCTCGGAGCCTACTTTTCTAATCGCTCATGTGCGCAGTTTGAAGGTCACCTTATGGCCTTTCCAGCCGAGGGCTTGTCTGCATTCTCTTGTTTGGTTTGGTATTTGTCTAGTGGTGAATTTAAAGTGGGGTGATCTGTGGCATTGAATCCTCTTTCCTTCACTTTCTGTTGTGTGGATTTTTGGACCTCTGGTGGAGGGTGGTTGATTGATTGAGTGCGTAATTTCTGATTGCGTGCTGCTTGGTTTTTTTGGTGGTCCTTGGCATGGATTGGGGATAACCTTGGTGTTTGGGCTTCTTTTTGGACATCAGAATGAAGCCAATCCACGTGCCTTGGTTCAAGCAAAGGTAGAAGCGGCATGCCTCGGAGAAGGATTAATTGTTCATTAAGGCGTTTACGATGGCATAGTGAACGGGGATGGTGGTAGCAACATACAACGTGTTGGTTTATTGCGTCGTGTTGGGCGTGAGGATCGTGGAGCTCGCGAGGGGCAAAAGTCCTCAGCCAATTCTGCGGCGGGCAGAGGTAGCAGAGTGTTAATTTAGAGGAGTCGTCGTGTTGTCGAAGGATGCATAGGATTGGGTCATGGCCGAGACATGGCCTCATGGGGATGGAGCACCATCCAGGGTCGTGCGGGGTCAGCTAGTCACACTCCTTCCAGACGTATCGAGAGTTCCACAACGCCTCAGGAATTGGTACAATCTGTCATTGACCTGCTGGAATCTCACAATATAGACCAAAGGGAGGAGCATGAGGCAGTTATGTCCAAGTTGGAGAAAATCCACTACTTCTTATTCCATTTTTGTGAAAGAGTCGTAGTTTTTTGGTGTGGGAAAATTTTGTTGACGAAGGAAGTCGAAAATATGGAATCTTGGCTTGTACACTTTGAGCATCATGTCAATTCCTTGTATCACCTTCCTTCTCCTCCAAGAACAGGGCCATATAATCGTGCTTCAATCACCTCTGATGATTGATTATGGTAATTGATGTGTTTCTAGTTCTTTATGTTTTCTGTTATGTTAGTCCTCTAAGGTTATGGACCTCTCAACTCGGCATTTTGTTTTTTCTATGTTCCTGGTTATAGCATTGGTTAACAAACCTGATTGCGCTGAGACCACGTGCATTTTGACATCTCTGTATATGCTTTTTGATTAATAAAAACTCTTGGACTCACCAAAAAAAGAAAAATAATGAAAAAAATACACATTGCTTATGGTACCATGTACTAATTTCACTTCAACAATTTGATATTATTAGATTGGGTTCATTATTCTTTAACAATATGATATTATTATATTGCTAGATTGTGTCTCAATGATGAACTATAGTTTCAATTCACCCTCAACTTTATTGACCTTGTTGGTAGCTCCGGTCTACTTTCAATTCACCATAAAGTTAGTCTGTTTTTTCTATTTAATTCTTTATAAATTTATATAAATTTGTATTTTAAATATAAATTTATTTTTTATATTTTAATTTTTTTATAAAATATTTTAAATTTATAATTTATTTATAGAATATTTTTAAATTTATAATTTATTTATAAATATATAATTATTGTATAAAATTTAGAGATTGTTGACTAATTTAATATTATTAATTATAAATTAGTAGTTGTCTAATAAAAAAGTCAAGTAGTTGGAGTGTTTGAATTGCATTTTTGATAGTAGAAATAGATTCAGTATTATGAAAATCTCTTAAGCACCCAAAATATTGAAATTTAACAACTATAAACAAGATTTTGATAAACTTTTGCCAAAATTTTTCAAAATTTTTAGATTATTATGTGGATTTTTTAAGACTACGGCATTAGTTTCAACTAAGCTCTCCATCATCCAAGTGAAAAAATAAGTAAATGCAACACAATCAGAACAGCGGGACTACATTTCTGTGCCTTGCTCCCCATCATACAAGTGAAAAAATAAGTAAATGCAGTAACACAATCAGAACAGCGGGACTGCATTTATGTGCCTTGCTCCCCATCATACAATGAAAAAATAAGTAAATGAAGTAACACAATCAGAACAGCGGGATCCATACCATTGACTACTTCAAGGCATTTTGATTTAATTTATAATTTCTTGGGTTTGTATTCATTGGAAAGCGCTCCCTTTCCACGTATGTTTGTGCTCTTCATGGATTTCAGAATGCCTTCCACTATGAAATCTGGGCATCTATGAAGCGCCCAAATGTCGTCATCTTCGTCGTAATATAATTTTTTTAAGTAATTTTATATTCTTTATCGTGTTAAATAAATGAATTTATTAATTATAATAATTTGATTAAATATGTTGAAAATTTTGCTATTTTTAATGAGAGATATACCAGTTTATCACCATTAATTCACCTAATTTGGCCATTCTCTTCTCCCCTTTTACACCAGATAAGGTGCTTGTTTACACATAAAGAAAACACAATAAATAAATGAAAAGATAAATTTATAGACCCAACATGACTTATATTATATATAAAAAGGTTATCTCCACCAGTACTGAAAGGCACTCACATGGTACAATTCATGATATTTCATAACTTCCATACTTGGACAGCTCAAGACGGAAGATCACATATTCCACCATACAGAAAATTAAAGGCAGCTAACATCGGTCTGTCCATTAACATGGACACGAACTCTAACAGCTCCACACTATAAGGATTTGTTTACCCTGAATATAAATTGCACACTTCGCACATTGCCACACACTCTAACACACCGACCATACAGATCTGTTGGTACAGAATATTGATAGCACCATAAAAGAACCGAAAATTAAAAACTGTATTCCACATATTTCAAAATTTTCATACTTCATAACCGATCCATATGGCCGGTCTCTCAATGGAAGAACCAAATAGAACCAAATCCGTCTGGAGAAATCCAAATCAATTTGACATGCTACGTATTAACAGTGCAAGCCGATCAAGATTTTTAAAAGAAGTCCCACCCTCTCTTGTTGCTCTTTCGGCACCTTCTTTCAGTTGCAATGCCCTCCTCCTCATCTCTTTCCTTTTTTCTCCTCTGATTATCAGTCTGGCCGCTCTCTCCACCTTTTCTCTCTTCACCACAAACACCCCATCCTCATTTTCATGCCGCTGAATCTCCTCCGCCACTCCCAATTCCTCCACCAGCAGCTTTGCCTCGAAGGGATGATCGTGGTGGAAGGGCCACGCCAAGATGGGGACTCCTTGACCGATGCTCTCCACCGTCGAGTTCCAACCGCAATGGCTCACGTGTCCACCAGTAGCAGGATGCCCTAATATTTGCCACTGAGGAACCCAACCCAGAACGACCAAACCCCTACACTCAGACTGATCGCCTAGTGCACTATTGTACCTTTGGATGAAGGCCTGCAAATCCAGTGGAAGGGAGGAAATAAAAGATGCGTCATCGATGTCATTCAGTTTCTTCACCGCCCACAGGAAAGACTGCCCGCTTGCTTCTAACCCCGCCGCTACTTCTTGCATTTGATGCGCGGAGAGAGCGATCTGGCTGCCGAAATTGATATAGATTACCGATTCACGCTCCTGAGAATTCAACCATTTCAAGCATTCTGAATCTGAGAAGCTGCTAGTCCCAGAAGAAGAAGAAGTAGCATTTTTAGGAAGAAGAGGGCCGATACTCCAAACGGGCTTCCCAAATGTGCTTCCCAGGTGTTCCAACATCTCCCCTTCCATCTCGTAGAACGTATTAACCACCACTATGCTGCACTGACCATGGTGTCGAACAAAGTTGGTGAAAATATCTTTCACCGAATCTGGATTACCCTTCACGGCTTCACGAAAAGGAGGGAGTAAATCACAGTCACGCATTGAGATGGCTTTGGGGAGGCCAGGCAGATTTACCGAGGTAGTATGATCGCCATTATTATGTGACAGGGGCAAGCTGCTGAGGAGGGAATAGGTGAGACACTGGCAGTAGGCTCCCATGACGGGGAAGTAAATGGTATATATGTTTAATTCGGTGGCAAGATCCAGGAGAAACACGGGCCAGAAATCGAGAATGATAGAAGTGGGACGAAGGCGGACGAGTACTTCTTTCAAAGACGGCTGCATCTCCTCCATGGCCCGAAAGAACTCTCCAAGCCGATCGGGGAGGCGCTCGGTGTTTTCGACGCCGTGGGGCAGCCCTGGGACAGCAGGCATCGGGATCTCTACAACCCTAACGCACGAACCATCCGCTTGCTCGCTGCGAAGACGCTTGGCGTTCAGAGGAGTGGTGACAAAGACGACATTGAGATTTCTAGAGGAGAGGAGTTCGCAGAGTCGCATGAAGGGTATAATGTGGCCCTGTGCAAGCAACGGGAACGCCACGACGTCAATATTTGCTTCCACCATTGTATCAATTTGTCAGCCCACACTGCAAGCACTCAATATTCTCAAGCTTCGTAATATTTTCAGTCTGGTGGATGGGATTTCGTCCACATAATAACATTGAATTGCGTGGGCAAAATCCTTATTGAATGGAAGGTTGAGTAGTAGTTGATCGTGCAATTTTTGAAAGGAATCTTTTTTCGTGTGTAGATAAGAGTTGTTAGCTTCCATTTCAATAAAAACGTCAAGAAAACATTTTGCCAAACGAAAAGATTGACAGTTTTTTATTTTATTTTAAATCAATTGCAACATGTGCAAATATATGGCAGCTTGTTTTATTTTAAGTTAATTATGTTAGCTAAAAATAACGATTCTTAATGCAGAATAAATACTAAAAGAATCGAAAAAATAAAAGCTTTAATGACCAATATTGATGGCTCACAATATATTTTGTGTGCAAAATTTTTTGGGCTTTTCTATATAGAAAATCTTTCCAACATGCGGAGCCAACACTTGTGCATTCCAGTCCAGCGCTAGATGAACAATGGCTGCAGGTTTGCATGTGCACCTAAATCCAGGGTTGCTGGACCTTCTTTGCGCGTGGACAGTTTACCCAAATCCAAGCGCATATCATCACTCAAAGACTTGCGGTGCCTTCTTTCAAAAACTTGCGGTGCCTTCTTTCAAACAAACCCACACGAGTTTGTTGAGGTAGCTGGTTTTAATGGAGGCAAAAACAAACACTCGGCTCGGGGCGTTACACTTCACACAGGAAAATAAAAATAAAAATCTAAAGGCACTTCCAAGGTCTGCTCACTCTAGCTTGATGGTGTAAAACTGAAGGGGATTGAGTTAGTGAGCTTGGGGACCAAAAAAAAATATTTATAGCCAAGCTTCCATCAAGCTTATGTTGGCTATGTGTCAAGTGTTCCACAAATCATGGTAGAGAACTGTAGTGAGAGTAATTGACCACTTTCGAAGCTCTCAACAAGAAATTAATTAACTGCAGTTGATTTCTGTAATTTAAGGAAATTACTGCAGTTGATTTCCATAAATTAAGGAAATCATTGCATTTGGTTTCCAGAAATAATTACTGCAGTTATTTCCAAAAATCGGCGCATTGGGAGCTTAACATTCTCCCACTTGGTCCATACTTCCAATCTTAATGTCTCATCTTAAAACCCACTGATAATCTGTATTAAGTAATAGATACATGAATCATGGCGATAAGTCCTCTAATGACGAGTATTATCTTCCATGTATTACAATGTATTTATTTCTATTAAAATTTAAGTGGCAACAATTTTTTAATGAATAAACCCTATGTTTATTCTTGGTCCTACATAGATGAATTCTCTCAAATCAAATTAAGGTGCACATAAATATGAGAAAAAAACATCACAATAATTAAAAATTTCATTAAAAATAACATTGTTCATACAATGAGAAACTACATAATGGAACCAAGTCCCATATTCATTACATGATCCTTGAATTTAAACAGTGGCATGCCCTTAGTAAAAGGATCAGTGATCATTAACTCAGTGATAATGTGCTCAATGACCACTTTATTTTGTTTAACACGTTCCCTTATAACTAAATACTTAATGTTGATGTGTTTATTTCGACTCCCGCTTTTGTTGTTCTTAGCCATAAAAAAACCAACTGAATTGTCGCAATATATTCTCAATGGCTTAGAGATAGAATCCATAATTCTAATCCCAGGAATGAAACTCTTAAGCCATACACCATGTAAAGTAGCCTCAAAATAGGAGACGAACTTAGCTTCCATAATGGAAGTGGAAATCAGGGTTTGCTTGGCACTCCTCCATGATACAGCTCCACTGGCCATCATAAAAATGTATCCTGATGTTGATTTGCGTGGATCAACACATCCAGCAAAGTTAGAATCTGAGTAGCCAATTACTTCCAAATTGTCCGTCCGTCTATACATAACCATGTAGTTTTTGGTTCCTTGAAGGTACCTCATTACTTTCTTTGCAACTCTGCAGTGGTCTAAACCTGGATCACTCTGATATTGTCCCAACATTCCCACAACAAATGCAATGTTAGGTCTTGTGCAGACCTGAGAATACATTAGGCTTCCGACAGCAGAAGCATATGGAATGTTCTTCATTTGTTCCCTTTCAAGATCATTCTTTGGGCATTGGTTCAAATTGAACTTATCACCCTTCACAATGGGAGTGACACTTGGTGAATAATCCTTCATCTGAAATCTCTCTAAAATTTTATTAATATAGGTTTCCTGAGACAGACCCAAGATGCCTCGAAATCTGTCTCTATGTATCTTAATGCCAATGACATAAGATGCCTCACCCATATCCTTCATATCGAAATTTTTAGAGAGGAATTGTTTCACCTCATGCAGCAAACCCTTATCATTGGTTGCTAGCAAAATGTCATCCACATATAAAACAAGAAAACAGAGTTTACTCCCACTAAATTTCAGGTATATACATTCATCCATAATGTTTTCTACAAAACCGAAAGAAGAAATTACATCATTAAATTTCAAATACCATTGGTGGGATGCTTGTTTTAATCCATATAATGATTTCTTGAGCTTGCAAACCAATTTCTCACCATCACTAGAGGAGAATCCTTCAGGTTGTTTCATGTAAACCTCCTCCTCTAGATCTCAATTGAGAAATTCCGTTTTCACATCCATTTGGTGCAACTCTAAGTCAAAATGGGCTACTAATGCCATAATAACGTGCAATGAATCTTTCTTAGATACAGGAAAGAAAGTCTTCGTGTAATCGATTCCTTCTTTCTGAGTGAATCCATTTGCAACAAGTCTTGCCTTGTATCTCTCAATGTTTCCCAATGAGTATTTCTTTGTCTTAAATACCCATTTATATCCAGTGGCTTTTGCACCATTAGGAAACTCAATAGGATCCCAGACTTCGTTACTCTTCATAGAATTCATCTCTTCCTTCATGGCATCGTACCATAATTCTGATTCTTTGCAACTCATGTCGTGTGAAAAAGACTCGGGATCATTTTCGGCTCCAATGTTGTAGTCAGATTCTTGCAGATACACAACATAATCATCAGGAATTGCTGATCTCTTTGGTCTAGTAGATATTCTTAATGTTGTACCACCATCTTCCTGAAAAGTATGTGGTTCAACTCGTTGTTCAAAAATTCTTGGCAATTCTTGAACTATCTGATCTACTGGAATGTCGTCAGCAGCTTGTGGAACTTCAACAATTGGTTGTTCGACACCAGTTTGTACTTGAGGGGTGCTGTGAACAATAACCAATCTATCACTTGAGGTGGAAGGTTGAGATTCTGAATGATCCTTCTTAGAAACTATGTTCCTGGTTTGATCGCTCCCACTGATCAAGTAATTTTCAAGAAACTTTGCATTTCTTGATTCCATAATCCTAGTGCTGCGAGATGGACAGTAAAATATGTAACCTTTAGACCTTTCAGTATATCCAATGAAATACCCACTAATATTCCTTGGGTCCAGCTTCTTCTCTTGTGGATTATATATTCTCACTTCAGACGGGCATCTGCAAACGCACATATGTCGCAAACTCGGTTTCCAACCTTTCCATAATTCAAATGGCGTTTTAGGAACAACCTTGGTTGGAACTTGGTTTAATATATACATTGCCGTCTTAAGTGCTTCAGTCCACAAGGATTTAGGAAGATTGGAGCTGCTAATCATACTCCGTACCATGTCCAATAATGTTTGGTTTCTTCTTTCTGCTACACCAATCTGGTTAGGTGAACCAGGCATAGTGTATTGGGCAACAATCCCATGCTCTTGAAGAAATTTTGCGACTGGCCTAGGTGCTTGTCCATCTTCTGTGTATCTACCATAATATTCTCCACCTCTATTTGATCTCACGATTTTAATTTGCTTGCCGCATTGTTTCTCTACTTCAGCCTTAAAGATCTTAAAGGCATCTAATGCTTCGCTCTTTTTATGAAGCATGTAGAGATACATATATCGTGAGTAATCATCTATAAAAGAGATGAAGTATCTCTGACCATGTGAGTCCATGTCTGGACTACATATATCAATATGTATGATCTCTAATATGTCCGAACTCCTATTGGCACCTTTCTTTGACTTGTTGGTTTGCTTTCCCTTTATGCAGTCCACACAAGTCTCAAAATCAGTAAAATTCAGAGTATTAAGTACCCCTTCATTTACCAATCTTTTAATTCTTTCTATGGAGATATGACCTAGTCTCTGGTGCCATAATTTAGAGGAATTTTCATTAATAACACGTCTTTTAGTGCCAGTGTGAAATTGTTTTGTAAATTAATGCATTTAAGACCATTAGACAAAATGCCATTCCCAACACAATCAGATTTATAAAATAAATTGAAGGATGTTTCTGAAAAGTTAAAGGAATATCCAAAAGGTACAAGCCTTGAAATTGAAATCAAGTTTCTAGAAAAACTTGGTACATAAAAAGTCTTTTCTAATTTTAAAACAAAATCACTACTTAAAATTAAATAGCATGTTCCTATAGCTTCCACATGCGAGCCCATCTTGTTTCCTGATAAGATGCTTTGCTCACTTCCCACTGGATTCCTTAGGTTTTGCAAACCCTGCAAGGAATTCAAAATGTGAATTGTTGATCTAGAATCAATCCACCAAGTGTTAATATTGACATTAACCATATTAGATTCATAACAAACAAACGAGATTGGATTACCTTTGTCTGCAAGCCATTTTTGAAATTTGATGCATTCCTTCTTCATGTGTCCCTTCTTTTTACAGAAGAAACACTTGAAATCCTTCTTGATATCGGCTTGAGGGGGTATTTTACCTTTCCCTTTCTGATTGGCTTGAGATTTTCCCTTTCCTCGTGTTTCCAGCATTGCACTTTCTCCCATTTCCATCACCAGTCTCTCTTCCTCTTGAACACACATGGTCATGAGTTCATTAATTGACCATTTATCCTTATGTGTGTTGTATGAGATTTTGAAGGGTCCGTATTGATGTGGAAAGGTGTTCAGGATATAGCGCACCAGGAAAGACTCTGATATTTCAACCTCGAGTTTCTTCAATTGAGCCATAGTGTCCCTCATTTGCATGATGTGCTCATGTATACCTTTCACACTGGTGAGCCTTAGGGATGATAACTTCATGATTAGGGTGCTTGCTAGTGCTTTATCTGAAGTGACAAATTGATCATCAATGGCTTTCAGCAAGTCTCAGACCTTTTCATACTATTCAACGGAACCACGAATACTAGCTGAAATTTTAGTCTTAATGAACATCATGCTTAGGCGATTAGATCGTTCCCATCGTTCATAAAGTGTGATGTCTGCTGCAGTGCTGATATTATTGAGTGCTAGTGGTTCATCTTTCCTAATAGCATAGTCTATGTCCATCCACCCCAAATGAAGGAGAACTCTCTCCTTCCAGACCTTATAGTTATCTCCCTTAAGTTCAGGGATATCAGTACAAATTTCAGAGAAATTTGCAGGTTGTACAACTGCATAAAATTAAAGATCACATGCTTATGTTAAAGTTGAGGCCTAAATAAAATTTCATGCTTTACCAATGTAAATCATGCTTTTAAATTGAATCTAATGACATAAAAATTATCTGTGGACTAAATTTTCAATTCAAGCAGATTCAGTTATTCTTTATGATAGAATTTATCAAATTATTCACTTAATTTATAATTCTAAGGGTATATTATGATTATAATTTGATATAAATTATATCTTAGTTTTGAACTTTATGATAAAACTATTAATTCATAACTCCTGTGGGTAAGTTATGAATATTTTATCCTTATTAATTACATAAATATAGCAAAAATTCCCGTGGGATAAAATTTATTATATTCTAGAATAATTAATTACAATTAATGTCTAAATATTCTTTATGTGATCCTAGTCAATCATAATATATAATTTTATTTAATTAGAGATGCTGTGGCTATTCTCTAATGAATTAAAATTAAATGGATCACTAGACATTATTTACATAAAAATTAACTTGATATGAGAATAATGATAATTTGCATAAATAAAACTATAATATTCATGCATAACATTTAACGATGAGTCTCGTATACTCATTCAAAATATCATGTTTTAATTAAAGCAGAAATAATTAATTCATGTAAATTAAATTGCACAACAATTATCCAAATTGCATATAATTAAACTAAATAAATATTATAAGCATAAAAATTAAGCAAAATTTAGACATATTTCCAAATAAATGCTTTAATTCAGAAAATTCTCAAAAAATATGACATTTGGCCAAACATGTCTATAATCACCAAGGCAGAGATAAAAATTTTCTCTGATACCAAATGTTAGCTAAAAATAACGATTCTTAATGCAGAATAAATACTAAAAGAATCGAAAAAATAAAAACTTTAATGACCAATAGATCATACCTCCAGCCATTGATGGCTCACAATATATTTTGTATGCAAAAATTTTTGGGCTGCTTTCTATATAGAAAATCTTTCCAGCATGTGGATCCAACACTTGTACATTCCAGTCTAGCGCTAGATGAACAATGGCTGCAGGTTTGCTTGTGCACCTAAATCCAGGTTTGCTGGACCTTTTCACGTGGACAGTTTACCCAAATCCAAGCGCATATCATCACTTAAAGACTTGCGGTGCCATCACTCAAAGACCTGCAGTGCCTTCTTTCAAAGACCTGTGGTGCCTTCTTTCAAACAAGCCCACACGAGTTTGTTGAAGTAGCTGGTGTTAATGGAGGCAAAAAAAAACACTTGGCTCGGGGCCTCACACTTCACATAAGCAAAAAAAAGAAAAAAGAAAATCTGAAGGCACTTCCAAGCTCTGATCACTCTAGCTTGATGGTGTAAAATTGAAGGGGATTGAGTTAGTGAGCTTGGGGACCAAACAAAAATATTTATAGCGAGGCTTCCATCAAGCTTCTGTTGGCTATGTGTCAAGTGTTCCACAAATCATGGTAGAGAACTGCAGTGGGAGTAATGGACCACTTCAGAAGCTCTCAACAAGAAATTAATTAACTGCAGTTGATTTCCGTAATTTAAGGAAATTACTGTAGTTGGTTTCCATAAATTAAAGAAATCAATTACATTGGTTTTCGTAAATAATTACCGCAATATTTCGGTAAATCTATTGGCTGGGAGCTAGGGTATGATTCTTTAGACTGAACCTCCCCTAATTTTGGAAAACAAAATTATATATTTTAATTTTTTGATTAATTATAAATTCAAGATTATAATTTAAATTATAGATTTTAAAATATAAATAAATTTAAATTATAATATAATGTTTAATGTTAAGATTGAAAAACGAAATATCTTTTCAAAAAGTAATGTTCAAATTTATATTAAAATTTTATGTCGTGTAACTTATATTAATATTATTTAATTAAAAATTATATTAAAATTTAAAATAATGTAACTTATATTGAGGTTATTTAATTAAATTGTAATATAATGTTGAGATTGAAAACTAAACATAATTTCAAAAAATTAATGTTTAAATTTATATTAAAATTTTAAAAAATTAATGTTGAAATTTATATTAAAATTTTATGCAGTGTAACTTATATTAATATTGAAAAGTACAATTTGTACACATCGCTGCTGAAGACCTAGTTTGCACAACCGCCTTCGCCTTCTGCAACTACTGTCTGATCCTAGCCGCTCCTCCTGATCATGCCTCTACATTCTTGGCACTGTTCAACTCACTAAATCCGCCTCAACCGAGTCCAACAGTCTCCAAGTTCGTAAAAAAATTGGATGGGATACAGGAAGTCTCAATGCACCCTATGATCCCTCGAATGGCTGCACTCTCCCTTGCAGAGAAAATACTCATTGTACAATTCACAGGACTTTGGCCCTCACTGAAAATAATTCAGAAATGGGTGGAACACAACTGTATGGACAAAATCAAAGGGAAAATATCTATCAGATTCTATGGCAGAGGCTCTTACACCTTTCACTTTGAGACAAAGGAAGACAAAGACCTGATCTTCAGAAATGGGCCATATTTCATGGATACTAGAGAGCTCTACCTAAACAAATGGACACTAGACTTTGATCCTGAACTTGACGTTCCTAATGCTATCTCAGTGTGGGTTTGTCTTCCACATCTTCCTCTTCATTGTTGGGGGGATGATTTAGTGAGAGTGATTGGTAATGTTGTTGGTAAGTTTATTGACAGAAGTGAGTTGAAGGATAATATGCAAGCTTGTGCAAGAATATGCATAGAGGTAGACTTGGGGAAAGGAATTCTGGAGGTGATCAAGTTCAAGGTGGACAACTGGACACACATCCAGTGGTTGGACTACGGAAAAATTTGCTTCAAGTGCAAGGTATGCCACGAATACCATCATTTCGCTAAGAGATGCAAAAAAGTAATAAAGGTTGAAAACAATGACCCTGGAAAACAATGGGAAGTTATAAAAAAGAAGAAGTCTGGACAAAATCCTAGAAATGTTGGTGTTTCATCTGCCCATCCATCCTCCCATTTTGCTAGCCCCAACATTCAACCTCGTCCTCAACCCTCTCCAAACCTTCTCTGAACCCCTGATCCTCTCCTTACCTCCTCCAACCCTTTCTCCTCCTTAGCCTCTCTGGAAGAGGATCCTCCTTAGCCTTCCCTCCCTTCCTCCACTCCCGAACCCCTACTTCGACCCTCCCCCTCTAAGTCATGTCGTCCGTCTTGCTTAACTGAACCATCATCAGCTCGGATTGTCACCAGAAACGCAGCAAAGGAGTTGGGTTCAATATTGGAACCTTAAAAAAATTGGACCTAAAAGAAAGTCAGTGAAACACCATAGAGATGAAGCAGCTCAAAAAGACATTGCTCTAGGAACACAACACCTAATAGAAAGCTTCATAGGAGGGCTTAACAACAAAGATCTCAATCAACATGAAGTAGGAGAGAAGACAGGGTATCAACCTGCATTCCTGAAATAATGAAAGCATTTACTTGGAACTGTAGGGGATTAGGGCACCCCTCTATAAAGAAGAAAAACCAAACATAGTTCTCCTCCAAGAAAATAAGGAAGGAGAAAAAGAATTGGGGAACATCAAAAACAAAATTAGAAATTATACAGGCATTATAGTAGAATCAGAGGTGCTTCAGAAGGAATAGCTACTATTTGGAACCAGAACTCATGGAAGGAGTTGACAATTGTAAAGGCTCACGATTGGATAAAAGTCAAATTACAAAACATCCATGAAGATGTTATGATAATAGTGTACAACATTTATGATCCAAATCATTATAGAGACAAAGAAGTTTGTTGGCGCACTTTAAAATCTGATATTGAAGGTGAGGAAAATATCAATGTCATTATTGGAGGGGATTTGAATTTGCTGCTGCATGCCAAGGAAAAAAGAGGGGGTAATTTCAATGCAGATCTCTCAAGAGAAAAATTGGAAAAAATCATACAAGAACATGATCTGGTGGAAATTATTCCCAAAAATAGAAGCTTCACATGGAGCAATCGAAGAATTGGGCTAGGGAACATCATGGAAAGACTTTACCATTTTTTAGTTGTTGTTCCCATTATCTCCTACTTCTCTATTGAAACTTCCTCCATTCTGCCCTGCTCGGCCTCAAATCATTATCATGTCACCCTTCTCCTTGGTGATCAGTCCTCCCTCAGATCTATTCCTTTCCACTACAACCCTCTTTCGGGTGACTTCCCTGATGCTAGACTCATAGTGGAAAGTAATTGGCAGCAACATGTTGAGGGATCTCCAATGCACATTCGAGAGACGAAATTGAAGCTTGCGCGCAATGTTCTCAAAGGATGGGAAAAATATCATTATAAAGAACCAGATATAATCAAGCACGACACTAACTAGAGAAGGCTAGAAGTAGTCCAAAGAGACATAGATATTCAAGGGGTGATCGAAGAAAAACATGAAAAGGAAAAAGAGCTTTACTGGACCTTATATAGCACAAATAGAAAATAAGAGGAAAAATGGAGACTTAAATCCAAGAATATCTGGCTTCAACCTGGGGATAAAAATACCTCCTTCTTCCATAAGCAAGCCACTATCAAAATATCTAGAAACAATATCGGATGAAGAAGGTAATATGCACACAGAGCAAGGGGCAATAAAATCAACCGTCCATAGCCATTATAAAAGCCTTCTTTCTGAAACTATGGAGTTGGAGGATTATAATGATTTTTTGGTTCACACACATACAATCATCAGTGAAGAGATTAATTCCTCCCTAACCAATGACATTGAAGAGGTTGAAATTATCAATGTAATCTGGACACTTCATCCTGAAAAAGCATCGGGCCCTGATGGATTCACCATTAGCTTCTATCGGACCTTATGGAAATTCATTAAAAAATAACTCATCAAATTGATCCTATGGGTTCAAAGGAAAAAAAATATTGGGGGCTTCACAAATTCGACATTCCTTGCACTCATTCCCAAAGAGACCTGTCCCTCCACCTTTTCTAGATTCAATCTTATATCCCTTTGCAACTCCTCTTATAAAATCATCACCAAAATCCTTGCCACCTGTATCAAAGCCTTCCACCCCAATATCATCTTTGAAAATCAAGGTGGTTTCATCTCAAATAGGTAAATCACCGATTCCATCTTCCCGATCCAAGAAGCCGTTCATTCTAGCATGATGAGATTGGAGAAGGGATTTGTCTTGAAAATTTATCTTGCCAATGGCTTCGACAGAGTGAGGCACTCTTTTCTCCTCTCTGTTCTTCAGAAAATGGGATTTGAAGCTGAATTTATATCCCTCATTTATGCTTGCATATCCAACCCTTGGATCTCCCCTCTGGTCAATGGAAGACTTGGACATTATTTCCAATCTTCTAGAGGCTTAAGACAAGGCTATCCCTTATCCCCCTTTCTCTTCATTCTCATGGCATAATATTTCAGCAGGGCATTGGATCACAATCGCAGAGCTTGACTAATTGCAGGTATCAAATTTAGCAATGGGGTAAAAAACATGAATCACTCTCAGTTTGCTGATGACACCCTTTTGATTGGAGGAGCTACTAGCATAATAGACAAGAGATTTAAAAAGTTGCTAGAAAAAATCATGCATGATTCTGAAGGGCAGATAAACATCATAAAAGTTGCATTTATGGGTGGAATGCAACAATGAACACCATAGATAATATAGCTCAAATATTTGGGGTTCCCTACAAATGGAACTGGAGTCATTTTAACTATATTGGGATGCCTGTCAGCATAGGACAATCAAGAACTGAGGTATGAAGCAGCACCATCGACAAGATGAAAAAGAAAGTCTAGTAATGGGGAATCTCATGGCTTAATCTAGCTGGGTGCATGATCCTTTTAAAAGTTGTCCTCTCTGCTCTACCTCTTTACCATTTATCGTTGCTGCATGCTCCTATTAGTATTCAACACAAAATGGAAGTAATTCTAAGACAATCCTTATGGCAAGGTGGAAAAAGTGAGAAAAAAAAGTTCAATTTGGTCAAATGGAGACAGGTAACTCAAAATTATGAAAATGGTGGTCTTGCTATTTGCATACCCAAACTCTGAATATTAACTTTGGTGGGAAAATAATATGGCACTTAATTACTGAATAGAAATCTTGGTGGAAAAAAGTGCTGGAAACAAAATACCTCTCTTCTGCAAGACAAAATATTTTAGATCAGCCCATACCCAACATAACTTTATCTCGCAACTGGGCTCTTTGCAAACAAGCCATTCCCTTTATTCACAACAATATCTCCAAATTTCCACAGGGAGGTCGCAACGTAAACATTTGGGAGGACAAAATAAAGGTTCAACTCTCTCTTTTAAACAACCTGAGCACTCTACACATTCAAATGTATCTTCAAGAGCATGGGATTAACACCCTGGAGAAAATATCCAGTTGGGAAGAGAACACCAGCAACTAGAAAGGTTCGATCTTTCTAGACTTTCCTCCCCACCTTGAAAATGACAAAGCTACTCTGAAGGGAGTGCTCCATGGTGCAGCTCCTCTTGCAAAAGACAAAGAGGATAGCTTCAAATGGGACCCCTCTGGGTCTTCCTACACTTTAAAAGCAAGGTACGAGACTCTTCACAATGAGAAATTTCCCACTCATCCTTGGGCATTTTCGAAACAAGTCTGGAAATCAGAAGTACTCCCAAAGATTAAAATATTTATATGGACCTTGGTCAAAGGGAAGATATTGACAGCGGAAAATTTAAAAAAAAGAGGCATTCAGGGAGCATCTAGATGCCCCCTTTGCCTCATGGCCGAGGAGACAATCCTCCACCTTTTCATTGAGTGCTCCTTTGCTAAACAGTGATGGCATTCTCTTTCGGATCCCTTCCATGTTGAGATGGGTGAAAACAACTCGGCCTCTGATCTGATTTCTAATTGGAAAAAGAGCTACCCTTGGGGGAAAAGGAAGAAGAACGTGGCCAAAAGAGCCTGGGACACTCTTCCTTATGTTCTACTGTGGAACATTTGGCTTATGATAAACAAGGCTACCTTTCAAGATTAGAAACCCTACATCAGAAAAGTGTAGAGCAAGGCCTGGTGCCTTATTGTTGAGAACATTCTTTCCAAAAACAATAGTCATCTCAACCTCAATGATTTGCAGGTCGAAGAAATACTTCTTCTCGGAATAGCTCTTGGCACTCCCCCAAAGTACAACAAAACTCTTGTCTTCCAATCTATCCACAAGGATCAGTGGAAGATTAGACTTAAAGAAAAAGAGTTCATCAAGTGGCTTGACAGAATGAAAAGGCATGTGTTCTTATTTGAGGGTGCCTCAAAGGAAAACCGAGGAATAACAAGAACTGGAGGTTACATTGTGCATGGGTAGGGCAGTAGCGTTGCTATCTTTGAATGGGGATTAGGACGATTGCCAAATAATAGAGCAGAAGCATACGCATTACTGAAAGGCCTCCAAATCATAAAGAGACTTAAGATTCAAAGGGTTATGATTTTCAGTGACTCGGCAATAGTCATCAACATGATGCTAAACTCAACCCAGACCCCTAACATTGCTCTTAGTAGACTGATCACAAGGTGTAGAAATTTGAATAAGGAAATTGGAGACCTCACATTCTACCATATCCTTAGGTCCAATAATAGGAAAGCTGACTCATTGGCCAACAAAGCATGTTCCAGACCCCCTGGTCAACTCCTCTCCTAAGATATCATCTTGTTCTCACCTTTACCATGATTTTTCCCTTCTGCGTGACTTCTGTCTACATGATCCTCTCTACCTCCTGGATCTCGTCATGGAAGGTCTGTTATGCCCATACCCCTCCCTGTGTTATTCCCGTGACCTTGTCTCCCTGGGATTCCCACCCTTCCTCCATCCTCGTTCCGCCTGCCTCTCCCTCCTCTTCCTTAAATCTCGCTTCTCCCTTCTCTGTTGATCACCAGATGTGCAGCGCTCATTGCTCATTGTCCCTCGATCTTGAGGCTCCCTTTCGTTGTCTTCCCATGCCCCCTTGAATCCACTCTCCCCTCCCTTCTCATCTCGTCCCCTTACACGTTTCCGATCACCTGTTGCTCAACGTTTACTCTGAATCTCTGCCTTTCCACTGCTCTCAACTCCACTACCCTTTCTGCCACTTTGTTTCATTTTTGCCTCTGCATTTTATTGTCATTCACTGCAATCTTGATCCCTCCTCATCAGCTGACCTCTTGCAGCACAACTCTATTTCCAGCCTTATTTCTCACAACAACTCTCTATCCTTCTTCCTTCACTACCAAAAAATTCCTCTGTTGCCTCCCTGAATTCATCCTCATATAACTATGACTCTGCCCTCCCCTCCTTCAAACATCATGAGGAATGAGAACTGATTTCTGTGCCGATCTGCAAGCAGAGATGGAGTTGATAAGAGCACAATTAAGGATAATGGAGGACAAACACCAGGTAGACACCAACTTCCTCCAACATCAATCTCAATCCGTCATAGAAGAGCTGAGGGGAGCTAATAATCGTTGTGCTCACATTGAATAATCCTTGGAGATCTCGTATTACATGGTGGACAAGCGATCTGTTCTGAGTTCAAGCTCCAAAAATGTTCCCAATGCCAACCCTGACAATAACCATGGCACCACAGACACTTTAAATAGCCGTCAAGGCAGCAAGAGCTAGACTCTATTCCTTCATCTTCTTCATCTATCATCAGTTCATTTAAATTTTCATTTATGTTATCTCAGTTTGTTAGGATTTACCAAGAATCAGATATGTAGCGTAGTAGCAATAGTCATCATAAAGGAGGCTCAATATTTTGCCACATCACCCCTCCTTACTTCTCTACTCCATCACTCAAATGTAACAAGGATCTTAATCCCCACTTTTTTAGAATATAAATAATAACCGAATTTCTCAAAAAAAATAAAATAACGTAATAAATAATAAATAAATAAATAAATTATAATAATATTATTTAATGAAAATTTATATTAAAATCCTAAACCATGTAACATATATTGATATTATTAACCTTAAATATTAGATGTTATTAATTTTAAATATTAAATGTTATTAATTTTTAATTTTATATTAATGTTATATGATTTTATAATTTCAGGTTTTAAATAAATTATAAATTTTAGATTATAAATTAAATTATAAATTTTAAATTATATATAAATATAAATTCTAATAGACCTCGAATACATCCAATTGGATATTGATGACTAATTGAAATACTTCCCCGTTTATCATTCCCCTTTTATCTTAAGTTGTCAATTCATTGACCACTATCTCATTTAAAATCACTTTTAAGAAAGTGAAATGAGCATCACAGTTGTTTATATTTGTCCCTAAAAAATAATGTAATATATTGATTATATATAATATAAATTAAAATATAAAATAATTAAAAATAAATTATGATTTTTTTTATAAATATTATAATATATTTATTATATATAATATAAATTAAAAAAATGAAAATAGTTATAAAAATAATTAAATTTTTTTGAAAACAAATTAATGAATGAAAAATTTATTATTAATTATATGCACAATCATTTAAAATATAATTAAATTATTATTATTTATTTATTTATTATTATTATTTTTTTTAATTTGAAAAAAACTATTATAAATTTTATCTAATATATTTAATTATTTTTAACTTGAATAATATCAATAATAATATTATGTATTTAATGATAAAAAATAATATTATTATATTACAATTTCATGTTAAAATTATTAATATAAATAACATATATTTATAATTGTATAAATAATATTGTTTATTAAAATTTAAAATTCAATCAGAGTTGGTACGAGGGGGAGGGGTGCTCTATGGCTCCTGGGAGCTCCGATATGAGGCAAGGGTACTCTATGGCCCCGAGGAAGTTAAAGTTATGAGTATTCATGGGCTATGCATAAAAAACAACCAAGATTAAGGTTATGGCTTTCTATCATGGATTCACTTAGCTAAAGAGAATCCAGTGATTATTTTTGGAGACTCCTTTATTTTGCATTTAGTGAAAGATTTGTGGAAAAAAATTAGAAAGTATTATGAAATTTGTTTCTTTTAAATTACCCATTTTCATGTTCTTTGTGATCTCAATAAAGATATAGACTTATGCGCTAATGAAGGGTGTAAATTAAAATTGTGACATTTTAAAATTGATGGTAAGGTCCTCTTCTATTCCATGGACCAATAATGAATTGACATTACACAATTAGGAAAGATTGCATCATTAATCAATTATAGTATGACATAGAAATTTTATTTTTTGATGGGTCAATTTTTGTAAATAATCTACCTACACAACCCTTCCTCCTCAATATTTGGTTCCACCATTGGGCCACACTCCAAGCACTCAATTCCCAATCTTTCTAATATTTTCAGTCTGTCGGATGGGATTTCGTCCACATGAATACCATTGAATCGCGTGGGCAAAAGGCTTATTGAATCCAAGGTTGAGTAGTAGTTGATTGTACAAAGTTTCAATGGAATCATTTTTCGAGGTGTGTAGATAAGAGTTGCTATTTTCTATTTCAGGAAAAACGTTAGCTTTTCAAAGCTGACATTTTGCCACACTGGGAAAGGGGATAGTTTTTTATTTTAAATTATGTGCAACATGCAAATATACGACAATCTGTTTTATTTTATAATATTGATTCAGTCTTTTTAAAATATAATAGGGAAAGTCGATAAACTTTTTGATCAGAATCTTTTGGATTTTATTATTGAAATAATGTGGATTGCATATTGAATCCGTAATCAACAAAAAGATAACCATATTTTAGATCATTAATTATGTTTGTGCTTTCTTAAAAAAAAGTTTAATTATAAATAAATTTAAATTATAATTCAATATGCAACCCACGTCAGTTCAGCACTAAATTCCAAAACATTGTATTATAATTTAAATTTATTTTTAATTAACTTTTTTTTAAGAAAGCACAAACATAATTAAAAATATGGTTATCTTTGTCTTGATTGCAGATTCAAAATGCAATCCACATCATTTCACTGCTAAATCCAAAAGTATCTGATAATTTTAAAAATATGGTTATCTTTGTCTTGATTGCAGATTCAATATGCAATCCACATCATTTCAATGCTAAAATCCAAAAGAATGATGATTTTTTTTAATCAAATTTCCCTATTATATTTAAAAAAGACTGAATCAATATTATAATACTTTCTTAAGTTAAAATAAAACAGACTGTCATATATTTGCATGTTGTAAATAATTTAAAATAAAATAAAAAACTGTCACCTTTCCACGTGTACTAGTCAACCTAGGCTGAAGTGACGTGGGTTGCATATTGAATTTGCAATCAAAGCAAAGATAAATAGAGTTTAGATTACTAAAAGAAATTAAATAAATTATATATAATGTTTATTAAATTAGCTTAATTGGTAGAGATCCTATTTATAGGTTCAATTTTAGTCATTTTGGCTAGGTATGATTATTTGGAGTGAACCTACCTTAATTTTTAATGAAAAAATAAATAAACTAAATTATAGATTTTAAATTTTGAATTAATTATATATTGAAGATTATAATTTAAATTATAGATTTTAAATTTCAAATGAGTTAAAAATTCAAGATTATAATTTAAATTATAAATTATAAAACAATGTTTAATGTTGAGATTGAAAAAATAAAATTAATTATATTAATATTATTTAATTAAAACTATATTAAAATTTTAAATAATATATTATTATAATTTAATTAAAATTTCTATTAAAATTTTAAATAATGTAACTTAAATTAATGTTATTTAATTAAATTGTAATATAATATTTAATGTTGAGATTATAAAGTCAATGGGGGCGGTTCAATGGTGAAGAGTGGGTTGTTAAGACATTGTGTTGAAAGGTCACTAGTTTGAATCTTGTACAAAAAATCAAGCCATGTTAAGGATTGATGTTGCCAAGGTCAGTAAATTCCCCTAGCAATATTAGAAAAATTAATGGTAAAACCTATTAAAATTTCAAACCTTGTAATTTATGTTAATGTTATTTAATTAAAACTTATAGCAAAATTTTCAACAATGTAATTTATATTTATGATATTTAACTAAATTATAATATAATGTTTGAAATTAAAAAACTAAACATCTTTTGGTTAAAACTTAGATTAAAAATTTAAAGAATGTAATTTATATTGATGTTATTTAATTAAATCATAACACAATATTTAAAATTATATAATGTTTGCGATTGAAATCTAAATACTTTTTGTTAAAACTTGTATTAAAATTTTAAACAATGTAACTTATGTTGATGTTATTTAATTAAATTATAAAATTATATTTAAAACTGAGATTAAAAATAAATACTTTTTAACAGTTAAACTTAAAATTATATAAAAAATCCTAAATTTCCTAATTTATATAACTAATATTGTTGCTTTTAAATTATTAATTATATCTTTACATATATAATTCATGGAAATGAAAAATCATTGATCTCATAGTAATATCATGATAATAAAAATGAAAGTCGCTATTGGAGATATACAGAAAAGGGCGTCAGATAAAAAATTGAGAAATATGAAAAGAGAGATCAAATAATTCAAATGATGGATTTTATAATTGATATAGTTGCAAATAGTGATATCCCTCCATAATGTGATAACTAGTTTTATTCCTCTAATACCACTACCATATCCACGACACAATTACATGCGAAGCTCGTTGCACTCTATTACACAAAATAGTGTCACATTCCATATAGCTACCACTAGTGACATCCATTGGTAAAATCATGTCACATTCCATATAGCTGCTAGTAATGACATCCATTAGTAAACTGCTAACTAGTTTCAAAAATTAAATACTTCTCATCTTCGTTGTAAAATTTTAAGGACATGACCCTCCTTCTTTATTTCCTTGGATTGGAAATATGGCAGTGGGATGGTGAAATTTTTGTGTCTCAAGGCAAATATGCAAAGGAGATACTGGGTAATTTTAACATGGAACACTACAAACCCATGGATACTCCTCTTCTAGGAAATTGGAGGAAAGATGATGTTACTTCTGGAGAGGTAGTGGATGCTACTGTCTACCAACAGTTAGTGTGTTCGCTAATGTATCTAGTGAACACTAGACCAGACATTTGCTACGTAGTTAACCAGCTGATTCAATCTATGGTTAATCCTACCAAGTTATTTTGGAAGGTGGGGAAGCATGTCCTGAGATACCTGAGGGGCACATCAGAGTATGGTTTGTGGTATAGACGGACAAAGGGAGTGAAGCTACATGGCTTCACGGATGCAGATTGGGCTGGTAGTCCATCAGACTTAAAGAGCACATCAGGAGGGATCTTTAGCATTGGATTGATAGTAATTTCCTGGTACAACAGGAAGCAATGATCTGTGACACTCGGTTCAGCGGAAGCATAATACATGGCAGCAAGTCAAGCTGCATGTGAGGCTATCTGGATGAGAAAGATCTTGGTTGATTTGTTTGGTTCTCAGATGGATCCGACAGTGATTCATTGTGATAATCAAAGTTGCATTAAACTCTCAATTAATCTTGTGTTTCATGATAGGTCCAAGCATATAGATATTCGGTACCATCATCTCAAAGATTGTGTAAATAAGGATAATGTTGCTTCAGTACATTCCCACAGAAGATCAGGATGCAGATATTCTGATGAAGGTACTCACCAGGACCAAATTCGAATGCCATAGAGACATGATCGAGGTGAAGGATAATCCCTTTCTTGTTGACAGGGAGTGTTAAGATTCAACAAGAAAATTCAGCATTAAGCAACAGCCAGACTAGGGTGGGGTCCACAATGCTATTTTTGGGTGAATGTCTATTTTGGTTATCCCTTAATTAAGAGGGACATTAAACTATAATTTATTCTCAATGTGGACTTGAATCAATTAAATAAAAGTGATAAATTCAATTAGCTAGTGGATTTCGAGTTAGAGGTAGTTGGTGAGGCATGTAGAGTAATTCTAGTTGTCACAAAGTTCAAAGTGTAATGGTGCATTAGTTAATGCAAGTTGTAAATATTTTAACTCAGTTAAGTGAGTTAAACTCAGTTATGCTAGTTGTAACTGAAGATACACTAGTGAGAGATCTAGTGAATTAAATATTAATTAATTCACAATTACTAATCTCACACATAATTGAGAATTTACTGTTATTAGTTGCATGCATGTAAGATCCAGAGGAGACCCAGTTGAGTTCTAGGTGAAATGGAAGTTGGCTATCAATTGTAGGATTATTGGGTTGCACACATGAAACCAAGCACCCATTGGAGTGCCCATGATACTTACGCAGTCAAGGCAGGCAAGAATTCCTATCTTTTATGGATCTTTACCATCAGGGATTGCGCAAGCAAGGCTGATTGTCTGGAGGCTGAGAATTGGCTATGTGTTGGTCAGTTTTGCATATGAAAGTGTGAGACAATTAGCTGAGTACTGAAGGGCTCTCATGAGAAGAATTTTGTATATAATTGTTTCATGATTCATGCTGAATATACAATAGAAGATAGTGGGGTTTTTAGTTGTAAGCTTTCCCCGAGAAATTATCTGTGTTGTGTGTGATTGATCTTTCTTCATGTTCATGTTATTAGCGATTGTGTTTTTAATTCTGCAAAATATTTATAGAAGCGATTCAGTATTTAACTTTAGTACATTGTTAGATTGGGTGAATCCAATATATACATGCATGTTTTATAATTTCTACATCAAGAGATAGATTGGAAGAGAGTTGGCTCTCCTAATTTCATCGTTATCACTAGTAAGGGGCCATGTTCCATGTTCCGTGTTCCAATTGATAGAAGGGTTGCTTGAGCAATAAGCACATGAAAATAATTTATCATTGCATAAGACATCACGACTGGTTTCATTGCAGTGTTTACTATGTTGATTTTTCCCACACGATCAATCACTTCTCTACATGGTTGTATTAGTCATTCAATATTATGATCAACCACGAAAATTTGATCTCTTTCCAAATTGAATAGGGGCCTTTGTGGCCATATAAAGGGTTTTTTCTATTTGTCTAGGCAATCACAATAACTTTTTGCCCCCCCTTTTCCCTTGTTGCCACTAAATTTCAATTGATTTTTTTTCAATTTTAGTTTATTGTTTCATAATGTATTTCCCTTTGTTTACATTGTGAGTAAACTCTAGGTTAGTTTTCTTTGGGTTTTTTTAGTATAATAAATTTTTTACCCCATGCATCAGTAGCAACAAATCCTTCCTTATCCCTATGTAATCCACTTACCGAATTCCAAGGGTTCACATAATCCGATTGTGAAAGAGCAGTCAACCTCCGGTACAAAATGAACAACAAAATACACATGCATTACCAAATGCAACTAATGTACCGAGGTTAAATTTGAACAAGTGATATATAGAATATTTGAGTTTCACTTGTAGGAAGATATGAAAATAAGAACATATAAGTTTCACTTGCAAGAAAATATGCAAATCGTGTGTATGGCTCCAAACAATGCCATTTCAATAGGTATGAAATGAATTTTTTTTTCAAAGAAAGTGAATTTATTTCATAGGTAACTGCAATGCAATTCACCATGACATTTTCATAGATGTGGCTCTCTAACCTACCTGCAACACTAGTAAATGCCAACTTACCACCGCTTTAAGACTACTAACTTTCACAACTCTTGGGATTCTCAGAATCCATCTAACTGATCTCACGATAAAAAACTTTCACAACTCTTGGGATTCATTACAACTTCAATTTCACCTTCTAGGATTTCATTTTTGAAAGGCTTGAAGACTATGCACTTGAATTTAATAGGAACGACAACAGATCCAGTCATTTCTTGAATATTTCCTTCCCCCAACCCTCCAATGTAGTTACTGCCACAAGATATCCATTTTACTCAGTCGCCTGAATGCGTGATATGTCCTCTATGAGTTGCAAAATGATGGAACACTGCAGAAGCAACCCAAAATGCAGTCCATCTGGTTATACAACCACATGTCTTGTCATCCAATCTCTAAAAACATGATTATGTCTTCTCTGGCCCTTCCCCCTTTGCCCTGTTTTTGATTATTTGTGCCACTAGTGCTCCTAACAAAGAAGAATATTATAAAGCTACAATAATAGCAATAATAAGTTGGAAACAAGGTTATTCACGAAGTGAACTGAATACCAGAGTAAGAAATTCTACATACCACTATATTTTTCTTCTTTAAATTGGTTTAGCTAAAAAGCCAACAGGCACACATTTTTATAGTGTAGGAACCAAATACGTGAAATTTGAAATTTTATCTCATGGAAGAAATTGCTATGGAAACATTGTTGAATCATATTTTATTTAAAGAAATTTATATCAAAAATATGATTAACATGTTTGTAGCTTAGCAAGGAGGAGTTTGAAAATACTTGCAATTCTAGGCCTAAATTTCCACTTAAAACATCCAACTGTAAGATATAAACACATTCAAAACAGGTAAGGAACATAGGTATTTGCCTGGGAAAATGAATTGCTTGGTGTAACTCTGCAACAACTTCCCGGAGGGTTATGTTTATCAAAGAAAAAAAATTCAATGCAAATTGTTATTCTTACTCTGCATGCAAAAACAACTCTTGGAATTTCAAAGCCCACCACTATCTCATTTAAAATAACTTTTAAGAAAGTGAAATGAGCATAAGGTTGTTTAAATTTGTCCCTTAAAAAATAATGCGATATATTGATTATATATAATATACATTAGAATATAAAATAATTAAAAATAAATTATTAATTTTTTTATAAAATATATTATTATATATAATATAAATTAAAAAATTAAAACAATTATAAAAACAATTTAAATATTTTGAAAATAAATTAAAGAATTAAAATTTTATTATTAATTATATGTATAATATTTTAAAATATAATTAAATAAAAGAAAATGTATATTTTAAATTTATAAAAAGATATTATGAAGATTATTTAATATTATTTAATTATTTTTAACTTAAATAATATCAATAACAATATTATGTATTTAATGATAAAAAATAATATTATTATATTACAATTTCAGGTTAAAATTATTAATATAAATAATCTATATTTATAATAATATAAATAATATTGTTTATTAAAATTTAAAATTTAATCAGAAATGGTAGGAGGTGTAGGGGTGCTCTTTGGCCTTGCAAAGCTCTGATAAGGGATAGGGGTGCTTTATAGCCCCCATGAAGTTAAAGTTATGAGTATTCATGGGGTTAAGTATGGAGACAAACAACCAAGATTAAGGTTATGGTCCTCTACCATTGATTTACTTAGCCAAAGATAATAAATAATTGTTTTTGGAGACTTCCTCCTTATTTTTCATTTACTGACCACAGGAAAAAAAATAGAAAGTATTATGAAAATTATTTCTGTTAAATAAATCATTTTCATGTTCTTTGTAATTTCAATAAAGGTATAGACTTATGTTCTAATGAAGGGTGTAAATTAAAATTGTGAAATTTTAAAATTAATGATCCAAGCCCTCTTCTATTCCATAGAGCTAAATGAATAATGAATTGACATTACACAATTATGAAATATTGCATTATTAAATAGTTATAGTATGACATGTAAATTTTAATATTTGATGGGTCAATTTTGTAAATTATATACTACATTTCCAATTTGAAGCCCCTCTAGAAAAATTTAGAGTTTTGTTGGATAAGAAAAATCATGAATTTTTTTTTTAAAGATATTTTCATATAAAATATAAAACATAATTTCATAACTTTAGGCCAACCCCTACCCCTACCCATCAGGTCACACCCTAAGTAGGGTAATTTTTTAAAATCAATTTAAAAATTATTATAAAATATTATTATCGAAATAATGAAAGAATTTAGAATAAAATTATTTTAGTTATGTACCATTTTAATTAATAATATAAATACAAAATTAATTTGAAGATTGTTAATATTATTTGAACATATATAGTTTAAATATAAATAATTTAAATTTTTCAATCATTCATTTCATTAATTTTTTATATTTTTTATTTTCACTCATTTTTTATTAATAAAATGGTTTGTATTCTTATTTCCATTCATTTTTCATTAATCCAATGGTTTTTGTTTTTATTTAGCTGCATTTAAAATATTTGGCCAATAAATAAAATGGTTTGTTTTTTTTATTTAGTTTCATTTAAAATAAATGGATTTAACAAACATCAGGAAAACATTTAAGAAGATATAATTTAACATTAATGCGAAAAATAGGTCCATGTGGCTTTAGATTCGTGGTGAATAATGCTTGTTGCAATGGGTCACTAGTTCAAATCCTCGATGGGTCTGCCTTAAAAAAAACATTAATATGGAATATAATTATCTATGCTTCAATTTCATTTGTGAACATATATCTAAAATTCATCCTTCAAGGTGGTAGCGGCTTCCCCAAGTGTATGATATAAACATATATCTTGGATAGACATTAAAACTTATCATTCAACATAGATTTTAAATACACATTAACATTCATATTTAAACATGTGAGTGACCTCACAATATCACTATATAATCTGTGTATAAACATTCCAGCTTGAGAGTATCACTATATACATATATACAGATGTATTGTGTTGGTTTAACACACATAATATATTTCAACAAAACTGGTAAAATACATTCAATTAAAATTGCAAAACATTAGAAATGATTTTAAACAATACAATTCAAGGAAATAAATAAATTTTATTGTTGAGAAATTATGTGATTTTTTATAATTAGGTTTATATGGTCATATAATACATATAAGAAATTTATGAAATGGATTCAACTTAATATGGATAGCAAAAAGTTTTTAATTTTTAATTTTTTTAAATTTTTTTAAATTTTTTAATTTTTTTAATTTTTTCTGAATTTGTCTACTCCTATTATTGATACAAAAATTGTACAGAGAGGCAGTGGCCTTGAGAATTCTAGCCCAGATATGCGACATTCACCCATTACAAAACTTAAAACTGACCAGAAGAGCTTCAAAGCCCATGACAGTGTCTAGCCTAGAGATGTGGCATTCGCCCATTACAAAACTGAAAACTAACCAGAAGAACTTCAAAGACCATGACAGTAGGTTGGACCCATACAAATAAGCAGATAAGTTCCGCCCATTAACAAACTGAAAGCTGACCAGATAAGCTTCAGAAACCATAACAGAAACCCAAACAAACATGCAGATAAGTGCCGCCCTCGCAGGGGAAACCGGCAATTGAACCTTAGAGTAAAATCCTGAGCATGAGAACTGGTGAGCATATGAAAACTGTAAGACAAAAGGGAATTGAGCCCATTCATGCAACTGGAAAACAAAAACCTTTGAACGCAGACCTGATTAAGATTCTTGAGAAGTGGGAAGCAAAAAGTTTTTAATTATTCATTAGGAAAGAAAATTAATTACCAAGGTTGTCATTATTGTCACTACTCAACATTTTCCACATAGACAAGAATTTCTTAATATTTTTCCAAGCCCCATTCATCACCATTTTTATATGCCAAGGATATTACATGCCTTAACAAATTTCGTGAGTAAGAATATTCTCAAGATAACTCCTCTTCCATCAAAGATGATGCAATGAACACTTGTGCATCTCAGATAATAAATGATTCACTACAACCCAATGATTTGTACATGGATTTGTCATGTATTTACTAACAGAACTAATTGCATGTGAAATATTTCATCGCATAATTTGAATATTTCATTCTTTAATTTTAAAAATTTAAAGAATGTAGTTTATATTGATGTTATTTAATTAAATCATAACACAATATTTAAAATTATATAATGTTTGCGATTGAAAAACTAAATACTTTTTTTTAAAACTTATATTAAAATTTTAAACAATGTAACTTATGTTGATGTTATTTAATTAAATTATAAAATTATATTTAAAATTGAGATTAAAAATAAATACTTTTTAACAGTTAAACTTAAAAATTATATAAAAAATCCTAAATTTCCTAATTTATATAACTAATATTGTTGCTTTTAAATTATTAATTATATCTTTACATATATAATTCATGGAAATGAAAAATCATTGATCTCATAGTAATATCATGATAATAAAAATGAAAGTCGCTATTGGAGATATACAGAAAAGGGCGCCAGATAAAAAATTGAGAAATATGAAAAGAGAGGTCAAATAATTCAAATGATAGATTTTATAATTGATATAGTTGCAAATAGTGATATCCCTCCATAATGTGCTAACTAGTTTTATTCCTCTAATACCATCACCATATCCACGACACAATTACATGCGAAGCTCGTTGCACTCTATTACACAAAATAGTGTCACATTCCATATAGCTACCACTAGTGACATCCACTGGTAAAATCGTGTCACATTCCATATAGCTACTAGTAATGACATCCATTAGTAAACTGCTAACTAGTTTCAAAAATTAAATACTTCTCATCTTCATTGTAAAATTTTAAGGACATGAACCTCCTTCTTTATTTCCTTGGATTGGAAATATGGTAGCGGGATGGTGAAATTTTTGTGTCTCAAGGTAAATATGCAAAGGAGATACTGGGTAATTTTAACATGGAGCACTGCAAACCCATGGATACTCCTCTTCTAGGAAATTGGAGGAAAGATGATGTTACTTCTAGAGAGGTAGTGGATGCTACTGTCTACCAACAGTTAGTGTGTTCGCTAATGTATCTATTGAACACCAGACCAGACATTTTCTATGTAGTTAACTAGCTGATTCAAGCTATGGTTAACCCTACCAAGTTATTTTGGAAGGCGGGGAAGCATGTCCTGAGATACCTGAGGGGCACATCAGAGTATGGTTTGTGGTACAAACGGACAGAGGGAGTGAAGCTACATGGATTCACAGATGCAGATTGGGCTGGAATTCCATCAGACATAAAGAGCACATCAGGAGGGATCTTTAGCATTGGATCGATAGTAATTTCCTGGTACAATAGGAAGCAATGATCTGTGACACTTAGTTCAACGGAAGCATAATACATGGCAGCAAGTCAAGCTGCATGTGAGGCTATCTGGATGAGAAAGATCTTGGTTGATTTTTTTGGTTCTCAGATGCATCCGAAAATGATTCATTTTGATAATCAGAGTTGTATTAAACTCTCAATTAATCTTGTGTTTCATGATAGGTCCAAGCATATAGATATCCGGTACCATCATCTCAAATATTGTGTAGAGAAGGATAATGTTGCTTCAGTACATTCCCACAGAAGATCATGATGCAGATATTCTGATGAAGGTACTCACTAGGAGCAAATTCGAATAACATAGAGACATGATCGAGGTGAAGGATAATCCCTTTCTTACTGAGAGGGAGTGTTGAGATTCAACAAGAAAATTCAGCACCCATGCCTAGTGCATTAAGCACCTGGTTGCATTAAGCAGCCAAACTAGGGTGGGGTCCACAATGCTATTTTTGGGTGCATGTCTATTTTGGTTATCCCTTAATTAAGATGGACATTGCTTCATCTGATTTTACAAAGATCTTGGTTTGGGTTTAAAAAATTTTCTTCAAAGTTTGGATTTAAGAGCATTTTTTGGAAGCAAACTGATTTTGCAAAGAATTGTTTTGGGTTTAAAGAATTTTTTTGAAAGAAATTTCTTGGAGGCGGCTTGATTTTGCAAAAAATTGTTTTGGACTGAAAAATTTTTCTTGGACGTACATTCAAAAGACATTTCTTGGAGGTATGTACGTGTTTTGAGTTGAAGTAAATATTTTGAGCTTCGTTTCTTTTTTATAAGACATTTTTCTCTCGAATTTTTTAAAGTAAGTGTTTTTGATTGGAGTATGTATTTTTTGCAAAAAATTTAAACTGAATTTTTTTAAATTAAATCTTTTGTGATATTTTTTGTAATCGAGTTATTGTCTAATTTTTTGAAGGAATTTTTTTGAACTTCATACCCTATTATCATGGGAAATCGAAGAACTTGTGCGAGAAAATATGATCGAAAAAGAGACCCTGAGGAACGTAGAGAAGAGACGAGACAATCTCGCAAAAGAAAGTTAGAAGCCCTCTCAAATATTGAAGAGAAAAATAAACCTCAAGCAGAAATTGAAGCAGGTATGTAAATGTAAATATTATGATCTATTGATATATTTAAAATTTTCCTAATGTAAAATGTGACGCTTAATTTTTATATGATGAACTAATTTGAAAAATATTTTGTTTAATGTAAACAGACAAAGATATTCCTCAAAATATTGAAGAAGAAAATCAACCTCAAGCAGAAATTGAAGCAGGTATGTAAATGTAAATATTATGATCTATTGATATATTTAAAATTTTCCTAATGTAAAATGTAAAGCTTAATTTTTATTTGATGAACTAATTTGAAAAATATTTTGTTTAATGTAAACAGACAGAGATATTCATCAAAACATTGATGATGAGATACAAAATTTTGAAAGAGAAAGTGAAAGAGATATTGAATCGATGATTGAAGATGGTGAAAATATTGAAAGAAATCCAAATAAAGAAATTGAATCACAAGGTATATATATATATATATATATATATATATATATATATATATATTAAACACATGCACATATTATTGAAATTATAGATATATTTATTAATTTAGTTATTTATTGAATATGTACTATTTTTTCGAATATGTACAGATGAAATCACTATCGATAATGAGATATTAGAAAATGTTGACACTCACACATATGGAGATAAAAAACCTGACCATGTTATACGATATCGTGTTAACTGCATTTTTGAAAAGTATTTCTTAAATGAGCGGGTGATAGTTCAGGCTCAAATGTTGAAAGGTCTCCTATCATTAAGGAAATTAAAAGAAGCTACGACACTATTGGGTATTCAAAAATCAACCAAAGATAAAAAAATGAAAGAAGATGTGATAAAAAATATGAGTAGTGCTATAAAGTCAATTAAGAGATCTAGAGAGAAAGATGTTTGAATTGTACGTAGAGGAATACAGATGGCAATGGTTTCATCAAGTACTCAAGATAATCGTTTGGTAACATCTATGGCACGAGCACTGGGAACCTCGCGAAAAACTTTGCACAAACATCAGAAATTTCGGCTGCAAATAGATGTAAATGATGAACTCGCTTGTTGGAGAGCTATTTGTAGGCAACCATATAAAGATAGACTTGGAGAAAATGTTAAAAAAATAATATATGAATATTGGAAGAACAATTCGCGTGTTTCACCAACTGCAAGACATGTGATGCGAAGAAGAATAGCATGAAATCAATATGAAGAACATGAAAAACATCTCTTGGAAACCACTCAAATAGAGTTATTCAACAAGTTCAAAGAAGAGAATCGTCAAATTCAAGTTTCACTCAGTGCTTTTGTTCAACAAAAACCATGGTATGTAAAACCTATCACCGTACGCGACACTTGTTGTTGCCGTTATCATGTGGAATTTGGGTTATATTATGACACATTCCTTGATTTCGGTAGAACATTATGGAAGGATTCACCTCCTCCTTCCACTATCCGTGAATTCATATCTCAAATTCTATGTGAAAGAGAAAGCGATGAACTATTTTACAAAAAGAAATGTGTTGGTGGTAAAAAATGCGATGATTGTGGAAATTTGACTAAATTTCAAAACAAATATCGTATTGATATAAATGATCAATAATTGTCCAACATGAAAGTGAAATGGAAGAGATATGAATATATCGATACATCGATTCAAGGTGCAAATAGTGTTAAAAGAATTGAATTACTAGAAGATGAAATTTTTCTGATAGACTTCTTGAGAAAATTTGAGGCAGAAATTTACAAATACACCAAGCATTCCCATAGAGCTCTCGATGGCAAGACTTGCAATTCAAAAAATCTCGTGAAGTTTTTCCACCAGGGACCATTTTGTCAGTGATTGATTTTGCAGAAAACTACACATTTGTTCCACAAAAGAAATTTAGAGTGAATACTATCATTCTGACCAAGTCTCCATGCTCGTCCATATTCTATATAGACATGCTGAACAAAATGTCGATCATATAGAAATCACGAGTGAAAATCGACATATCATTAAAGAATATCACTTTTATATCAGTGACGATCGTACACATGATACATGTTTTGTACAACATTGTTTTGGAAAAAACTATGATTCATTGAAAAATCGTGAAATAACATTCAATGAACATTGGATATGGTCAGACGGATGTGCAGATTAATTCAAATCTGCACGATCATTCTTTTGGTTGTGTTGTCTTCATAAGAAAACCTGCATTAAAAATTGTTGGAATTTATTTGAGACTGTCCATGGAAAAGGAGAACATGACGGTGCAGGAGCATGCATAAAACGAGCACTTCGAAGATATCAAATGAACCACTCTACACGCTGACTTGTGAATGCTGAAGAAGTTGTTCAATGGTGCATCGCTGCTCTAAGCCATGGGATTAACCCATCAAGGGAAGTGCGAAGGTATGTTCAATTTAATTTATATTGGAAATCTAATTTTAAAAATTGTACATTTATCATGAAATGATTATCTTTGATTGTATTTTGATATCATATTTACAAATTATTCTTATAATTTTCCATATAAAGGTTTTTCTGGCATATTGGAATCGAAGACGTAGATATATCAATTGGAAGTGACGTTGAAACAATAAAAGGGACTCGAAAATTGCATTCAATTCAAACAAAGTCATCCAGAAATGTGTTTGCATTGGATAAAAGAAAATATTCTTGTTTTTTTGATGTTTTCATAGACAACACAAAATCCAATGATGTTTGTGAAAACAAAATGTATGTGACCGGTTGGAAACATACAGAGCTAAATACAAAGGGAAAAATGTCTGTTTCAATGTTTGAAGAAATGCAATCAGAGGAAACTACAATATCATTCGATGGTGATCGAGTTTCTGATCTTGTTAGAGAAGGTAACATTTGAATTACTTTCTAATGATTTAAACATCTAGAAATAAATTTAAATATGGATAATTTTGTTAAGTTTATTTTATTGTGCAGGAGATGTTTTTGTTGTAATTGCACGTATTGACAACGATGAAAATGTGAAGTATTATTTGATGCGTTGCAATGAACGAAAACTGAAATTATTACAAAACTATAATGATCACGGATTTCAATATGACAGAGGGTCTATTATACTGAAAGGTTATTTTTTCAGACAAACTCATCAAAGTGGAGACTTTGTTTACTTTGAAGACTATGAACCTGATTCCATAAGTTTTCAATATAGTCCCTTGGTGTGTGCAGCACGCATAAAGTTGATAGAGGTTCAATCAAAGAAAAAATTGAAAATTAAGAGATGGAAAATGTCAAAATCTGATCATGAACGGATTATTGAAGATGGAATTCCATTAGAATTTTTTTGAGTGAATTGTCCAACAATTTATTCTCTTTGGATTAAATATGTTTTATAACTTCCAGTACTCAACTAAAAATTGAGTTGCTTATGTTATTTGTGCAAGTGTTTGCACATGTACAAATTGTTTGGGTACAAGCACGTGCTCTAGTATCAACTGAAAGTAGTTTTTCTATACATGTGCATTGATGAAAAATGTTATATGTATTGGATATATATATATATATATATGTTCTAGAATGAAATTAATTGTTCTAGTTTTACTATGTGCATTGATGAAAAATTATTTACGTACTCAATATATATGTTCTAGAATGCACAATTAATTGTTCCAAGTAGTTTTTCTATGTGCATTGATGAAAAACTAGTTGGATTTTCTGGTAAAAAGTTTCCACAATGTAAATAAATTGACAAGGCTACCTATTTGAGTGCATTAACGACATTGACCCAAATTCAAAAAACATATATATGTACTAGACTTATATTTCCAATCAAAATTAAAGGGATAATTTGTACATATATCTACTTCTTTAAACTCTTTTTTCAATTAGAGCTCAATTGATACATGGTTAGTTGCATTGAAAAGCTATGTTCTTCCTATTGGAAATTTTTTCTTTCAAACAAGACTACATGTAGAGATCAAAAGCAATCTTAAAATTCCAAATGTACTTCAACCATCCAAAAGGGATTTGTGCAACATTACTTGACATGCCATGCCAATTATAGTGAACAACTATCTAATAGAAACATTTAACATTATATATCACATGTGCCAAATGTAGATTGAAACCATCCAAAACTTTAAAATTTTAAAAAATTTTCATAATATATCGTGCAACATTAAAACATTAAACATCACATGCGAAATGTAGATTGAAACCATTCAAAACTTGAGTTTAAAAAACTTTTTGATTATATATATCGTTACTTCACATGCCATGCCAATTATAGTTAAACTAGATCCAATAGAAACATTTAACAAATTATATACCACATGTGCCAAATGTAGATTGAAACCATCCAAAACTTTAAGTTTTAAAAACCTTTTGATTATATATCGTGCAACATTAAAACATTAAACATTTAAAGTTCATTAAATATCACATGAAAAATGTAGATTGAAACCATCTAAAACTTGAGTTTTAAAAACTTCACATGCCATGCCAATTATAATTCAACTATCCAATAAAAACATTTAACATTAAATATCACATGCCAAATGTAGATTGAAACCGTCCAAAACTTTTAACTTTTAATTTAACAAAAAAATATAGATCACAACATTACTTCACATGCCAAATGTACTCCAAGCATCCAAAACTTAAATTTTAAAAACAAAACAAATTATAACACATGTCATTACATAACATGCCAAATGTAGTTCAAATGACAACATTACTTCACATTCACATGCCAAAAGTACTAAAACCATCCAAAAATTAAATAAAACAAATTATATTAACAATGTAATAAAATACGTCCAAAAATTGTAGATCTCACAAGTATCAAACTATATCAAGTTTAACAAATTTTAAGACCATCTAAATCTTGAAATCAAACCTACAAATCATGTCCATCAAATAGAGACGGATCTAGCGTCTTTCCTATCCGGGTCTCAATGCACGCCCTATCATGTAAAGCATCATGGGAAACCTACATACACAATGCACATGTACTTAAACATTAAAATTTGTTTTAAAAATGAATGAGAATATATATATCTAGAACTTCATGTAAAAAAAATAATATAACAAAAAAATCATGCAATACCTCATGAGGTTCCCTCTCCATTTGATGAACAAGTTCTCCCATAGGAACATCTGCAGTGGTAAACTGTACAATATACATGTACAGTTATATATATATATATTAAGAACTTTCAAATGAAAATTCATGTGTATATATATAAACTTATTTTCAATAATATTAAAAAAAGGAACTAAAGACAACTTGTTCAAATGTTGTGGATGTTCCTATCTCCGTCGCTAGAGTCCGCGGATTAAAGAAATCTTCTATAGGAACCTAAATTCAAAAAATTTTAAATAACTCAAAATATATATATATATATATATATATATAGATATATATCTCAATTTTTAATGGAACTTTTTGAGGTAGAATATATATATATATATATATATATATCAATTTTTAATGGAACTTTTTGAGGTAGAATATATATATATAAATTTTAAACATAAATTTTAAACTTGTGAAAATTTGTCCATACTTGTGGCTATCTCCCAAGGAAGTAGAAGGTACATCTCCCAAGGAAGAAGAAGGTACTGCCATCCCAAAAACATCAAACTGAATCGGTACCTGTTAAAACATTTTATCAAATTATATATATACATACATATACATGTGTGGCAACAATTATTTATTTTAAAGTCACTTAAAAAACACTAACATTTGCCAACATATCTTGATGGTCAAACCCATCTGCATTGTTTGAACCAGAGGTCCCGAACGTGATATTAACATTTTCGTCATGCATCATGTGTGAGAACTGCAAATGGTGTTTTAACATATAATCATACATTTTTCTTAGATTAATGTACACATACAAATAAATGTATACATGTACATACACATGTATTTATTACAATTTTCACACATGTATATGTATGTTAAAATAATTTCAAACTCTAAGATCACTAACACATACCGTTCCGGTGCCCTCTTCCTCATGAAAAATTAGGTCTTACAAACCATTGCGACAATTTTTTGTATATATTCAGAGATCTTCAACATTCATGTTGCCAATCTCCTCATTTGTATAATACACAAAATTGGCACGTGCATTTTCACGTGCTCTTTGTCGATTTAAACAAAGATCGACTCCACCCAATCTGCTATGAACATTGTCGATCATAACATCCCTTGCTTCTCGACTTATTTGAGAAGTCGCATCCATCTTTGACCACAAAGTTTTGACCCGAAATCATTGACTCACCAATGGCGGCTCATGGCGAGGAAACTCCACATCTCTCTTAGCGCCCTTACGGTCATATAATCGACCTTTCCCCGGGCCAAACAATTCTAACGGAAGGTCATTGTAGTTGGGTTTCATACCCAAAAAAAATTATGCATAAAACATTTGTGCAAAATAAACATGAACCTCATCGTTCCATGGAAGCCTTCCATAGGCTGCAAGGTGCCTATCATACAAATAATGAGCTATGTCTGGGTGCTTGAAATACTGCACCTTCAACATTTTTCTTTTTGGCCCTTCCTTGTAATTAAACATTGACTTGGCCACTTCTTTTGTAACTTTTTGTTTTATGTCCTCCCATTTATCTGGACCCATTACTGTCTCTTTTCTCTTTCTCATCATTTCTACAAATGAATCAGTCGTTGGCCCAAGATTTCTGTACACATTTACCATTTCACCCAATGAATGTGTAACTATTTCAAGGCTTTGTCGACTCTCAGCAGGTAGAGACAAAGCCACGAGATCTCTTTTGCAATTTTGCATGAAGTCTTTCAAAGCTTTGTAAGGTGCATTCCGCCATGTTGGTTTCCCATGGTATATCAGTAATCTCGGCCGGATAAGTTGTGCTGGGTTGACAGCCTTCTTCTTGAATGTAGCGAGCTGCCCTGCATCTATTTTGACCACTAGTTCGAACATTTTCGGCCTCTGCATCAATATATATAAAATTTCTTATATTAGAAAAAACACGTGTAAAAAAAGTTGTACAAATTTAATGAAAAAATATTGAAATTTATGGCAACCTTGACGTTGTTGGTTAGCATCTTCTCCAACATGACCCTACTGAGAACCAGACCCAGAATGACCTTGCTGAGAACCAGACCCAAAATGACCCTGTTGAGAACCAGCAGTCGTTGACTGGCCTTCGGGGGAATAAATATCACCCCCTTCACGCAACCTGCTACCACTCATACTTGGACCGGTTGAACCATGGGCACGCTCCATGGATGGAGTAGAAACCATTTTCCTCTTACCTCCTAAAAATTAAAATATGAAACTTGTTGTCAATCCTAGAGACAGCCTTTGAGTTGTGAAAGACCAGTGCATAGGACATCTTATATGACAAGGAGCAATATGTTATGACAAGTATAATTAGCAAGACATGGCTCTCATGCTATCTCTTTGTAAACAGGAAAATTAATTTGAATGGGACCAAAAATTTCAGAAGCTTGATACATAGAAAGTAATACTGCAGAGGCAAGATGTGAAACTCTAACACGAATGTATCAGACAATTCAAAGGCAGCTTACTGCAAAGAGGGTTGAATTCTAAATATTTCACAGAGATGAATAATCAGAAAGTATCTACTGCGTATGTAGAATAAAGAGAATACTAACTGTTATTGAGACAATATCCAGAAACATATATCAGCATGCGGTGGGCTTACGAAATTAAGAATCCACACATGATAACAAAATTTGTAAATAAAATCTCATAGCAACTAATATAGCAGAAGTACGGGTGAAGTGAAAATGGAACAGCATATCACGACTGAGCCATATTTAAAGTTCCAGACAGGTTATGGCATAAGTATCAACTAGGATAAATTCATACCAAAATGAGTGGGCTACTCGCATTCCAGAACATGATACAAGATGAATGGATGTAAATGAAATGAACCACTAAGCTACAACACATAACAGAGGATTACACACTGTAAAGTACCAAGACCAGAATCCTCAGTAAAGATAGAATTCCTTTTCATTGAGACCCAGCGGGCTCTTCACATTTCTATTGAGATTTCAACAACAAGCATGCAAAAATTCTTACACAGCAAAATTCTTTAGAAAATATGGAACCTGTTTTTCTCTTCAGTTCTAGCTTATATAGAAGCCTCAGAAACATGAGCGAGAAGATATTTTTGGAAAAAATATCTTCCTCGCATGCTGGAAATCTGTTTGACGTCTCCATCAAAGATAACCAAAATTCATGATGAGGAATTGGGGCATCTCGTCATGGACAGTTAGGCTCTCAACCGTTTTAAACAAAAATATCAAATAACAGTTTATGGCAGAAGGTAAAATGCAGGAGTGGAATGTGAATTCCACTCGAAATTTAAAAGCAATCAACTAAAATATAAGTAAAAGACCACTAAGGCCGAATCATGAAATGACAATGTTTGCTGATGAGGTGGAGTTGAGGAGGTCGCTGTCCGAGATGGTGGAATGTTGGCGGAGAGGAATCAATTTGCCCCTAATGTGACAGTAGAGGCTTTTCTACCTATAGAGCTTCACGATTTTCTCTAGTTCTAATTTAAGTTGGAGGATGGGCTATTGATAATCAATGTTAGCCGAAATCCCCAAGTTTGTCTTCAATCTTCTGTGTCTGCCGTGGCAGGTCTTCGACGCTGATACTCCGACTGCTGCTATAATAACCTCTCTGCGTTCCGAATCATAGTGAATATGATTTTGGAACCTGGAGTGAATTCATCACTCTGAAATAACCCTGCACAATACGATACACTCATCAAGAAATCTAGGGAGTGGCGAAATGATGCTATGGAGGCTTGTGGAATGATAGCATGATTGCGAAAACAGACGGCTATAGTGGAGGAATGGTAAAAATAGGCAGAGGAATGATGTTCGATGTAAAAACCCAGAGTTTAAATTTTCGGGCAATTACACAGAACGACATGGGAAATGAATGAAATGAAGACCACGATGTGGGACCCGGCATGGGCGGAGGGCGATTAACTGAGAGCTGTTGGATCTCAGGAGGAGATCGACGGTTGGGATCAAAGGGTGAAATTAGTAGGAGATGCGATGAAGCAATATGGGTGAAATGCGCAATGTGATGTGGGCCGCAGATCTTGGATGAATGGACGACTTTGATTGAATCAGAGGATCGCAATCAGGAGAGGCAGTGGGAGACGCGTTTGGGAGCTTGCGATTGCGATTGGAGTAGTGATGCAATTGGAAATGATGCGATTGAGTGCCAACCGTCCGATCTGGGTCAAGATCGACGACGGGGATTAAATCGGTGGGGAGGGGAAAGACTGATGCAATTAGCGGGATGAACGGCTATGATTTGATCGGGGGATTGCAATCGGAGGAAACTGAAGGATGGGATGCTTGAGTCTGCGTGATGCGATTACGCGCCAGCCGTCCGATCCGAAACCAGATCGATGGCCCATGGTTAATCGGAGGGGATATGGAGCGGGGACGGGCGCACAGCAGAACTAGCACTGACCATTGGATCTGACCAAGATCGATGACTCAGATCTTAGCGAAGGCCAAATGACTAAACTCCATCGCATCGGAGGATTTCATGATAAAAAAGGAATGCGCATACCGAAAGTTTCGATTGCGATGGCGGTGAATTAGCGCTGGACGTCGGATCTCTTAAAGGGATTGACGGTGGAGATTGCGGCGGAGGTCTACAGACCATTCCCCAATCGCATCGAGATTTTTTGTATAACATAGAAATGCGCTTTCTGAAAGTTGTGATTGCGATCAGTGCCCAGGCCTTGGTGCTTGGTCTTAGTGCTCGGGGCATATGGGGAAGTGGTTAAGGGGGCTGGCCGAAAGGGGCTAAAGCCTTCAATGTAAAATATGGTATTTTGGCCTATTTTCAATGGATTTTAAGGCTGAAAAGGGGTAACGGTAGAGAGGAAAATGGATTATTAAGCCAAACAAAGGGTATTTGTAAGTTTCAAGGGGAAAGTGGGATGATTTAGAGGGTTAATGAGGAATTAAGGGAGGGAGAAAATGGTGAGGAGAACAGAGGTTTAATGGGAATGAGAAAAGATGGAAAGGGAGGCCTTTTGGGTATTTTATTCTCAAACAGAGAGGCCTTAAAACTGGGGAAAAACAATGAATGCTAACCATATGATCAACAAAACTTATTAACAACTAATTTAACTCACAAAGTTAATAAAAAATCAATTCCATATGTACACACATGTATGGAGATTTAAGGTTATATTTAAATACCGTGAACATCCCCCGATCCTTGAACCTCCATATGGGATTCGACTGATCTTCGTCGTTCATCCTCCATGGTATATAACTATTAGTCGACATTTACACAAAATAGATTTCAGAAAATCAATTTGTAATTTAGTGTACACAAATTATGTAGAACACAACTTTCAAAGCAATAATTGATGTGTGAAACTAAATTTAATCGAAAAATAAATTATAAAAATGATAAGTTCACCAAATTGCGCTTTACATGGTGGGAGCACACTTGGTATAAAATTTACCACTTACACACTTTAGTTTGTGGGAGAAATGACACATGTACATAGTTTACCTTAAAGTTGTTGTGTTTTGTGGATATTAAAATGAAGAACTTCTATTTAGATCCATTCCAGAGATTGACTGTAGGGGCATTTACTAGATATGTCACCTTTCATAAAAGATGAGATCCAGAGGCTACCTGTCCCTTTACAGACTTTTCCTATAGAACTTGTAGAAGTAAACACTAGAGGCATTAACAATATCAAAGAACATTTTCATGCTCAGACATGGGAATGTGTCTCTTTCCCTACGCAAAAAAATAGTTCAAGGTAGTTAATCTTCATAGACACATCATCAAGCAGGTCAATGTGACCATCCCCAACTTACTTTTCATGAAATTAGGCTTGGAATCCTCTACAAACTGGTGGATGGAGTTGAATGGGAACTAGGTCAAGGCCTTTACAAAATACATGCTAGTGAATAACACTCACTAGGTTATGTGAACAAATAAAGTGGGAGAAATGTTTTCTCCTCGAGGTTATCCAATTGGGTGTGTAATACCAACTTCACCCATTTCCTAACAGGTTTCTCTCTTAGGTTACAAAGTGTCTTCACCTTATTAGTTATATATTTTTCAATTTCCCGTGGATTCCTTGAATTTTTTCTCCTACCATCTCCCTCTCTCACTCCCCAAATTATTGTCATCAAACATGCCCCATTAAGGATCTGGAGCAATGTTTGCACCATACTTAGAACTGTCATTACTGCTAATTGAAATTGGAGAGTCATGTATACTAGATTGCTTGCTTAAGTGGCTCTTACTTGGACAATATCCTGAGATGAGTTTGACATGATGGTCATATGAAGTTGGAAGCTACTTGGTGTAATTTTCCTTAAATCTTCAAAAAAACAGAGCAAAAATGTCATTTTCGATCATTTTTTATTAGCTTCTGCATACAGCAGATGTTATCACAATTGCAACACAATCATGTTCCATGAGCATGCATTATGAATGTTGCAAGCCAAATTGCAAGGAAATTTGCATTCATTTTAGGCAAAATAAGGCTATGACATTAAGGTCCATGCTAGAAAAAATTATGCAAATAAGGTTGCTAAGTCTTGATACTTACCATGTGTTTCAAATCATAACGAAGGTTGGCTTTGAGAGTGTCCTCCCAAAGCCCTGTCTTGAGATGAAATTTAATTCAATGTCTCTTAGAATTTCAAGGTGGAATTGATAGAACTATTTGATTTCTTTACCATAGATGGATATCTCCTTTCATCTATACCTTTCTCTACCATCTTATTTCCAAGTGAATGGGAATTTTCACATTTTGAATGGCATTACCATGTAGTTTGGTAGTCTGCTAGCTAGACCTATCACAAGTAAGGTTGTCATACCAAACTATTTCTCTTGCTCAACTCAGTGATCATGAATCTCTTCTCACACTACTGACCATAAGATCTTCAATTGTACATGTCACGCAAAGTTGGGGGTTCTAGGTCTACACCTATTAGGTAAAGTTGTATTTTATGGCATTGTGGTCCTTAAATTTGGAGGTGTTCCACCTGAAAAAGTAGGTATTAAATATGGATGAAAAGGATTTGTTTTAACTTTGATAGAATTTCCTCATGGAATTACTGAATTTCTCGATGAAATCATGCTAGATTTTCTCAGAGAAGAAGGTTTTGGAGGAGAAATTGAATTATTTTGACTTATTTTTGGCATTGAAGTTTGAAATAGTAGTTTTGATGACTCCATTGATGACCTTGCTGAGGAATTTGATGCACACAATATTTACTTTGAAGATGGTTTAGAAGACGTTGAAGAAGTTGTAGATTTTTGTGTTGTCACTGAATGTTTCTTTGTTGTTGGACTTGATCAAGACACAATTTAACTTTACGAGTAGATTGAAGACCTTGAAGAGGTTTTAGATTTTGTTTTTCTCACTGAAGGTTTTCTTCTGGTTTTGTTTCTTAAACCATCATTTACATAGGACATTTTTGGTGAATAGATTCTTGACCTTGATGAGAGGATATGATACCTTGAAGAGGCTACATCTTTTGGTGATGTCACTAATTGTTTCTCTATTATTATGTTTTTTAAAAATATCACTTAGGGCGAGGCAAATCCACCTATATTGTATAGTTTATGTGACAGAAATCAATATGTAGAAATATTCACTTGGTTTTTATAATTGGATAGAGGAATGACTTAAAATGACCTTGTACGTCTTCTTGTTTTAGAGCTCAAATTTTCAGGAAGGATTTAAGTATCCACCTTTCAAGAATCACTAGAAGAGGTTGATAAAGAATATAGGAAGACAAAAAACTAACCAGTGGTGTAATAAATGAATTTCTTGGGAGGTAGATTGGCATATGGACTTTTGGTAGCTAGAACTTTTCCAAATAAGTGAATGTATTTGAAAACCGAACCTCTAGTTTATTTTGGTTTAGAAAAGGTCTAGAATTTGAAAAGTGAATTCCCTCTTTCTTCCTCTTACATGTCCAATGATCAGAATCTGGATTGAGGGAAAAAAATTTCCAAAATAAAAATTTTTCATTTTATTTGTTGTACACATGAGTTTTTAAAAGCTAATTAACTCATAAATTTCCAAAAAAATACACTTAAAGCTTGACAGATAAACCCCTTCCCAATTGTCTAACTTTAGACGATCCTAAACACATTTTTATTTAACTAATGAGGGAGATAGCCCAACAAAACTAGTTTGTCCATATTCAAATCAAGTTGGTATCAAAGTACAATTTAACCCATTTTAGTCAAGGTTAGTTAGAAGAATTAGCTATTGGTTTCTGTCTTCAATTTCCTCTCAAAATGAATGTGTACATGCTTTTGAGAGACACACTAGAGGAATAAGGTCCAAATTTTTGATGAAAATGTGCTATGAAAGTAAAGGGTTAAAGGAAAACATGTACAAGGCATAGTTGAGCCAAATGTTGTTGAGGAAGGGCCTAATTATTTGGGTCTTGGTTATGGAAAACATGAGGGAGAATGCTCCAAAGCCAAGGAGGCACATGAAGCTGTTCCAAGAAGGAATTTTATTTCATGTTCATTACCTCAAGCTTGTGAAGTTTGTGTTCATGATGAATGGAAAATTTTGACACCCACTTTGCAAGAAGATGTTAATAATGATGCAGCTAATGAGAATGTAAAAGAAGAGGATGTTGAAAGCTCTAGAGTCATTGAATTTAGTGCTAGTATTCAGAGGAGAGCCACTACCTCATCAAATTCACCTCCTCAAGAAGGCGACAACGGTGAATGTTCAAGGTATAAATTTGCGTCTAATCAAATTGCTTTTGATTATGATAAACATGGTAAATATTCGCATAATATTTGGAAAAGAACTTGCATGTTCCTTTTGTGGTTTGAATAATCATAATGTTTATAGATGTTGGAAGAAGATATCCATGCACATGAAACTTTCTAATAAATGAGGCAAAAATTCAAAGGTCCATTGGACAAGGAAAATGATGTTGAAAATAAGTTGCAATTGTTTATTACTCATTGCCATAAGAAAGGTCACCTTGTAGACAAGTGTTGGACTTTGTATCCAACAAGTCATCCACAAAATTTGAAGAAGGTGGAAAGAGATAATGACAAGAATGGAAAAGAGGATTCCATAATCGATGAGGGTCAGGATGATTCACATGATGATGAAGTGCAACTAAAAGAAGCGCCATTGAAATGGTTTGGTAATGGATGGTTAGATTTCTTATCCAATTAAGGCCTTGCATGTATTTTGATGTTTCATGAATTTCTTTGCAAATTCAAAGTATGGTGCATGTTGCATGAAGCAAGATGTTGAAGGTAGAGTTATGTTGAAAACTTAAATGCAACAAATATGGAAATTTGTACATGAGCCATTATTTGACTTGAGAGTCAGTTGTTTGAAGAGGCATGTTTTTTCGACTTGTGTTTGGTTGATGGTTTTGTACACCAATATGTAAGAGTACATGGAGATATTCACATGATGTGATTTTTTTTTCTTTGAAGGAGAAAAATGATATGTCAGCGAGCTATGTTTCTTGCATGATGTGTTTTTCAGTTTGATGGTTTTGTTTGTGACAAGACGTCACAATATTTTGGGAAGGTCCACTCTTGAGCGAGAGCCTCATGATTACAACCCAATCATGAGAATCAAATGGGAGTGCATCCTTATTCTTGGCTTAGTGGCATGAACCAAACATATTGTGTATTAAATGAGGAATTTCGCTCTCCCAATCATTTCTAAATCACCCATATCACCAAGAAAACATGTTTTAAAAGAACATACTTTGGTAGGGGAAAGACCTTAGGTCCTTTGATTGTGCACATGTGGTGTGAAAAATTGAAATTGACAATTTGCAAAAAAGTGAAATTATGAATGAAACCATGAAAAAAAAATCCCAAAAGTGGTAAATGATTTAAATAGACCTAATTAATTATTTACCAACATAAATTCTTCAACTTTTAGCAACTAAATGATAAGTAAATAAATAAATAAATTTGTAATTATGGCTCAAAAGTTACATAATCTTAAGAATCCAAAAAACAAATTATTTTTCAAAACGTATTACTTTCAAAGTATCAACAAGGAATGTACAAGGGTGTTTAATGAATTAACGCTATTTATTTAAATTCCATGATGTATATCTTACTCATAATTTTAACAAATTATTAAATACTGATCTAGATTGGATAATTATATTATTTGTCATATATTTTGATGCTTATAGAGTGAAAAAACTGAAAGAATCAACTTGTAGGGTCATTTTAATGGTGGGTGGAGAATTGGGGTCTAAAACCTTTTGGATTCATTTTGAGGTATTAAATGACATTTCTGGGGGTCAAACGATTATCCCTTGTGCCGAAATCTTGACCATTATTCTACACTTAAAGACGTATCCAATGGTGCAAGAAAAACATCAAATTAAGTTCATTCAAAATTTATGCCTTTAGTAAGTTGACCTATCATGTTGACCACCATGGTACGAGAGAATGTAATTTTAGCCCCATTACTCATGCATAGAAAGCTAGCTACATGTGGAATTTTAACAAGACTCTAAAAGGTCTAAAATCACAAGCCTCGTTAATGGTTGACGGAGTCAAATCTTACACCTAGTTGGCTATCACGCTATGTTAAATACTTGGCAACTAGGAGGAATAAGAGTTCCATTTTGTGTTATTGTATTTTGTTCCATAGTTGAAAATACAACTAGGAGTGTGAAGTTAGAGATAAAAATGTATGAAGTTAAGTTTTTATAGCAACCTTACATGCCAAAAGTCTTAGCTAACTCTAGAGAGATTACCTCTTTCTTTGTACTTACATATTTTCCATACCAGAAAAGCGAGAGTAGAGCATGTTTACATTTTAGTGTTGTTTTTCTCCCATAAGGATTTCCTAGGGAAAAAGGAGTCTAGAGCATCATTAATTTTTATGGTTGCTTGTCTCCCATAAGGATTTCCTAGGAAAATAATTGTGTTGATTGTCTAGAGATATGTATGTGTGTGTTTCATTATGTTCTCTGTTTCTTATGTTGTGTTTCATTATGTTTTATATTTCTTACATTTTTGCCCTCCTATTTTTTTTTCCAATCAAGGTTTATAAAGTAACATGAGAAGCAACATGAGACTTGGAACAATCATTTTCATTATCTATATGGAAGGCAAAAAGGATTATATCCCCTTAAGCTTAAGCTTATGTAGTTTGTCAATTTTTATCATATATTTTTTGGTAAGGGTAAATGTTTTTTAATCTATAGTAAGTCATGAGTTCCCCAATTTTACCTTATTTAAAGCATGATTCTAGGATTACTACAATTTGTACTTGGTTTTTTATTGTGATGATGCCCTGTCTCAATCACTTGGCCATCTCTCGATGGGTAGTTAAATCTTTATAACAATACTTAAGTAATATTTATCTATTTGTATTATGTGAAATGTAAAAAATGGTATACTATTTTTCATAAAATTGTGTTGAGTTTATCATATATTTCAATGAAAGTTGATTATATGACACGTTTTCTTTAAAAGGATCTAACAATTTTGTTAAGGTATGAATTTGCAATTTTGTGTGGCTCTATATCAACCTTCACTTCCTCATTTATAGAAAAAATCTACCTGCTCATTCGTATACCCACTTTGTATTCAAATGCATAAGTTTTGAACTCTCGGTAATTATGTTTTTCCATGCAGGAAAATTATATGTCACATTTTATACTAACTCTAAATATTATTTTGAATTTTGGATTACTGTTATTCTTTTATATAATTTAACATTATATATAAGTTTAAATTGAAAGCTACTTAGATGAAATATAGCTTAGATATGGCATTTGCAAATTATTATCTATTTATTGAACCAAAGGACATAATTATTACACATGTTTAATTTAAATTCAAATGCTTCTTTGATTTATCTCCTATAGATTAATGTAATGCTAGATATATAATTTAAGTTGAAGGCCCATGACATAAATATGACTTCTATGTGACAATTGTATTGAATCATCTATTTGTTGTGTTATATGAACATAATTGGTACACACATATCTAATTTGCATTACTAATATGTCATCCTACTTTAATTTATCTTTTATAGACATGACCGGAGCATCCCTTTTTAATCTATCCCTTTTGACTTCGGATATGTGGGCAATACTCATCCACATATTTTTCTATCATAAAGCAGTGAGTAAAATTGTATTCCATTTGTGTCAATGTTAAGGTTAAGCACATGGATTAAAGTTCTATATAAGATACATTGCCACGGTGTACATTTATATCTAAAGAGTCCAAAAGCTCATTCAAGACCATATGTTTTGTTGATGTAGGTTGATTGGTTATATTGCATTTCTTTTGTAGTTGTTGATGTGGGCCTTACCATCTATTCGTTCTAGTAATTGCTGAAACTAATATTTCACCTTTTTATTTTAAATAGAAATAACTTTTCAAAGACATTTTAATATGTAAAATTAAGGAAAACCCTTTTTTGCCTATGTGAATATGATAATGTCTAACATGTGCTTTTTATTTTTGCAGTAATGATAGAGAACACTATTGTGGTTGAAAATGGTCTAAATGAAACCATACCATACACACAACTCAATGAAAAGAGAGAGTCTAATATAGCAGGCATAAAAATACTTTGCTACAAAATGATAAAACATGTGAGTGAAAAATTTAAAACATAAATCAAGATATCAAACACAATGATATTATGATAGAGAGAATATTTCTGTAGCCAAAATGAACATGCAAACCAAAAACTGTAATAAAAAGATTACAACATATCATTGCAAAATTTAAAAACATAAATAACCTAACACAAGGATATCTCAAAACACTTGAATGCATATGTAGAACAAAACTTGTAATATAATATTTTGCTACATACAACACTGCACATTTTTAAAACATAAACTAACTTACAATAATATTAAATTAGATTTAATTGTTTGTGTAGTTGAATTGATGTGCATAGAAAAACTGGGAATAGAAATATTTGATACATACAACACACAAATGCAAAATCTTAAAAGATAAATCAATCTTGCAAACAGAAGGGTATTTAACTAGACAGAAATGTCCATATAGATTCAGTCAGAAACCCAAACCTAGTCAAAGAAAACATGAACCAATGGTTTATTTCAGCTCTACATCAAAATTGAAAAATTGAGATATTATGATGTGTTACAAGTCAACCTACATGCCAAAGTGTTGGTCGGCCTAAAAGGAAGTAATTCTATCTATATTTATATACCTTGTCTGTGGCTCTTTTGATAAGGAATAACTCGACAATCTCTGAAAACAGTTTACAGATTCTTGTAAGATTCAGTACGAATATGTTGATGGGCTTTCAGTGTGAAGTTTAAAGAGTTTGAAAATAGTGTGGATCTATTGTTCGGTCATCTTTGAAGCAGATTGCGGATAGTATAGTATGAAGCAGATTGCGTATAGTGTGAAGCAGATTGTGGATAGTCTAAGGAAGATTACAAATGCCTGAAACAAATCTGTGGATATATGTGGCAAGATGCAGCACCAACTAATGTTGTTGATAAGACTGTTAAAATAGAGACAGAGAACGAACCCAAGGGTTTATCTGAACCTGTTGTGTCAAAGGTTAATGTTGTGGATAATACTGTTAAAATAGAGACGGAGAACAAACCCAAGGGTTTATTTGACCTGCTGTGTCAAAGGTTGATCAAAATAAGAAGAAAAAACAAGGCGGCAAAGAAGCAAACAATGAAGATGGCAGTGGAAAAGATAAGTTTGCCGGCTTGATTTTTATGTGTAATTCTCAAACAAAGCATGAGTGTTTGCGATACAAAGTGTTTGGGTTTCCACAACCCAAAAAGGAGCTTGTAGAAAAGGTGAAATCCGGAATGAAGCTCTTACTGTATGATTTTAACCTTAGACAGATGTATGGTATCTACAAGGCAGCGTCTGCCGAAGGAATGAATTTGGAACCAGATGCTTTCTGGAGTTGTAAAAGGCCACTCCCGGCACATGTAATATTTTTATACAATGTTTGATCATATATTCATTCTTACTTTGGGCCTATGCAATTTCGGTTTCGCATCTTTTATACATCAGTGTCCTATTTTCTGTTGAGATTAGCTTTTCTAAATGAAGTATGCAGATTGCGGATAGTCTAAGGAAGATTACAAATGCCTGAAAGAAGATGCAGATATATGTGATTTTAGCTAGGGTATAAATTTTGGAATATAGAAAGACGTATTTATAAATATGTGGATAGATCTATAACAGAACTAAAGTATCAGTTTGGTTTGAATGTGGACTGCAAGTCTGAACCAGTGCGGGGTTAATGAAGTATGAGATATGTCAAAGAATTTCTCAGTATCATGTATTTTGAAGTGTATGCGAAGTCAAGGCATCAAATGACTAAATTATTGTGATGGGAGAAAGGAAGGAAGTTAAATCTGTGATTTACCTTCCTGATCTCAATACATAAGAGGCAGTATATCCCAGTGAAGAATTTTTCAAATACATGTGAAAAATTTGAAAACGGTAAGGTCGAACATGCACGATGAAAGGAGCAACAACGCCGATGAAAGGAGAAACAATGCGGATGGGACGAGCAACAGTGCTGACGGGAGGAGCGAAAACACGCGAAAAAAGCAGCAGCGATAGTGACAAAAATTCATGTGAATAATGAAACCGGTAAACAAACCAACTTCGCAGGCGATTTATTTATAGAAACTAGTTCGGCCGAAATATTTTAAAAGTAAAAGTTCGGTCGAAATTTTTTTGCCGGTTTTCCCATCTCTGGAAAAAAATTCTGTTTTCCCGCGCCGTCACTGTCCCATCAATCTAAACAGAATCACGAGTTTGGCCAAAATTTCTAAGAAAGTTCGGCAGAACTATTACAGAGTTCGGCCGAAATTTAGAAAATGTTCGGCCGAACTATTGCCGAAAAAAGTTTTTGGCCCCAGATTCTCACAAAAGTGTAACCCAGCTTCACGTTTCTGCCCTAAACTATAATTTATTCTCAATGTGGACTTGAATCAATTAACTAAAAGTGATAAATTCAATTAGCTAGTGGATTTCGAGTTAGAGGTAGTTGGTGAGGCATGTAGAGTAATTCTAGTTGTCACAGAGTTCAAAGTATAATGGTGCATTATTTAATGCAAGTTGTAAATATTTTAACTCATTTAAGTGAGTTAAACTCAGTTATGCTAGTTGTAACTGAAGATACACTAGTGAGAGATCTAGTGAATTAAATATTAATTAATTCACAATTACTAATCTCACACATAATTGAGAATTTACTGTTATTAGTTGCATGCATGTAAGATCCAGAGGAGACCCAGTTGAGTTCTAGGTGAAATGGAAGTTGGCTATCAATTGTAGGATTATTGGGTTGCACACATGAAACCAAGCACCCATTGGAGTGCCCATGATACTTACGCAGTCAAGGCAGGCAAGAATTCCTATCTTTTATGGATCTTTACCATCAGGGATTGCGCAAGCAAGGCTGATTGTCTGGAGGCTGAGAATTGGCTATGTGTTGGTCAGTTTTGCATATGAAAGTGTGAGACAATTAGCTGAGTACTGAAGGGCTCTCATGAGAAGAATTTTGTATATAATTGTTTCATGATTCATGCTGAATATACAATAGAAGATAGTGGGGTTTTTAGTTGTAAGCTTTCCCCGAGAAATTATCTGTGTTGTGTGTGATTGATCTTTCTTCATGTTCATGTTATTAGCGATTGTGTTTTTAATTCTGCAAAATATTTATAGAAGCGATTCAGTATTTAACTTTAGTACATTGTTAGATTGGGTGAATCCAATATATACATGCATGTTTTATAATTTCTACATCAAGAGATAGATTGGAAGAGAGTTGGCTCTCCTAATTTCATCGTTATCACTAGTAAGGGGCCATGTTCCATGTTCCGTGTTCCAATTGATAGAAGGGTTGCTTGAGCAATAAGCACATGAAAATAATTTATCATTGCATAAGACATCACGACTGGTTTCATTGCAGTGTTTACTATGTTGATTTTTCCCACACGATCAATCACTTCTCTACATGGTTGTATTAGTCATTCAATATTATGATCAACCACGAAAATTTGATCTCTTTCCAAATTGAATAGGGGCCTTTGTGGCCATATAAAGGGTTTTTTCTATTTGGCTAGGAAATCACAATAAATTTTTGCCCCCCCTTTTCCCTTGTTGCCACTAAATTTCAATTGATTTTTTTTCAATTTTAGTTTATTGTTTCATAATGTATTTCCCTTTGTTTACATTGTGAGTAAACTCTAGGTTAGTTTTCTTTGGGTTTTTTTAGTATAATAAATTTTTTACCCCATGCATCAGTAGCAACAAATCCTTCCTTATCCCTATGTAATCCACTTACCGAATTCCAAGGGTTCACATAATCCGATTGTGAAAGAGCAGTCAACCTCCGGTACAAAATGAACAACAAAATACACATGCATTACCAAATGCAACTAATGTACCGAGGTTAAATTTGAACAAGTGATATATAGAATATTTGAGTTTCACTTGTAGGAAGATATGAAAATAAGAACATATAAGTTTCACTTGCAAGAAAATATGCAAATCGTGTGTATGGCTCCAAACAATGCCATTTCAATAGGTATGAAATGAATTTTTTTTTCAAAGAAAGTGAATTTATTTCATAGGTAACTGCAATGCAATTCACCATGACATTTTCATAGATGTGGCTCTCTAACCTACCTGCAACACTAGTAAATGCCAACTTACCACCGCTTTAAGACTACTAACTTTCACAACTCTTGGGATTCTCAGAATCCATCTAATTGATCTCAGGATAAAAAACTTTCACAACTCTTGGGATTCATTACAACTTCAATTTCACCTTCTAGGATTTCATTTTTGAAAGGCTTGAAGACTATGCACTTGAATTTAATAGGAAAGACAACAGATCCATTCATTTCTCGAATATTGCCTTCCCCCGACCCTCCAATGTAGTTACTGCCACAAGATATCCATTTTACTCAGTCGCCTGAATGCGTGATATGTCCTCTATGAGTTGCAAAATGATGGAACACTGCAGAAGCAACCCAAAATGCAGTCCATCTGGTTATACAACCACATGTCTTGTCATCCAATCTCTAAAAACATGATTATGTCTTCTCTGGCCCTTCCCCCTTTGCCCTGTTTTTGATTATTTGTGCCACTAGTGCTCCTAACAAAGAAGAATATTATAAAGCTACAATAATAGCAATAATAAGTTGGAAACAAGGTTATTCACGAAGTGAACTGAATACCAGAGTAAGAAATTCTACATACCACTATATTTTTCTTCTTTAAATTGGTTTAGCTAAAAAGCCAACAGGCACACATTTTTATAGTGTAGGAACCAAATACGTGAAATTTGAAATTTTATCTCATGGAAGAAATTGCTATGGAAACATTGTTGAATCATATTTTATTTAAAGAAATTTATATCAAAAATATGATTAACATGTTTGTAGCTTAGCAAGGAGGAGTTTGAAAATACTTGCAATTCTAGGCCTAAATTTCCACTTAAAACATCCAACTGTAAGATATAAACACATTCAAAACAGGTAAGGAACATAGGTATTTGCCTGGGAAAATGAATTGCTTGGTGTAACTCTGCAACAACTTCCCGGAGGGTTATGTTTATCAAAGAAAAAAAATTCAATGCAAATTGTTATTCTTACTCTGCATGCAAAAACAACTCTTGGAATTTCAAAGCCCACCACTATCTCATTTAAAATAACTTTTAAGAAAGTGAAATGAGCATAAGGTTGTTTAAATTTGTCCCTTAAAAAATAATGCGATATATTGATTATATATAATATACATTAGAATATAAAATAATTAAAAATAAATTATTAATTTTTTTATAAAATATATTATTATATATAATATAAATTAAAAAATTAAAACAATTATAAAAACAATTTAAATATTTTGAAAATAAATTAAAGAATTAAAATTTTATTATTAATTATATGTATAATATTTTAAAATATAATTAAATAAAAGAAAATGTATATTTTAAATTTATAAAAAGATATTATGAAGATTATTTAATATTATTTAATTATTTTTAACTTAAATAATATCAATAACAATATTATGTATTTAATGATAAAAAATAATATTATTATATTACAATTTCAGGTTAAAATTATTAATATAAATAATCTATATTTATAATAATATAAATAATATTGTTTATTAAAATTTAAAATTTAATCAGAAATGGTAGGAGGTGTAGGGGTGCTCTTTGGCCTTGCAAAGCTCTGATAAGGGATAGGGGTGCTTTATAGCCCCCATGAAGTTAAAGTTATGAGTATTCATGGGGTTAAGTATGGAGACAAACAACCAAGATTAAGGTTATGGTCCTCTACCATTGATTTACTTAGCCAAAGATAATAAATAATTGTTTTTGGAGACTTCCTCCTTATTTTTCATTTACTGACCACAGGAAAAAAAATAGAAAGTATTATGAAAATTATTTCTGTTAAATAAATCATTTTCATGTTCTTTGTAATTTCAATAAAGGTATAGACTTATGTTCTAATGAAGGGTGTAAATTAAAATTGTGAAATTTTAAAATTAATGATCCAAGCCCTCTTCTATTCCATAGAGCTAAATGAATAATGAATTGACATTACACAATTATGAAATATTGCATTATTAAATAGTTATAGTATGACATGTAAATTTTAATATTTGATGGGTCAATTTTGTAAATTATATACTACATTTCCAATTTGAAGCCCCTCTAGAAAAATTTAGAGTTTTGTTGGATAAGAAAAATCATGAATTTTTTTTTTAAAGATATTTTCATATAAAATATAAAACATAATTTCATAACTTTAGGCCAACCCCTACCCCTACCCATCAGGTCACACCCTAAGTAGGGTAATTTTTTAAAATCAATTTAAAAATTATTATAAAATATTATTATCGAAATAATGAAAGAATTTAGAATAAAATTATTTTAGTTATGTACCATTTTAATTAATAATATAAATACAAAATTAATTTGAAGATTGTTAATATTATTTGAACATATATAGTTTAAATATAAATAATTTAAATTTTTCAATCATTCATTTCATTAATTTTTTATATTTTTTATTTTCACTCATTTTTTATTAATAAAATGGTTTGTATTCTTATTTCCATTCATTTTTCATTAATCCAATGGTTTTTGTTTTTATTTAGCTGCATTTAAAATATTTGGCCAATAAATAAAATGGTTTGTTTTTTTTATTTAGTTTCATTTAAAATAAATGGATTTAACAAACATCAGGAAAACATTTAAGAAGATATAATTTAACATTAATGCGAAAAATAGGTCCATGTGGCTTTAGATTCGTGGTGAATAATGCTTGTTGCAATGGGTCACTAGTTCAAATCCTCGATGGGTCTGCCTTAAAAAAAACATTAATATGGAATATAATTATCTATGCTTCAATTTCATTTGTGAACATATATCTAAAATTCATCCTTCAAGGTGGTAGCGGCTTCCCCAAGTGTATGATATAAACATATATCTTGGATAGACATTAAAACTTATCATTCAACATAGATTTTAAATACACATTAACATTCATATTTAAACATGTGAGTGACCTCACAATATCACTATATAATCTGTGTATAAACATTCCAGCTTGAGAGTATCACTATATACATATATACAGATGTATTGTGTTGGTTTAACACACATAATATATTTCAACAAAACTGGTAAAATACATTCAATTAAAATTGCAAAACATTAGAAATTATTTTAAACAATACAATTCAAGGAAATAAATAAATTTTATTGTCGAGAAATGATGTGATTTTTCATAATTAGGTTTATATGGTCATATAATACATATAAGAAATTTATGAAATGGATTCAACTTAATATGGATAGCAAAAAGTTTTTAATTATTCATTAGGAAAGAAAATTAATTACCAAGGTTTTCATTATTGTCACCACTCAAGATTTTCCACATAGACAAGAATTTCTTAATATTTTTCCAAGCCTCATTCATCACCATTTTTATATGCCAAGGATATTACATGCCTTAACAAATTTCGTGAGTAAGAATATTCTCAAGATAACTCCTCTTCCATCAAAGATGATGCAATGAACACTTGTGCCTCTCAGATAATAAATGATTCACTACAACCCAATGATTCGTACATGGATTTGTCATGTATTTACTAACAGAACCAATTGCACGTGAAATATTTCATCGCATAATTTGAATATCCTACTATCATGGCATATGGTGTGTGAGATAAATAACCCTTCTCTTCTTTAATACTAGGACATGACCTTGAAGAAAACTTAAAATAGAAAGAAAAGTGGATATTATAGGTTTCATGGTCTACATAATTTTGTTGTGATGAACAAGGCTTACCATTTTCTCATCTTTTTGTATTTCAATGATTGAAATTTGCTTTACTTATCCTAGATCCTTCATAACAAAAGTCCTAATCAAACGTCCCTTTAACCTGTCAGTCTTAATCTTACTTGCAATAAACATATTGTCAATATATAGAAACAATATAATGAAAATTCCATTTAAGCTTTTGAAACAAAATGGTCATACTCACTTCTTGTAAGATTTTGGCTCACCATGAAGCAATAAAACTCCTTGTACAATTTCTTGAGACACTACTTAAGGCCATAAAATAACTTCCTAATCTGGAATATATATATATATATATATATATATATAATATGATGTTGAATAACAAATTTTTACTATTCCACATATATTTCTTGAGATGCCACCAATTTTTCATTTGTTTGGGTGCTTCCTTCTAACTTGTAAATGTTGATTATCTATGTAGCCTTCATAACCACTAGGATTCCTTTATACACTTTCAGTTCTCCACCTTGAAATATAAATATATAACCCCTCAAACTGAAAAATTTCAAAGAATTTAAGGTATTTTTAAGTTCATGTACATACCTTGCCTCTATCAATGTACTTACAATACCATCAAACATTTTAATATTAATACTCCCAACTCCAACATTGTTACACGAAATATCATTCCCCATGAGAACATTACAACCATCATAAGAACTTGATGAGAGGAAAACCATGTCTTATGTGTATTCATGTGGTGTGAAGCACTAAAATATAATAGCCATTATCAATGATATTGGGAGTTATTAAAAATAGAACACTTCATCAACCATACCTGAAATTGAATGAAACATATTTTTTTTCATCTTAGAGTCATCCTTGGATTCTTGTCACTTCCATCAATCTTTCTTGAGAGGCCTTATTTTTCCACATTATCAACATTTTAACTTAACCTTCTTGCTATTTGGCTTAGATAATAATTTACCTCTCGATGTCTTCCCTCTTTCTTTGGATTGACCTCTAGCCACCATTTCTTCTTGTGTGGAGGTTTTATATTGCATTCCCTCTACACCTCCATAAACAACAATTCTCCAACAAAAATATCATAGTCAATAGTGTCAATTGTACTAAAGCTAACGAAAGTGACTATATGATTCCAATATTCGGGTAACAAACATAGTAATGTTACTGCCTTATCTTCTACATTGATCCTTACATCCATACTAGTTAAATGACATATAAGAGTATTTTTTTTGTAATCTATTATAAGTTATTTTAATTAGAAAAATATGTTACATTCCATGGTTTGGGCTAAGGAATTTATCATATTCTTGCTCGCAATTATCTCCAAAATATCAAAAAAAGGGGTTGCCCATGGTAGGGAAACCAACCCTTTATTTATCTAGAAATGTATGAAGCATCTATCCTTTCTAAAATAGTAAATAAAAATGGAAAATATATATATGTCAAATATTTCCAAAAGAGAAATGGTGCATAAACCTTGACCTTCAGTCCTTGCTGGCTTCCTCATTCTGGTTCGCATCAGGTCATGTCAGTTATTCCTCTGTCACTGGGCATCCGTAGATACGAGCTTTTTATTCTTCCTACTTCGTGAAGATGTAAGGGACCTTGGGAGGCACTTCATTCTCATTGGCCTTGCTCTAGACACCTTCAACAGAGTAATTCCAAAGGTTGGGAATGTACAGAGAGGAGGTTTTAACAGGAATACATTCCAATTTATTAGGAGGAGGCGTTAAGGAGCGAGGGATGGTGGAATTGCTATTTTTTTTTGCTTAACTATAGGCGGGGGCGAGAGAGAGGGATCGACATTGGTGATGAGGGGAGCCACACGTGGAGCTGTGGAGGTGGAGGAGTGCTCAAAAGGCATGGAAGCAGACTGTGCGAAGGGGGCAGAGGTGGGCTCCTCTTTGAAATTGAAGAATTTGTCAGCTGAGTCCCTGGTCAGCCGGGCAGGAAGAGCACCCTAAACGCTACCATGATGAGGATTTTTTCGCTGATGCGGCGTTATGGAATTGCAGCGATAATAGAGGGTTGGTATAAGGTGCAAAGGGCACAAAAAGTAGAGAAGAAGAGCTGCGATGGAGATGTAAGGGAGAGAAGGGATGGAAATGCGAGGGAGAGGGTGTAGGGGAGAATTTATGGCCATTCTCCTCAGTTCGAGAACCCAATTGGAGGCCATTAAATACATTAACTACATTAAATGATGCCTCGTGCTACGTGGTGCTGGCAGCAAGTCATGGCGCCATCAATCCCATTCTGGTTGCGTCATCAAAAATCATGGGAGGGTGTGCCTATGCACTAGAAGGCACGTCCGTCATGTCACCCGGATTTAGGAGGTCATTGTCCTTGTGCAAGAGAGTGATGCAATTAGATCTTAGAGGTTCCTTCGTTATAGACTGGAAGATGGAGGAGAAAAGTGGGATATTTTGATTAAATCCTTGGTTGGCTAAGTAATCAGCCACATCATTGGATTTTCTTCTCACATGAAGAAAAGTGATGACCTTGCGTTGTTTAAGCCATCATTCCAATTTCTGAAGGCGGTGTGTCAGTATCCAGCTCATGGTGAGTTTTGTGGATGATGAACCCGATGAGAGACGAGTGGGGGTTTGGATGATGGCTTGGGAGTCCCCTTCCACTTCCAGGGGGAATAGTTTGAGTTGAATGGCAATGATTAGGCCCTAGATGAGTCCCTCCAACTTTGCTGAGTTGCTTTTTTCCCAACCAATATCGCAATAAAAGAGTTGAAGAGGATTGCGCTTGCAGTCTTTGAAAATGCCACCAAATCTGGCTTCCCTTGGATTACCTGGAGGGGCACCATCAAAGTTGAGTTTGAAAAAGCCTAATGGGGGAGGTGGCCATCTGTCTTGAGCTATGGTTGGGGCCTTTGATGGCATGGGAAGATGATTAATTGATTAAGGTTTAGGCCCCAATTGTTCTAAATTGAGCGTTCAGTAGTTGATGACGGGAGATCCGAGTTAGCACATGGAGAGACTGCTAGATTTTCCTTCAAACAACTACATAATTTTGTCCAAATCACTTCCTGAGAGGCTTTGATGTCTTTGAAGATTCGGCTATTCCGCTCTTTCCAGAGGGTCCATGTTAGAAGCCCAGGGATGAGCTGCGAGAGGCGGTTAAGGATATTGCTGGAGAAGGGAAGCTCTTGCCATTGGTTGAGAGTTTGGATTATCTTTCCCTGAGCTCGATTGGTTCTTCTACATCGAGTCTTTATCATGTCCCAGAAGACGCTGGAAATTGTGCAGAGGTATAAGAGGTGGTCGATTGTCTTACAACTCTGGTTGCATAAAGGGAATCTTGATGGTCCATAAAAGCATCGCTTTAGGATATTGTCCCATGTGAGTATTATTTTTTTCTGAGTAACCATAAGAAGGTGGCTACTTTGGGCCAGAGTTTAGCTTTCCAGATCTTCTTCCAGAAGTTGTTTAGTTGACCAGGATCCAGATGGTCAAGAATTTGATAGGCCTTCTTTGTAGAGAAGGTGCCATGTGGAGAGTATCACCACCTAAGTATATCTGGTCCTTCCTGCACTTTGATTTTTCACTTAAAAATATCCTCTAATATCTAGGTGTTGTTCTTTGTGCCAGTTGTCCTCCTAATCGATTGTTGGAATCCAATTTTGGAATCCATTGGTATCCTCCTGAGTCCGGAAGTGCCGAACCTTATTCTTATCTCTCTCTTATAGGACTAATTTCCATAGGGGATGGTGGAAGATGGATGAAAAACTTGGAATTTGCTGCTAGGAGTCTTCCCAAAAGCGGGCTCGGAAGCCTGATCTTGTTTCCCAGAAACTGTGGGTTTGAATGAGATGTTTGTGATGGTCGGCTGCATTCCATATCAAAGAACCCTTACTCTCTTGATTGAATCTAATTAAGTCTTCTTGGGTCCACACAACAACATACATATCTTTCCATAAGTCAACCCAAGGCCTATGAGTGTTGGAAACCCATTTCCACCAAATTATTGCGCCCATGATGGTGTTTCATTTCTCTAGATCTCTAAGTCCAAGGCCACCTTGATCCTTTGGGGAACATACTTACTTCCACTTGAACAAGGCCCATTTTCATTTTTCCTTATTGCATCCCCATAAGAAGGTTCGATGTAGATTACGAATATTTTTTAGGACCCATTTTGGAGTTGCAAAGATAGAAAAGAGGTAAAGGGGGAGGGATTGTAATACATAATTTATGAGGGCTAGGAGACTGGAATTTTTAGGGATCCATAGGTCCAAGAGGAGAGTTTGGCTTCCAATTTGTCTAGTAAATATTTCTAGGAAGAGTGCTTGATGGCAGAGGTGGTGAGAGGGGCTCCTAGGTATTTTGAGGGTAGGGAGGTCACTGAGAATCTCAAGATCCTAGCTATATTCCTTTGAGTGAGAGGGGGCATGTTAAAAAAGAAGATATGAGACTTCTCAGCATTGATGGTGGTTCCTGAGGCTTCAGAGAAGCGGTCCATGAGCGATTTAAGAATTCTAGCTTCCTGTACTAAAAGATGGCCCATGATCATGTTGTCATACAAAAATTGTTGATGTGAGATGGGAGGTTGATTATGGATTAGAATTCCCTTGAGGTATTGATTTTGGACAACTTTCTTAATGAGATGACCTATACCTTCAACCATGAGTACAAAGAGGAATGACGAGAGTGGATCACCTTACCTGATCCCTTTGGTAGGGGAGAAGGTAACAGATGGAATCCCATTGAAAAGAATGGAGAAGAAGGGGGAAGTGAGTAGAATCATGATCCAACGAACCCAAGTATGTCTGAATCCAAAGGCTAGGAGTATGTGTTTGATGTAGGCCCAACTGAGCTTGTCAAAGGGTCTGGATAAGTCAATTTTGAGTACCATTCCAGGTTTTTTTAGAGTTTTGAGGGAATGGATGACTTCATGGGTGAGAATAATATCGTCCAAGATCTGCCTATCTTCCACATAGCTAGTTTGCTCCGAGGATATGAGTAAAGGAAGGAGTGGTTTTAGCCGATTAGCAATAAATTTGGAAATAATCTTGTATATGAAATTGCAAAGGGAGATAGGTCTATATTTACCTTGAGTCTCTACCTGGTCCTCCTTTGGAATGAGAGTGAGGAAGGTTTCATTTAAAGCTGGAAGGAACCAATGCATGTTGCGAGATTATTCCGCTAGCTCCTAGACTTGCTTTATGATGTCCCATAAATAGTGAAAGAAGGTAGTAGTGAAGCCATCTGGGCCTGGGGCTTTACCCTCTTTTAACTGAAATACTGCCAGTTCTATGTCTTTCAGAGTGGTTGGTTTGAGAAGCATCTGGTCGTGCTCTTTAGTGAAAATCCTAGGTATATTCTGAGTTATACTGTCGATGACCTCCCTTTGGTTATTTTTGGGTTCTTTTAGGATGTCTTTGAAGTGATCCAGGTGCTCTTCTTCGATGTCTTCATGAACCTCCAAGCGCTCTCCATTTTGGGCTTTGAGGTCTAATATTTTGTTGTGAATTTGGTGTGGAATGGTTGAGAAATGAAATAATTTTATGTTTCTTTCCCCTTCTTTTAACCACCCGATCCTTGATTTCTGCCTCCAAAGAATTTCTTCTTGGAGTCGGGCTTCCTCTAGTTGGGCGATGAGTTTGGATTCCATGGAATTGGAATCCTTTGTTTTACCTATCAGTATAATTTCTTGTTGGAGATTTTCCATTTGCTGCTCAATGTCCTTTTGTTTGTTGAATATATTTCCAAAGGTTTGATGGTTCTAGTATTTTAGTTTTCCTTTAAGCGATTTAAGCTTCTGCTGGAATTGGAACATCTTGGATCCATCTGGAGGCATGAGAGAGGACCACCATTATGTGATAAGTTCTTTCAATCCTAGATGACTGAACCAGAATTGTTCAAATTGGAAGGGTCTTCTCATCAACAAGCCTGGCTTGGCCCATTGTAGCTGGATGGGCCAGTGATCAGAGCCTAATGCTGGGGAAATGGTGCCATTCAGTTCACCTCCCAACTGAATGAAGTTACCTGTGATCAGAAAGAGATCCAGGCATGAGGCAATTTGTTGTGTGTCACCATGTTTGTTGTTCCATGTGTAGACTCCATTGGAGGTGTGGAGATCTATCAGTCGATTATCATTGATAAATTCCTTGAATCTGAGGCTGTCTATGTCTAAAGTTATCCTTCCCCCTTTCTTTTCTTTCCTGTTTGTTATCATATTGAAGTCTCCTCCGAGCACCCATAGAGGGAGGGTGAAAAGTAGGTTGAGGGATTCAATGCATTCAATAGTTCTATTTTGGTTATGGCTGCTTGAGGAAAATATACATTTGTGATTATACCATGAATATTGGTACCCAGTAGGTGAAAATATGCTTGAATTTTATTGCGAGTAGTGTAAAATTTATCAAGAGTGATTAGTTGTGGATTCCAGATTATCTCCAACCCTTGCGAGGAACCTTGAGCATCTAGCATTAAAGTTTGAAATCCTCGCCATAGCTTGGTGAGTATCTTGACTAGAGTATTTCTTGGACATTTTGTTTCTTGCAGTAAGAATATTGTGGGGTTTTATTCAGCTATTCTCTTTTTTATTAATTAGTGCTTAGAGGGATTTCTTAACCCTCTTATATTCTAGGAGATGAGCTTCATTGGGAACTTAGAAGAAGGATGGAGTAGAATCTGGTAAGATTTGGATATCTACCAGACCCTACTTGTTCTTCTTCCCCTTTTCCTTGATTCTCTAAGAATGAGCTTAGTATTGAGCAATGTTCCCCCCTGAATGCCTAGGGTGGGAAGTTGTTGTGCTCTATTGAGGACTTCCTCCAGATGTTGGATCTATTGGTTAGGGATGGATTGATAGTATTTCCATTTGCATGCATCCTCAAGTCCCAAGATGTCCAGATCTCCGAAGACTATGCTTTCTGGTTCCTCCTCCATCGCGGTCGATTGATTTGAGGTTGTGCCTATTCCTTTACCCACATTTTTCTGGAGAGGGGTTTGGATCTGAGTTTCCTTGGGAGAATCCTTCGGTGGCAATGCTTTTGGATGCTCTTGAGGATGCAGATTATCCTGCATAGGCGTATCTGAAGTGTTGCGGATAGCCGCAGTATCTATGTTCAGATCATCCAACGTTTCAAAGCTATTTTTGGTTGCGGGAGCTTTGGTTAAGGGCACATTGTGTGAATTTCTGGTGTGCCTTATTTTGTTAGTGACTCTTGTGAATCTTCTGGATCTTTCTTTGTCAGCTCCTTGTGCATGGAGGCAATTGGATTGAGTTTGAAATCCTAGAATAAGTGCCCATGCATCTAGAATTTTCTGCGTCTGATTGGTACATGTTCATAATCCACAGTTTGAGTTCATTCAAAATTTTCATAGAGGAGACTTACCTCGTCCGGGAGAGATTTGGCAATGTTCATATAGACACATATCCTTGTGTAGGTTGTATGCTTGTTGATTCATATTTCGTCTGCTATTTTGATGAATTATCCCGGCGTATTGCCAATTTCTCTCAGGGTTTGATCATCCTAGTAGTCTTGGGGTAGAAAGTAAAGACAAACCCAAATTGGAGCCCAGCTGAAGTCTTCCTTGTAGGGATTGAAACGCTCCACCAATTTTTGGTGGAAGAGGCCGACTGAATTGAAGAAGTATGGACCTCTGTCCATGATTCGGTTCTTGTCTTCGATGCATGTAAAAATGATGTTGAAGAAGCCCTTTGAGCCTAGCTGTAGGTCAATGTGTCCCTTAGGTTTCCATTTGGCTACGATCCAGGCATGGAGGGATTTTTCAGTTGGCAAAAACCCCATAAACTTGCCGATTAGAGCGTGATCCTTCATGAATTGGATTCTTGCATTGATTTTGTGTGCCGAGAGTTCAATCTTTAGTTTCTCTTCAGATTTTGGGAATGCAGGTAGAGGAGGTGGCTATAGCTTCTATTGCTACATTTTCAGGATGAGAGTTTGCCAATGGGGGATTCCCTGAAATGCCAGAGTGTGAGGAGGTATTGATCTGTCCTGCTTTGTCAGATTCAGTTGTCGCGTCAGGGAGATGATGGTCAGAGGAGGGGGGATCCAAAGTCCCCCCTTGGAGATTTTCCATGATGCACTTTTTCGAGCTCGTGCTTGAGTGCAGGACTGCAATTCACGGGGTGGAGCACTCAGGGCAGTCCCAGGCCCAAGGTTCGAGGAACCCCAGGTCATCGCAGAGGGAGTTGCAGATCTCTTAGTTTTCCGAAAAAAAAGTCATTAACTTTGGCATATAAGCGTATTAAAAGCATTGAAATGATAAATAATTTTATACCTTCCTTCATATGTAGAATGTATAGTTTCATCTTGAAGTATATTTTTTTTCATGGACTTTACCATATAGAGGCCCTTGAGTTTACCTCGTAGGACTAAAGTTGTTTCCCCTCCAATAATATTCAAAAGGACATCATCTTCCAAGAAAAAATGAATAGTGTTGAGGGCTCTCACATTTAAATCGCCCCCGTCTTCATTAGACATACCTACCATTTTATTTCACTTACCGTCCAAGGCCTTTTTCAATCCCTTTTTCACCAAAAAATCGCTTCCATAGCTCAAAACTATTTTAAATATTAAATATCTCCACCGTGAAATTTGTATTCATTATCTTTTCCATTCTTTACATACAAGCTCCTTTTGACTTATATGACTTAGGCTAGTGCTAAGTTGGACTAATACGCAAAAGGGACTTGGAAAATTTTCCCACTAAAAGCCATGTATTGCCTATCAAAATGCACAACTACACTACTTGAGCAACATGATTATGTGTAGATGATCTCATTTTCTTTTAACAACAAGTTCTTTCACTATTGTTATCAACTACATTGTATCTCTTTTAACTTTTCATATTACCAACCTTGTGATTCAAAGAGAAGTCTATAGAATTGTTATGACAACTAAGAAATAATATATATCGATCAATTGTGAGTTCCTTTAACAATAGTAGTGATATTTTTAGTCACCCAACATTCATAGAAAATTATCCGCCACCAAGAAGTTTAGAGAGGAGTGAATCAGGTTTCCTTCAACCTAATGGAGCTATATGTAGTACATAAATTGGAAGCAAAAAGCATAGAATCTGTGTCTAACAAACAAGGTTGGATATATCCTCCTCGAACTATATAATAACTCTTAACAAGTCAGGGTAGTAGATTGAGGAAGAACGAAATGGCTCCAAGAAAGCACCAGTAGGGTAGACGTTAGGGTTTCCTTTGTTCAGGG